>CM031954.1:29061648-29624148 GCA_018749465.1 Paracanthobrama guichenoti
GAAGGGGTTAATAACATGAATGATGAATGGAGATGAGAAAACAATGACAGAATTAGAATTTGTGTGTGAACTTATTGTCAGTTGCGTCATATCTGGGTCATTCTTCAACTGGGGTGGCAAATGAGAGGCAGAAATTGTAAAAATGCTTGTTTGTTTTCTTTTAATAAAAGTATTGCTATGCATTTAAAAATAGTTTAATATGCTATATCCATTCAAATTGAAGCTTAATAACATTTTGATTTTTAAATAATTTTAATCAAACACTGGTGAAACCACTTATGTCTATGGAGTTACATTTTGGTTTGTTCTAAAATGAGCAGGGGATATGCAACTAGGTAATCATTAATAACTGAATAAATAACTTTAAGGACTCAGTTTCATTGATCATTTACAATTTTTTTTTTTAAAGAAATGTTTAATTGTTCATCTTGGCCCCTATTTTTGCCAAAGAATAATTGTTTCTTTCTTTATTTATTTATTGGATATACATAAACAAGGCAGGATACCTTTATAGTCTTTATTCTAAAAGATTAAAACCACTTTACAGTCAAAAAACATTAAATTATAAGATTAAATGGCTCTGAAGGAAATACATTTCAGATAAGTCTACATTTTGAAGTAACACCACAGACGTAATATTGCATAAAAAGGTTTGTGGAGTTACTTTAGAGTCTGTGTTACCAGGAAAGACATTAACACCACAGACAAATGAGCCTAAATCCAGACTTGGAGGCTGACATCATGATGATTTCAAGGTCAGGGGACATTTTGGAAATATTAATAAGTATGTATTTATCAAAGTTTTGATTAAAATATGTAAAATCTGCAAGTTCTGCAAGTATCAACATAACACCACAGACACTAATAAAGTGCAACACATGAAATTGTCAGAAATGTAGCCAACCCTAAGAAAATTAATAAGAAAGAATGTCCTCACTAGGCACCCCTCAGATCAACCAGAACCTGCAGTGACCTTTACACACAGAAAGTAGTCCAAATAGATTTCCCCCTTTTCTTAAAGGGGCGACATCCATTGTTGTAACACCACAGACATGAATTTGGGGGACACTACTTTTTTCTTAGGTATTACAAAATATGTATTTTTTTTAAAACAATTTAATAAAATTGTACGTTAAATAAAACTTTATTTGTGTTAAAAATTTTATATTGTTGCAATTACATTCCATGATACCTCTCTGAGGTATGGCAGGGACATGCATATTTCTGTGGTCTCGCTGACTTAACGGACACGAGCACGCAGCGGCCATTGTAAGCCCACAAGACATGAAGTGTGCCATTTGGGACAGGGCTCCACTCTTACTGCAGTGTGCAACAAGTGTCATAGCAGCCGCCGAGCGAACGCACAGTTTTCAACACACTCGGATGTGTCTAATATGATAAACAGAGCTGCGTTACCTCACACTCATGACCGGAAAAGCGGAAACGGCGCCGGCGACTGTGGCATAATAAAAGTCCTGCTTCTCACGAGGCGCGTGTTGTGTTTGTCTTATTAACAATCGCTCCAGCGGCCTTGCTCAGCTCCCACAACACTCGGTCCTGCTCTGCTTCATACTACAGTAACGTTAATAATCACATCCATGAACATGATTTCTGCCCGAGTCCTATCCCGATTCTTTTCCACCGGCTGTGAGGTGAAGACCACATGTCCCAAGATTCTGCACTCAAACTTGGCGTCATCAAACGACGCCTTTATTTGAATAGGCGACCTCTAGCGGACGGAAAAGTTACATAATATTATGTATAATGTAACTTAATTATATATAATTATTATATAATATAATAGTATATTATATGTTAATTATATAATGTTATATAATAAATGTTTATATACATGTTAGTAACAGATACAATTTTTGATTTTAAAAATGCATTAATACATGTTGAGATTAACATTAGCAAAGATTAACAAATTCTGTAGAGGTATTGCTTGTATTGTTCATTGTTTCATGTTAACTAATATATTTAACTAATGTTAAGAAATAAAATCTTATTGTAAAGTGTTACCAATTTTTCCTGTATCAGCATTTGAAATATGTTACCAAAACCTGTTCCCAGCCAGCATCTATAACCCAAAACATCTCATATGAATTCCATTGTAAAAAAAAAAAAAAAAAAAAAAAAAATTGGCTTTGTCCTTCAATGAATTGAGATTTCTTACTGTCTCTGAGTTATCTGCACCTCCATATGGGCATTGTTTGCATGCACAGATAGCATCATTTGGCCGCTGGGCTCTTGTAATCTCTTCATCTAAATATCCTTCGACTTCCCTCCACAGCTGTCTAAGATGCGTTTGAGTGTTGTTTCGAGCTATTAACCAATCTGAGTGTCTCTAACACATATGGATTAAAAGATAATTATTATAAACTACAACACTTTTGAATTTAGACTGTGCTTGACTAACCATCTGTGCAGAGGGTTCGGAAACTTTTTCAGGTCTACGTTGCGTATTTTCTGTTCTAAAATACACTGTGCTCAGCATGAGCGAAAAAGACAAGCTTGTCAGTTTAAATCTTATTTGTGGATCAGGTGTTTTAGATGTTGTCACTTTGTCTGTATCATTGTGTCATACTATTTCTCACTCCCTGAAGCCACCAGAAAACATGTCATTCCTCTGATTTGCAATAAAAATACTGTTTGTGCACCAACCCTGTTAAACCAAAAATGCATCTCTATTAAATATTTCAGATTCATTCATTCTTTTTTTTTCCTTTTTTTTAAGAAATCTATACTTTTTCACCAAGAATGCATTACATTGTGCAAAGTGACAGTATGCTATTCTTTTAAGCTTTCTATTCATCAAAATGCTTTCTGCATCACGGTTTCCACAAAAATTATATAAAATGAAGTGCATAACACTGATTATCTCTTCATCACGGCACTAGTTAGTGGGTGGGATATATTAGGCAGCAAGTGAACATTCTGTCCTCAATGTTGATGTGTTAGAAGCAGGAAAAATGGGCAAGTGTAAGGATTTGAGCGAGTTTGACAAGGGCCAAATTGTGATGGCTAGACAACAGAGCATCTGGGTCAGAGGATCTCCAAAACTGCAGCTCTTGTGGGGTGTTCCCGGTCTGCAGTGGTCAGTATCTATCAAAAGTGCTCCAAGGAAGGAACAGTGGTGAACCGGCGACAGGGTCATGGGCGGCCAAGGCTCATTGATGAACGTGGGGAGCGAAGGCTGGCCCGTGTGTTCTGATCAAACAGACAAGCTACTGTAGCTCAAATTGCTCAAGTTAATGCTGGTTCTGATAGAAAAGTGTCAGAATACACAGTGCATCTCAGTTTATTGCATATGGGACTACATAGCTGCAGACCAGTCAGGTTTGCCCATGCTGACCTCTGTCCACCACTGAGAGCAGCAGCAGTGGGCAGCTGAGCATTAAAACTGGACCACGGAGCAGTGGAAGAAGAAGGCCTGGTCTGATGAATCACGTTTTCTTTTACATCACGTGGATGGCCGGGTGTGTGTGCGTCGCTTACCTGGGGAACACATGGCACCAGGATGCACTATGGAAAGAAGGCAAGCTGGTGGAGGCAGTGTGATGCTATGGGCAATGTTCTGCTGGGAAACCTTGGGTCCTGCCATCCATGTGGATCTTACTTTGACACATACCCCCTACCTAAGCATTGTTGCAGACCATGTACCCTTTCATGGACATGGTATTCCCTGGTGATACACTCTTTCAGCAGGATAATAAGCCATGCCACAAAGCAAAAATGGTTCAGGAATGGTTTGAGGAGCACAACAACGAGTTTGAGGTGTTGACTTGGCAACTCAATCCAATCAATATGGCTAAACACCCTCTGGCTCCACCTACTACAGTAGCCACGCCCCAGACTTTTGTTATTGGTTGAGCTGGAAAGAGATTGACACTCTCAATGTTTTTATGGTACCTGGGTTGCTCAAAGTTTACACTTTGAGATAAACCTAATCATAGTCAATGGGTTAAGAGAATGTATATTTTAACATAGAAAAAATCTTACAAACTGACCAAAATCAGACAGATACAAAACTTTTAATCAGTGGTGTAAAACTGCATAAAAGAAATCCAAAAATTTCCAGAGGTTAATCTTAACTCTTCTAAAGTAGTAATCTACCATAATTTTTAGTAAAACAGGACATTCAATGAAAAAAAAAAAAAAAAAAAAAAAGAAGAAGAAGGAGGAGGAGGAGGAGGAGGAGGAGGAGGAGGGACTTGCTTTTATCCATCAGGAACTATTTAAAGCATTGAACATATAAGTAGTCTCAAATTTAATTTGTATATTTACTCCAAACATGCCAAGAACAGGACACAAACCCTTTTCCCATCCAAACTGTTTTGGGTAGGTCCTTTTGCAAATGTTTGCTATAGCCTACTTATTTTGTTCTCTCAGTGGTTCTTCTCAAAAAATTGTGTACCTTGAGATCTCCAACAGTCAGCAAGTCCAAAAGACACTCACAAATCCGCTGTTGGTACGGAGGTAGTAAACACCAGAGAGATGTGCAAGATGTCACGACAGTGAGAGGTCATTATTTGGTCACTTTGACTCAGACAGAGTGTTGACCCCAGAGAAATGCTTCACAGTTATGTTGGAGCGACCAGCAGGTGTTTACCTTCCTGCAGCCTGTCGTCATGGACGGTCCATCCATGCTGCGTATTTGATGATGTGCAGTGGCAGTTCCCACGACAACAACAGAAACTGTCACTGTTATTATGAGGGGGAACAAATGGAAAAGACAATCCTATGACAAAGAATGGAGAAAAGAATGTTAGAAGGAGAGGAAAAACAACCTAAATATCAGTCTGAGTGTCATCAGAATCTAGAGCTGCTTCAGACGATTCATAATGTAGTGCACAAATAGGCTACTTTCATAGTGGTTTTATTGTGTTTTTGAATACTGACAGAGTTTCTTTCTCTCTTTTTTTTTTTTTTTCTCTGTATTTAAAATTATAATGGCAGTTGACACAAATGACATTTGATACACCTTTTTCCTTGCTTGAGGTTGCCTAAAACGTCTTTTTGATGGTAAAAGCTGAAATTTAATATTCAAGGGATGAGAACAATCTCCAATAATAACCTGTGCTTTTTGTTTAACTCTTGTTTGATAAATTTCATTCAACTGTCTTTGTGGTTGTCCTACAATTATTCCACTAGATTCAAGATTCAAGAGTTTTATTTGTCACATACACAGTTATATACAGAATATACAACCGGCAGTGAAATGTAAACAGGTCCGCTCCATGGACAGTGCAAATTCACAGTTAAAAACACGAGGAAATTATAATAGAAATAGGATAAAAAAATATATAAATATATATATATATATATATATATATATATATATATATATATATATATATATATATATATATATATATATATATATATATATATATATATATATATATCTGTAGAATAAAAGAAAGAAAGAAAAAGTAAAACAAATAAAAATAAAGAAGTGGAATAAAATAAGTGAAGTAAACTAGACTTATAAATATGTGTTGTTGTTTTTTGGTGGCAATTTGGTGGCAATTTTAACTTCTCTGCACAGTTTTTGCTTTTCATTAACTGGCAATAGTCCATACCACATAGTCATATTAAAGCATATATAACACTCTTGACAAGATTCTAATAAACCATCTCTAAAATATATTGACTCACAGCAAAATGTTGTAACCGCCTAATGAGATATCATCTCTGCATTGCTTTTTTAAAAACATGCTCAACATTTCCAGCAAATGTCAATTATCAATAAATGTTCCTAAATATTTAAAACGTCCAACCATCTCTATTTGATATCCATCAAGTATCAAAGGGTCTAACCCTTCAGTAAAATACATTTTATTCCGACTAAAGATCATTTCCTGGGTTTTATTCATATTTATCTCTAGTGAATTCAATTGGTTTTGAAGCAAATGTACACTGTAAAAATGTTTTTTCATGATTTGTTATCACAACTTTTTATCGTTTGTCAAATCAACTTAAATAATTAATGTGGTTTAGATACCATAATATTTTGCCCCTCCTTGAACTGTCACTTTATCGTGGTGGAGGGGTTTGAGTACCCGAATGACCCTGGGAGCTATGTTGTCTGGGGCTATATGCCCCTGGTAGGGTCTCCCAAGGCAAACAGGTCCTTGGTGACGGGCCAGACTAAGAGCAGTTCACAAACCCAATATAAGTCAAATTAAAACCAGGACGAGACGTCGCCCGGCATGGAGCAGCCGGGGCCCCACCCTGGAGCCAGGCCCGGGGTTGGGGCTCGTATGCGAGCGCCTAGTGGCCGGGCCTACCCCCATGGGGCCCCGACCAGGCTCATCCCGAATGAGCGACGTGGGGCCACCCTCCCGTGGGCTCACTACCTGCAGGAGGGATCATATGGGGCCGGTGCATAGTGGATCGGGCGACAGTCGAAGGCTAGGACCCCGACAACCCGATCTCTGGACACAGAAACTGGCTTTAGGGACGTGGAATGTCACCTCGCTGGTGGGGAAGAAGCCTGAGCTTGTGCGGGAGGTTGAGAGGTACCAGCTAGAGATAGTCTGGCTCACCTCCAAGCACATCTTGGGCTCTGGAACCACACTTCTTGAGAGAGGCTGGACTCTCTACCACTCTGGAGTTGCCCATGGTGAGAGGCGGCGGGCTGGAGTGGGTTTGCTTATAGTCCCCCAGCTCAGCCGCCATGTGTTGGAGTTCAACCAGGTGAATGAGAGGGTCACTTCCCTGCGCCTTCGAGTAGGGGGTAGGTCTCTGCCGAACAGCAGTGTGGAGTACCCGGTCCTCACGGGGTCTCTGGGAGGAGTGCTGGAAAGTGCTCCAAATGGAGACTCCATCGTTCTACTGGGGGACTTCAACGTACACGTGGGCAGTGACAGTGACACCTGGAGGGGCATGATTGGGAGGAACAGTCCCCCACTGATCTGAACCTGAGCAGTGTTCTGTTATTGGATTTCTGTGCTAGTCACGGCTTGTCCATAACAAACACCATGTTTAAGCATAAGGGTGTCCATCAGTGCACGTGGCACCAGAACACCCTAGACCGGAGGTCGATGATTGACTTTGTGGTCGTCTCATCTGACCTCTGGCCGTATGTCTTGGACACTCGGGCGAAGAAAGGGGCGGAACTGTCAACTGATCACCACCTGGTAGTGAGTTGGATCCGATGGCGGGGGAGGAAGCTAGACAGACTAGGGAGACCCAAACGTACTGTGAGGGTCTGTTGGAAACGTTTGGCCGAGGCCCCTGTCAGAGAGATCTTCAACTCCCACCTCTGATGGAGCTTTGACCGGATCCCGAGGGAGTCTGGAGATATTGAGTCCGAGTGGACCATGTTCTCCACCTCCATTATCGAAGCGGCTGCTCGGAGCTGTGGCCGTAAGGCCTGTCGAGGCGGAAATCCCCGAACCCGGTGGTGGACACCCGGAAGTAAGGGATGCTATCAAGCTGAAGAAGGAGTCCTATCGGGCCTGGTTGGCTTGTGGGACTCCTGAGGCAGCTGACAGGTACAGGCAGGCCAAGCGGACTGCAGCCCGGGTAGTTGTGGAGCCTGGGAGGAGTTTGGTGAGGCCATGGAGAAAGACTATCGGTTGGCCTTGAAGAGATTCTGGCAAACCATTCACTGCCTCAGGAGGGGGAAGCAGTGCCCTACCAACACTGTTTACAGTGGAGATGGGCAGCTGTTGACCTCAACTGGGGATATCGTCGGACAGTGGAAGAAATACTTTGAGAATCTCCTCAATCCCACCAACACGTCTTCCATTGAGGAAGCAGTGGCTGAGGGCTCAGAGGTGGATTCGTCCATCACCCGGGCTGAAGTCATCGAGGTAGTTAAAAAGCTCCTCGGTGGCAAGGCACCGGGGGTGGATGAGATCCGCCCTGAGTACCTCAAGTCTCTGGATGTTGTGGGGCTGTCTTGGCTGACACGCCTCTGCAACATCGCGTGGTGGTTGGGGACAGTGCCTCTGGACTGGCAGACCAGGTTTAGGAGTGTGTTTTTGGGAATTTTTGACCATTCTTCTAGAAGCACATTTGTGAGGTCAGGCGCTGATGTTGAATGAGATAGCCCGGCTCGCAGTTTTCACACTAATTATCTAATAACCAAAGGTGTTCTATCGTGTTGAGGCCAGTCAAGTTTCTCCACACCAAGCTCGCTCATCCATGTCTTTATGGACCTTGCTTTGTGCACTGGTGCAGAGTCATGTTGGAACAGGAAGGTGTCATCCCCAAACTGTTCCCACAAAGTTGGGCAAAATGTTTTGGCATGCTGAAGCATTAATAGTTCCTGTGGCAAGCAGCAAGGCGAGGGACCGTGAGAGAGGGCCGATGGCGAGTGATGATGAGCGCCAGCTGTGTGCCACACCACTCTCGTCTCATGGAGGAGTGACGGGAGCATAAAAGGAGGAGCAACGACAGTGCAAGATGAGAGAGGAACAGGCCTGGATTTTATGTTGTGTTTGGTTTACGTTTGAATATGTGTTCGCGGCAGCTGTCTGTGAGGGGCTGCCTGCATTTTTATTTTAATTTTGTATTTATTTGATTAAGGTCTTTTAAATGTTCGCCGGTTCCCACCTCCTTCCTCCTTATTCTACAAACTTTGCTACAGTTCCTTTCACTGGAACTAAGGGGCCAAGCCCTGAAAAACAACCCCACTCCATAATCCCCCCTCCAATAAACTTTACAATTGGCACAATGCAGTCAGGCAAGTACCATTCACCTGGCAACTGTCAAACCCAGACTCGTCCATCGGATTGCCATACAGAAAAGTGTGATTCGTCACTCCAGAGAACTCATCTCCACTGCTCTAGAGTCCAGTGGTGGCACTGCGTTGGTGATGTAAGGCTTGGATGCAGCTGCTCACCCATGGAGACCCATTTCAGGAAGCTCTCTACACACTATCCTTGAGCTAATCTGAAGGCCACACAAAGTTTGGAGGTCTGTAGCTATTGACTCTGCAGAAAGTTGGCGACTTCTGCACACTGTGCGCCTCAGCATGCGCTGACCCCAGTCTGTAACTTTACGTGGCCTACAACTTTGTGGCTGAGTTGCTGTTGTTCCCAATTGCTTCCACTTTGTTTTAATACCACTAACAGTTGACCGTGGAATATTTAGTAGAGAGGAAATTTCATGAATGGACTTATTGCACAGGTGGAAAACTATCACAGTACAACACTTGAATTCACTGAGCTGAGTGAACCATTCTTCACAAATGTTTGTAGAAGCAGTCTGCATGCCTAGGTGCTTGATTTTTATACACGTGGCCATGGAAGTGATTGGAACACCTGGATTCAATGATTTGGATGGGTTTCCCAATACTTTTGGCAATATAGTGATGTTATGGCATAGATCCTGTATACTGACAAGTCCTGTCAAGCACTTTAAACCACTGCATTTGTTAAAAGACCATTTCTTCTAGTCCTACCATTGATATTAAAAATATTGCAGGCCAGACTACCAGACTAAGCCTGATAAGAAGTTTCAGATATTGCTTTTGATCCAAAATCTAGTTATTATTGATGTCAACAGAGTGCCCTGTTAGCATGCTGCACAGCACAAACACAAATTGAATATGTTTCAGTATCAAAAGGGTTATATCAATAATCAACATTTGTATTGAAAGTAAGTGCAGTGCATTGTGGGATTGCTTCTTTTTCTTTCTGTGTTCTAAGGTCAAAGGCTCAAAAATAAATAAAAATAAATAAACCACACACTACAGTTACCAAAATAGCATATTACATAATTCTTGTCAATAACAGTGGATGCATCGAAGTCTGAGCCCCTCTGACATTGCTGTACGAGTGCATTTTTAACAACAGAAAAAGGAAACACTAATGGGTTGACAGCTTTCATGACACCCTACCATCAAAGGTGATGATAAAGTAACAATTAGCCCCGCTACTAGCCGCCAGCTCCGTTTGAACCTTTGGGTGAAGATAAAAAGGCTTGGAAAAGCAGCAGCAAAGGTAAACAAAGGAGAAATTACACAGGAGCAGAGCTTATAATTGAGAGAGATTTCCTTTTGATGTAACTCCAGAGATCTGAGAGACACTGCTTGTGTACTAATTACAGAGCCACGGCAGCAAGCTAATTAGCGCCATGCTAATGATCCTTGTTTACGACTATCTGATGTCAAAATGCCATGGATGAAAACCTAAAAGAGAAGCTCGGGTGCGAAGTCTTGCCAAATGTGATAAAGACCTGTGAGACTAAGATCACACATCTTTTATCTATATTGTCAGATGCATAAATAATAATACATATGCATATATTCTTTCAAGTATTCCCAGTGTAGGCTATTTTCTTACGGAAAGCCTTTACAGTAATGGATGATAATTATTAAAAATAATGTGTTTGTTCATATAAAAATACAGTCACATGCATATATTTTTAGCCATTTAACTGACCTTTTACTTATAACACATTAATGTCTTGGAATTTAATTTGAAAGACTTTTAAAACTAAACACTTTAAGAAATGAGATCAGAACCAGCATTAACATCTTGAGCAATGTGATAGACAGCTTGTCTGTTTGATCAGACCACACAGGCCAGCCTTCACTCCCCACATTCATCAATGAACCTTGGCCACCCATGACTCTGTCGCCGGTTCACCACTGTTCCTTCCTTGGAGCACTTTTGATAGATACTGACCACTGTAGACCAGGAACACCCCACAAGAGCTGCAGTTTTGGAGATGCTCTGACCCAGTCGTCTAGCCATCACAATTTGGCCCTTGTCAAACTTGCTCAAATCCTTACACTTGCCCATTTTTCCTGCTTCCAACACATTAGCTTTGAGGACAGAATATTCACTTGCCGCCTTATATATCCCACCCACTAACAGGTGCCGTGAAGAAGAGATAATCAGTGTTATGCACTTCACCTGATTATATATATGAAACAAAGTTTCATTCATTTGAATCACTTCAACTTAAAATCCCCCTTTGCAGGGGCATGCCATAGAATATCTTAAACATTAAAGACAAATGCTGCACAGCTAAATCGTTATTAAAATGAATGACAGAAACATGAAAATATTAGGATGTGCTTTGCTCCTGTCAATGCAATATTGAGGGAAGAACAGAGAGTGGAAAGAAACAATGAGGAAACTAAGTCGATTTGGCTACAATACAATAGCGATGCCCTACGGAGCTTCTCAGAGCCAAATTGCATTCCTGACACTTTCTTTTATATTAGATTATCAGCCATTTAAACTGGATGTCTGAGGTCTCAAAAGACTTCAGTCTCTCCAGGGTATGAGCCTCCACTCAAAACCCATCAGAATGTGGAGCAGTGTCTCCTCTGGGGAAATTTTTTGACATGAAAATAGCTTCGAGGTCTTTCAGTATTTCTCAAAAACCACAACCTGAAGTGTTAGCTTGTTGTTTTGAAATCAGTTCTCAAACATTTATTTTCTTCTATAGACTCATCCACTGTCATTCATTTTAAGCTACCAGACTCTTAAGGTACCCACGCAGTTTACCACCTTGTAATTCCACAGTAATCCCTCTTTTTCATGACTCCATTGAACAATGGGATGGATTTAGGTCTAAATGCACAGGAGATTGAGTAGAGGAGGAGTGAGTTGAGAGGAACAAAATGCATGGAGAAAAAGCTTCTTTCCCCATGAGGGATGAACTGAGCCGGACATCAATAACAATTGCAGAAACCATCCCACGGATCTCACCGAGATGTTTATCAGCTTTTACCTCCTTCTTCCTATGGGGGATACAAAGTGAATGAGTAAAGGAAGAAAAAAAATGAGTGTTGTACGCCTACAGGCTTGACACTATCACATAGTAGGTGAACTAGGTTGAGGTGAGGTTAAAAATGAGAAGGTAAGAACTAAAATAAAGCTTCAGTGGGACTTCATTGGAATCCATCCACATTGATAATATAATATCAACAGGTGAGGTTCCTTAAGACATTATGAATCACATTCTCTTAAAAATATCGGATGCATCTGTGAAACGATTTGACTTTTTTGAGTTAAAAATACATGCGTTGTAGTGCAAGATATTTGCACTCGTTTTTTATGTAACCATGGCACCTTGTAAGAATGCGGTGCTTCCTAAGAACATAAGAATTTATGATAGTTAAAAAAATGCAATAATATTTCTTTGAGGCTGACAGAAATGACAGATGATGGTGGTAAAAATAAGAATGAGGAGGAAAATGCGGGCTCCCATTGGGCGAGGGATCACATTATAAAATAATCGAATGATTATGGTGAATAATGACGAAGCTGATGGGACAATATGAAAACCATTTTTGGGGTCTATATTTGGATCTGAAAAATTCTGAAATCTCATGGAGACATTAGAGCAATGTTATAGAGCTAAACAGTGCTTGGATCATTTTGTGATCAAACATTCTTTTCAACTTTTGCTCATTAAAAATTCAAAAGGCTTTGTTGGTGGTTCATTGGCCAAGAATCGATACTAATTTTAAAACACCTTGTTTAAAGTGCTGTCTATCACTTCAGTAAGTGCTCATTAGTTCTGCAACAATTATGCTGTTCAAGCAATTACAACAATCCCATATCTCCATGGTAACTGCTTTGACATTTATTAATACAAAAAATAATTATATAATGTAAGTTATGCTCTTATACCACATCAACTGGGGAATGTTTGTTCTGTCACCATCTTATTTGTCATATGTAACAATATTTGTGATTTTGTAAACCTGTTGCTTCTAACTATAATAAGTAGGTACTACAATACACTGTGCAACAATATACATTTCTATGATAGGAAGCTGCTTTGGGAAGTGCAGGCATAATTTACTGTATAAGAAACATATCTGGCTTTAATCGATTTGCTCTTAAAGTATGTACTCATGCCTCATATCAGGCTTTCTCAAACATTTTTGAATCAATGAATCTTATGCACCACACTAACTACTTTCATTATTTTAAAGTTCCAAATATCATTACAATATGCTGATTTGGTGTTCAAGAAACACATATACATACATACATACATAAATACACACACACACACACACATATATATATATATATATATATAGCTCCATGGGTCAATAATATAATATAATAAATGTTTTAATGTTGTGATTTATCAGAGCTGGTTTGGTTAATCTAATTTGCTTTCTGAAGAATTCTTATGGAGAGTGAATGAAAATATACTATAATATACTGTACTAGTTAAGGCAGACATGTTACACAAAATAAAGAAAGTCATGCAGGTTTGGAACGAGGCTGAGCAAATTATGACAACTTTAATTTTTAGGTCAACTGTCCCTTTAAGGTATTTTTATCTAACTATCTGAGATTGGCCTTGAGATACTTTTATAAACAACATTTGATCTTTCTCAGACCTTTGTATGTGGTTTTTAGTTATCAGATTACATGAGATGCCATCAGGAAATGTAATTGCACAGTTGCTGCTCTGTTGGTCCGAACAGTCGCACATGAATTATGTTTGTCAGATCCAAGTGCCCGACTACAAACTGACATAACATTGTAACCCGCCACCGCACCCTAAAACACAGTAATACTCATCTGGTAGATGCTCAATGAGTGGACCTGAAATGAGATATAAGGCCATCTGACAAATCTCTTATAGTCTGCATGTATTGATGTGATGACGCACTATTCAACCCATCCTTGTGATTTTGACCTTGAAAGTTTTCTGGCATCTAAAACCAAATGTCAAGGGAAAAGAGGCCTGCCAAGATCTGAATTAATATATCTTGAACAACAAATCCATCGCTCAGAAAAAGACCAAGCTCCCTCGATACACGCAATTCAATTATGAGAGGACAGAATGCATTAATAAGATCCAAGGATCGTTGAAGAAGAGGGTGAAAAATGGAAAGGCAAATCATGTCATCACATCTGCCAGCTTGAATCTTTCTCAGTGGCCTTCTCACATAGCCTGTTAAATTTTATGGACGTTGTTTCATGGTCGTTGGCCACCCAACATGACTATACTCTATAACTATGCCAAATAGGCAACGGGTCACATAATTCATTTTCAGTTTAATACGGCAACCTGCATCGAGGGCCAAAACACTTACGTGGGCAAAAGTCAACACGCTAATCGTCACGAAACCTGAAGTTGTCTGAAGCGAAGACTTCAAAAGTCCTCAAAGTCTTTGGGGACATCGAGTAGCACGCCTCACTCAGGTATTACGGCCAAGACAGATAAAAAGCTTTTGAGGATTAGGCGGTCTAATTTGGCATTGTCCTTGTAGTTAGTCCAAAAGCCAATAATATGTCAGTACTCTGGTGTGAGCTGGAAGTCTAATGGGAAGGAGGACGGAGCGCTTTTGAGTTTTCTCAGCCTGCGTACAGACATATATGGGACATGGCAAACATCACAGTGTGACATGGGACAGTCATCCCTGTCCTCAGGACAAACATAGCTTCATTTATCATCCACACCCAGCGTAGTGACAGACGGCCCTTAGCGAACTCAACAAAATGAAATACTGGTGATCCACATTGCATGCAGTGTGTGTAGTTGTATGCGTGCATGTGTGTGTTAGGAGCGGGAACACAAGGAGCTGGGAGATTTTCTACAACCTTGACATCCTCAAGACCTGATTTTCAATTTTAAGAAGGAGGGGGGCAACAACAAAAACAAGCATGACAAATGAAGCTGCTGGGAACTTGAAAAACCTTGTTTTCTGTCGTGTTGCATACACTGTAAACTGCGAGATCATTTTCTTCCCCAACTGTCATTACAATCCTGAAGTTTGTTCTCATGCACATTAACCTGAGAGCTTTGTACTTATTTTGGCAATACTTTACAATAAGGTTTATCTGACATTAGTTAAAGCATGAGGTATCGTTAACAAACAATTAATAATATTGTTACAGCATTTCATTCAAACAAGACTTGTTCCGAACACATATTAAGACCACAGTACAATAGGGAGTGTAATGTTGCTTTAAAGCAGTTCAATAAACACAAAATAAATTGTATTGTGTTGTTTTTTTTTTTTTCCCTTTTTCACAAATTGGCTGATTGAATGACTCATTAAGTGTAACTTGTTTCATTTCTGAATGAATTGGTTGTAATATTGAGTACCATGCTTTTTAACAAAAGAAACCATGAAAGATTCAGTTGTTTTGAATGAATTAGTTGAACAGAGTTTGTCACATGTTTCATTCCTGAAAGATTCAGTGTTTTTGAAACAAAGGATGGTTCAGTGACTCACTTATAAAGACTACATAAAATGTTTTTACATGTTGTAAAAATTGTTGTGTATTGTTAATTCATGCCACTTATCAATGAACTGAATTGTAAAGTGTTACCATTCATTAATTTATTTAAAATCTTTTGCTATCAAAACCAGTGAGCTTTAGTTGTAGAGGGAGAAAGACAAGGAACTGAGAGATTTTCTACAACTTTGACTCCATTAAAACTTAATTCTTTTAAGGTGTAAAAAAAACAAAAAAAACAATGCATGCAATTATTACGATATAAACCTTTAAATGACATGAATTTGAACTGTAAAGTAGACAGTAAACTAAGTGATGTCCTGTAAAACCTAAAATCTTGCTACCATATTTTTTACAGTAAAGTTCTGGCACCACTTTTTTTCTTTTTTCTTTTTTTTTTTTTTTGCAGTTTTTACCGTAAATTTGACTGGGATTTTTTAAATTATATATATATATATATATATATATATATATATATATATATATAATATAAACCCGATTCCAAAAAAGTTGGGACACTGTACAAATTGTGAATAAAAACAGAATGCAATGATGTGGAAGTTTCAAATTTCAATATTTTATTCAGAATACAACATAGGTTACATATCAAATGTTTAAACTGAGAAAATTTATCATTTTAAGGGAAAAATAAGTTGATATTAAATTTCATGGCATCAACACATCTCAAAAAAGTTGGGACAAGACCATGTTTCCCACTGTGTGGCATCCCCTCTTCTTTTTATAACAGTCTGCAAACGTCTGGGGACTGAGGAGACAAGTTGCTGAAGTTTAGGAATAGGAATGTTGTCCCATTCTTGTCTAATACAGGCTTCTAGTTGCTCAACTGTCTTAGGTCTTCTTTGTCGCATCTTCCTCTTTATGATGCGCCAAATGTTTTCTATGGGTGAAAGATCTGGACTGCAGGCTGGCCATTTCAGTACCCGGATCCTTCTTCTACACAGCCATGATGTTGTAATTGATGCAGTATGTGGTCTGGCATTGTCATGTTGGAAAATGCAAGGTCTTCCCTGAAAGAGATGACGTCTGGATGGGAGTATATGTTGTTCTAGAACTTGGATATACCTTTCAGCATTGATGGTGCCTTTCCAGATGTGTAAGCTGCCCATGCCACACACATTCATGCAACCCCATACCATCAGAGATGCAGGCTTCTGAACTGAGCGCTGAGAACAACTTGGGTTGTCCTTGTCCTCTTTAGTCCGGATGACATGGCGTCCCATTTTTCCAAAAAGAACTTCAAATTTTGATTGGTCTGACCACAGAACAGTTTTCCACTTTGCCACAGTCCATTTTAAATGAGCCTTGGCCCAGAGAAAATGCCTGCGCTTCTGGATCATGTTTAGATATGGCTTCTTTTTTGACCTATAGAGTTTTAGCCGGCAACGACGAATGGCACGGTGGATTGTGTTCACCGGCAATGTTTTCTGCAAGTATTCCTGAGCCCATGTTGTGATTTCCATTACAGTAGCATTCCTGTATGTGATGCAGTGCCGTCTAAGGGCCCAAAGATGACGGGCATCCAGTATGGTTTTCCGGCCTTGACCCTTACACACAGAGATTGTTCCAGATTCTCTGAATCTTTGGATGATATTATGCACTGTAGATGATGATAACTTCAAACTCTTTGCAATTTTTCTCTGAGAAACTCCTTTCAAGATTCAAGAGTTTTATTTGTCACATACACAGTTATATACAGAATATACATCCGGCAGTGAAATGTAAACAGGTCCGCTCCATGGACAGTGCAAATTCACAGTTAAAAACACAAGGAAGAAATTATAATAAATAGAATAAAAAAGTACTATATATATATATCTGTAGATCTGTAGAATTATAAATAAATCAAGTCAAGTAGAAAAAATTAAAAAATAAAAATAAATAAAGAAGTGGAATAAAATAAGTGAAATAAACTGTGCAGTGAGTAAACTGTAGACTTATAAATATGTGGTTAACAGAAATGTACAAAGAAGTATAATGTCCAAACAGGTTTATAACAGGTTGTTACACAGTAACAACGAGAACAGAAAGTGCAGTGCAATGTCAGTATGTCGATGGTCACGTGATGTTAAGTGACTGAGTTCAGGAGTCTGATGGCCTGGGGGAAGAAGCTCCTCCTGAGTCTCTCAGTTTTGGCCATCAGGCTTTGGAAGCGCTTACCAGATGGCAGCAGCGTGAAATGAGGATTTGCAGGGTGATTAGAGTCCTTGATGATTTTAGTAGCTCTACCTTTACAGAGTTTGGTGTAGACGTCCTGCAGAGACTGGAGAGCTGATCCTGAGATACGCTCGGATAAGCTCACGGCTCATGACAGGGCTTTGGAGTTAATACACTTTCTATCGCCCCTGAATAGAAAGTTTTCAGGATAGCTGGTGAAACCCTGAATTTCCTCAGCTGGCGCAGGTGGTACAGTCTTTGCCTGGCTTTTTTCACCTGTGTCTGAATGTGTGCAGTCCAGGTCAGGTCCTCGGAGGTGTTTACACCCAGGTACTTGAAGCTGCTCACTCTCTCCACTGGTGACCCGCTGATCATGAGAGGGGAGTATGTCCGTTGCTGTCTCTTCCTGAAGTCCACAATCAGTTCTTTGGTCTTGCCAACATTCAGAGAGAGATAGTTGTCCTGGCACCATGATGTTAGTTGCTCCACCTCGTCCAAGTATGCCGTCTCATTGTTGTTGGAAATGAGGCCCAGGACAACAGTATCATCAGCAAATTTGATGATAGAGGTGGAGCTGTGTGTGGACAAACAGTCATGCGTGTAGAGAGAGTAGAGCAGGGGACTCAGGACACAGCCCTGTGGAGCTCCCACACTAAGGGTGATGGAGGTGGAGGTGGACTGGCCTATTCTCACCACCTGACGCCTGCCAGTGAGGAAGTCTTCAATCCAGTGGCAGAGAGAAGAATTCAGGCCGAGATCCAGGAGTTTGGCGGTTAGCTTAATGGGAACTATGGTGTTAAAGGCTGAGCTATAGTCAATCAATAGCAGCCTTACATAGTTCCCACTTTTGCTGTTGATGTGAGTGAGGGAGGAGTGGAGGACATGAGAGATGGCATCTTCAGTCGATCTATTGGGACTATAGGCAAACTGAAGAGGGTCCAAAGTGTCAGGAATGAAGGAGCAAATGGTGTTTTTAATGAGTCTCTCAAAGACCTTCATGACTATAGACGTGAGAGCCACTGGACGATAGTCATTTAGGCAAGAGGGTTTACTGTTCTTAGGGACAGGGATGATAGTGGATTTTTTGAAGGAGGTGGGGACCACAGATGTAGCGAGGGACTCATTAAAGATAGATGTAAACAACCCGGCGAGCTGATCAGCACAGGACCGCAGAACACGACCTGAAATACCATCCGGCCCAGCAGCTTTCCTGACGTCCACACCCTTGAATGCCCTCCGAACTTCATCCTCTGAGACAGAGATCACGTGGTTGTTGCTGCTCTGAGTGATTCCCTCTGACGCGTCACTTGGCGGAGTCTCGCTTCCGCGATTACAATCACAGCGAGCGTAGAAAGAGTTTAACTCGTCCACAAGCAACGGATCAGCTCTGACCTCTGGAGAGGATTTAGATCCAAAAGAACAGATGGACCTCAGACCCTGCCACATGCGCCGGGAGTCATTGAGTTGGAAATGAGACTCCACTCGATCCTTATAACGGAGCTTTGCGGCTTTAACTGCGCATCGGAGAGCATAGCAGGATGATTTGTATTAATTCATATTCCCCGATAGGAGATCGCCGTTGTATGCGGCAGTGCGTGTGTTCACTGCAGCGCGGATTGAATTGTCCACCCACGGTTTCTGATTTGAGAAGGACGTTATTGTTATTGTTTGTGTGGCTTGCTCTGTTAGCGTGTTGATGAAGCAAAGCGCCACATCCGTGAACTCACTACCGTCAGATGAACTCGCCCGGAACATGTCCCAGTCAACATCATCCAGAGCTGCCTATAGCGCAGTCTTTGAATGGGGTGACCAGCGTTTAACTTCCTGCCTCACCGGGGGTTTCTGAATGAGCCTTTGTCTGTATTCAGCTGTGAGGAAAATGGCGGCATGATCCGATTTGCAGAAAGCAAGTTCTTAAACGGAGAGTAGCAATGATCCAGTGTGTTTGCTCCTCGTGTAGGACAGGAGACGTGCTGGTGAAAGTTTGGCAAGACTTTCTTTAGGTTTGCTTTGTTAAAATCGCCCGCGATGATGAAAGCAGCATCGGGGTGTTTGTTTGTGAAGCCGCTGGTAACATCATGAAGGCCAGATAAAGCCAGCCCTGTGTCTGCCTGTGGTGGAATGGACACTGCAGTGGCGATGACCGAGGAAAACTCCCTCGGCAGATAGAATGGGGCAAATGATTGTTAAATGTTCCAGATGAGGCGAGCAGGATTGCGAGAGAATGGTGATGTTCCTGGGGTCGCACCATTTCTTGTTGATCATGAAACATACTCCACCGCCTTTGGATTTACCGGCCTCGGCTGTTCTGTCCATCCGAAAACCAGAGAAGTTCTCCGACGGCGTCACAGCTGTGTCCGGGACCGCGGGCGTGAGCCATGTTTCAGACAAACAATAGATGTTACAGTCTCTCATGTCCCGTTGAAAACTTATCCTGGCTCTGAGATCGTCCATCTTATTTTCCAAGGATTGGACATTTGCGAGCAGGATGTTCGGGAGAGGTGGGCTGAAAGCCCTTTTTCTCAGTCTGTTGCGGACCCCAGCACGTTTCCCGCGGTGTTTCTTGCTTCTTTGCCAATGACTCGTCTGGCCATTGTTCAACTCAGCATTCCGAAGAATCTCAGCTAGCCACAGAGGATCGGTGAAAGTGTCCTGAAGCAGTCCAGTGTAGAGGTAACCAATGTCCAAAAGAGTTTTGCTGTCATAGCAGATCAATGCAGATGATAAATTTGTAAAAATTGAGAGCAAAAGAAAGTAAAATAATAAATAAAAGCACAGTCTTCGCTGAGCGACCTGAACGGCGACCGAACACGGCGGCGCCATTTTTTTGATATTGCTCCACTATTTTTGGCCGCAGCATTGGGGGAATTGGTGATCCTCTGCCCATCTTGACTTCTGAGAGACACTGCCACTCTGAGAGGCTCTTTTTATACCCAATCATGTTGCCAATTGACCTAATAAGTTGCAAATTGGCCCTCCAGCTGTTCCTTATATGTACATTTAACTTTTCCAGCATCTTATTACTATATGTCCCAACTTTTTGGGAATGTGTAGCTCTCATGAAATCCAAAATGAGCCAATATTTGGCATGGCATTTCAAAATGTCCCACTTTCAACATTTGATATGTTATCTATATTCTATTGTGAATAAAATATAAGTTTATGAGATTTGTAAATTATTGCATTCCTTTTTTATTCACAATTTCTACAGTGTCCCAACTTTTTTGGAATTGGGTTTGTATATATATATATATATATATACACACTCACCTAAAGGATTATTAGGAACACCATACTAATACTGTGTTTGACCCCCTTTCGCCTTCAGAACTGCCTTAATTCTACGTGGCATTGATTCAACAAGGTGCTGAAAGCATTCTTTAGAAATGTTGGCCCATATTGATAGGATAGCATCTTGCAGTTGATGGAGATTTGTGGGATGCACATCCAGGGCACGAAGTTCCCGTTCCACCACATCCCAAAGATGCTCTATTGGGTTGAGATCTGGTGACTGTGGGGGCCATTTTAGTACAGTGAACTCATTGTCATGTTCAAGAAAACAATTTGAAATGATTCGAGCTTTGTGACATGGTGCATTATCCTGCTGGAAGTAGCCATCAGAGAATGGGTACATGGTGGTCATAAAGGGATGGACATGGTCAGAAACAATGCTCAGGTAGGCCGTGGCATTTAAACGATGCCCAATTGGCACTAAGGGGCCTACAGTGTGCCAAGAAAACATCCCCCACACCATTACACCACCACCACCAGCCTGCACAGTGGCAACAAGGCATGATGGATCCATGTTCTCATTCTGTTTATGCCAAATTCACAACTAAAATCGAGACTCATCAGACCAGGCAACATTTTTCCAGTCTTCAACTGTCCAATTTTGGTGAGCTTGTGCAAATTGTAGCCTCTTTTTCCTATTTGTAGTGGAGATGAGTGGTACCCGGTGGGGTCTTCTGCTGTTGTAGCCCATATGCCTCAAGGTTGTGCATGTTGTGGCTTCACAAATGCTTTGCTGCATACCTCGGTTGTAACGAGTGGTTATTTCAGTCAAAGTTGCTTTTCTATCAGCTTGAATCAGTCGGCCCATTCTCCTCTGACCTCTAGCATCAACAAGGCATTTTCGCCCACAGGACTGCCGCATATTGGATGTTTTTCCCTTTTCACACCATTCTTTGTAAACCCTAGAAATGGTTATGCGTGAAAATCCCAGTAACTGAGCAGATTGTGAAATACTCAGACCGGCCCGTCTGGCACCAACAATCATGCCACGCTCAAAATTGCTTAAACCACCTTTCTTTCCCATTCTGACATTCAGTTTGGAGTTCAGGAGATTGTCTTGACCAGGACCACACCCCTAAATGCATTGAAGCAACTGCCATGTGATTGGTTGATTAGATAATTGCATTAATGAGAAATTGAACAGGTGTTCCTAATAATCCTTTAGGTGAGTGTATATGTATATATATATATATATATATATATATATATATATATATATATATATATATATATATATATATAAATACAATGCAGTATCACAACCTTTTACTAACTAGTTCCCTTAAGCAGTATTTTCTGGAGAGCGCCATGTCATGACATGACTTATGCCATAACCCATACATAATCTACTAAATCATTCCACTATCCATGACTGGTAACAGAACCACATTACATGAACCATTTCCTGCATCCAGGCTTAATGGCCACCCATAGTGCAATCAGAGCCATGCTCAGCCCACACACATTACCACTTTTACCCGGGCATATCCTTGATGTCTTCCCACTAAAAGATGTGTTGAATGGAACATAAAGGAGACCCCGTGAAAGTGACATGATTTGGTATGTGGCCATTGACACAGGGTTCCATCCCATAATTCACCAGCAGATTGATGCATGCACGATTGCATGTGTGACCTGGGCCTATTGTGCGTTTGGAGACACGAGGACAGAACGTGGCAGCCGTCATTAATCAGGACATCCCTGCAGATTAACAGCAATAAGCATTTATCTTCTTAACCTCTTAAAGCAATATTGCAAAAGCCCCGGGATTACAAAACCGCATGCGTGTAATTATTGTTCTGAGATAAACGGAGCCGTGCCTTCAAAAGCCCCACCAATTAGAGCAGATATACTGCCTGTCAGACATCCGTTTATGTTTATCGTACTCATTATGTGGGATTGTGAGGTGAAAGGAATTCCAGGAGAGGAAAAAAATCAGGTTAAAAGGAGGATTATTTAAATGAATTAGGTTGTAAATTAATGACGCTTCAAAACAATTGTGTAAGCTAATCACAATGCATGTCTTTGATGTTTTATCATTAATTGCAAACCTCAATTTAACCCCACATGCAATTTAACATCTTTATAATAGAACGCAAATCTTAAAATGCTCATTGCTTAAACCAATTTGCCAAATTAGCTATGTGGAAACATTCAATGAGGCCACACAAATGCTAAGAATAGCTATAAATATCACCAACATGTATTTTGGGGTTTGTGTATTGATGGTGGCAATCATATTGCTAATGTCTGAAAATAAATGTGGTGAATGTTGCAATAGTCCAACACTACAGATTAAGATTCTAAAGCAGTTTCAACAGTTTGTATATGAAATATTAAATTTGCTGTTAAAAATGTCTTTAGCACTAAAAGCAAAATATTCTTTGGAACATAATTTGCACTAATGATGATCACAGTCCATTTATTACTTTGCAAACATATGCATTCTCATATTCTCTTTTCACACACACTCGAACATGCATTCTCAACAGCCCAATTACAATTTTTAAGATTAAATATTTTTAAGTGAATTAATAATATATTAATATTAAGCATAAACTGCCAATAGTGAGATTTCAGTCATTGTTTACTCACACACAGTGACGCAATTCCAAATCTATATGATCACTCAAACTGTCCTTGAACGGAAAAGAGCTGCATAAAGATGTTTTTTTTTTGTGTTCTGTGAAAAAAAACGGTATACTGGTTAGGAATGACAGCAGGCTGATTAAATAATGAAAGAAATAAATTTTGGGTGAATTCTTCTATTAAAATCATGCATAAGCATTATGACAGCGGGAGTGCTCCCCTTCTTTGCTGCACATTTGATTCACATTCATGTTTAAAGGAAACGGCTTATCTTGGTGGGGGTGAGAAGGGAAAAAGAGAGAAAGAAAGTCAAACACAATGGTTTATTTTGTGACTTAAATCTACAAACTGTGCCAGTGCTAACTAGTCTGATCAGACATGGCTGGTGTGGGATCCCAGCTCAGCAAGTGCTAGAAAAATAATAGATAAATAAATAATAACTGATCATTCACTCACTCACGCACAGAGCAGAAACAGAATACATATTTTATATATACATATATATATAATTTTTTTTTTTTCTTTCTCTGTTCCTCTGACATATGACCTGAAATTTAATGCATGATTGGAGTGGACATAATTTCAATATTTACACTAAAAGCTTAGTCTTGGGTAAAGAGCTGAATATGGCACAAGGGTTTTGGTTCTACACAATAGTGTGTTGCTATGTCGAACGTGGACCATGTATTTGCTGACTGAAAAGTTAATGGCCTTCCTTTGCTGGTGAGACCCGGTCACCTCTGAAGCCACCACTGTACATATGTAAAGCAGATAATGAACAAGCATATAATCAAATCAGAAACATAGCTCTCTAAGGAATGTAACTCTATAGCTTTTGAGACTGGAGTTAACCCTGGATCCGGTGGCGTGCACAGACCTCTGCGGGGGAAGGGGCATATTTGTGGGTGTCCCCCTCGGTAGAAATGAGAAATTACATTCCGGGGGCACTGTGGTACAATTGAAAAGGGCACTTTCACAATTACAAAGTGAAATTCTAAACCCTGGGTTATCTTGTGTCATGATTCACATTGCTTATAATTTACTTGGGGTTAACATCCTGGGTATTCAAAGATTGACATTTCACACTGTACATTACTAAACCCTGGGCTAACGTTCTTATTTGCGGTGTCATTGTAATTGATTGGACAAACACAGTATGCAACCTGTTTACATAAAAGCTCTAGCATTGCACATTCTTGTATTACATATTGTAGACTGTACACTCTAAAAAATGCTGGGTTAAAAACAACCTAAGTTGGGTTGAAAATGGACTGACCCAGCGAATGGGTTGTTGTAACCCAGCGGTTGGGTTAAATGTTTGCTTAAAACAACACAATCGCTGGGTTAGTCCATTTTCAACCCAACTTGGGTTATTTTTAACCCAGCATTTTTTAGAGTGTACTATCACGTTTTATACTGACTTAAACAGTATAACCTATCGGACTATAAAGGTTAGAAGAAAACGTTCTCTTCTTCACTCCATTTGACAGTTTTCTGTCACCATTTGAATTTTTGTCAGCACTTTAGATTACAGCATGGAAAGTTCTGTGCAAGTAAAATGCATTTTCTTTTGGTAATTATAGTGTAACTATAAAGTATGTAAGTGTAGGTATAAGGGAACAATATGTAATATTTGGAGAATAAAGAGGGAACTACCAGGAAAATTAACAAATTATTTATACTGTAAGTATTTTGTAATAAAGGGCTAATTATCCGTGTAGTTACGGCTGATTGTTGTGTGTTTCATGTAATTACAGGGTATGTATAATAAAAACACGTACACAATCTGATATCACTCAGAAAATTTTTTTGAATAACAACTTTTCACTTCTAATTTGTTTCTCTTGCTTGGCTTCATCCTCCTCTTGTTCCTTTTTTTTTTTCGTTATTGCCAAAGATGAATCTTAAGAAGGAATCCCATGTCTCTGGTTATTCTGTATTAAAAGAAAATACAGTACACCCAGACATGTTCTCACCGTTTACCATCCAAGATGTATACGACTTTCTTTCTTCAGATGAACACAGAAAAATAAATCAATTCAAATAAATGTTTCAGAGTGATATCAGATTGTGTACATGTTTTCATTGTACTTACCCTGTAACTACATGAAACAAGAGGGTAACAAAGCCTGCAGATTCATACTTATCCTGTAACTACATGGAATAACAAGCACCGGACTCACTTTATATTAGGTGGCCTTAACTACTGTGTACTAACATTTAAATTAATCATTTGATACAATGCACTTATTGTGTACATACATGCTTTTACATTTTAAAAATTACCTGCATGTAATTACATCTATAATTAATTTCTGTAGTTACAGTTATAATTACACTGTTGACACTTCCCTTACACCTAACCCTACCCATAAACTTACCCACACCACCACACCTGTCCATAACTTTACGCATAATATCCCACCTCAATATCAGCTAAAGTTTGTGCAATACAATATGAACACAATAAGTGTATTGTACTTATTTTTTTTTTTTTTTTTATGTAAGCACATAATAGTTAAGGCCACCTAATATAAAGTGGGTCCCAAGCACCACGTACCCTGTAACTACACGGATAATTACCCCTTAATTAAAAAATACTTACAGTATAAATAATTTATAAATATTTCTAGTAGTTACACCTTTATTCCCCAAATATTACATATTGTTCCCTTATACCTACACATACATACTTTATAGTTACACTGTAATTACTGAAAATGAAGCTGTAAATTTGTTTTACTTATGCAGTACTTTCCGGGCTGTAATCTAAAGCGTTACCAAATTTGTTTCCTTCAAACATCAAAAAGTCTGTTTTTATACAATGTGCAGTGTTTCCGTGACATGTTTCCATAGCATGTAAATATAAGAGGCACATGATTGGCTGTCAGTTGCTAAGCATCTAGCTGTAACATTCTAACACTGCGTCGTTTCACACTGTACATGTTTGCTACTGCAAAAGCACTGTTAACCCTGCTGCAGAGCAGCGCTAAACCCGCATTTAAATTACAAGTGTAAAACATTCCTTTACCTGGGGTTAAAATCAGATTTCTGTCAGGACCAATATTGTCAAAGATGATTGACAATAAACATACAGTTTGGATTGGTGGTATGGTTCTGTTCTGGGCAAGAACTCCCTACCCATCCATGCAGCCTAGCATGAATAAGAGCAGGGAGAGCAGCGATAACCCCCCTTAGGGTAAACAGAACAGAACCAATATAAGGTATAACAATATCATTAATGTTCTTAATGGCAATCATTTAATGTAACAACATCATTTGCGAAATGAGTCTGATTGAAGAGGAATATCAGAAGGCCAGATCCTGACTGGACGACAGGAGCTGAGGAGCTGAGTATGGAGGAGGGTAATTAGCAACGCGATAAGCTGCTGATAATACTGAATGGACCCTACATACACTGAACAAAATTATAAACACAACACTTTTTGCCCCCATTTTTCATGAGCTTATGTACACAAAAGGCCTGTTTCTCTCAAATATTGTTCACAAATCTGTCTAAATCTGTGTTAGTGAGCACTTCTCCTTTGCGGGATAATCCAGCCACCTCACAGGTGTGGCATATCAAGATGCTGATTAGACAGCATGATTATTGCTCAGGTGTGCCTTAGGCTGGCCGCAATAAAAGCTCACTACAGGGCAGATGGCAGATGGCAGACAGTGTGTATGGCGTTGTGTGGGTGAGCAGTTTGCTGACGTCAACGTTGTGGATCAAGTGGCCCATGGTGGCGGTGGGGTTATGGTATGGGCAGGCCTATGTTATGGACAGTGAACACAGGTGCATTTTATTGATGGCATTTTGAATGCACAAAGATACCGTAACGAGATCCTGAGGCCCATTGATGTGCCATTCATCCATGACCATCACCTCATGTTGCAGCATGATAATGCACGGCCCCATGTTGCAAAGATCTGTACACAATTCCTGGAAGCTGAAAACATCCCAGTTCATGCATGGCCAGCATATTCGCCGGACATGTCACCCATTGAGCATGTTTGGGATGCTCTGGATCGGATGCTCTTATTCATATACGACAGCGTGTTTCAGTTCCTGCTGACATCCAGCAACTTCACACAGCCATTGAAGAGTGGACCAACATTCCACAGGCCACAATCAACAACCAGATCAACTCTATGCAAAGGAGATGTGCTGCACTGCGTGAGGCAAATGGTGGTCACACCAGATACTGACTGGTTTTCAACACAAAAACAAAAGTGTTGCATTTATAATTTTGTTCAGTGTATCTGCTGTGATAGGAGTCATATTCCTATAGATAGTAGTGAATGAGAGTCAGCTGATGTGAGTTTGACTAACGTGACCTGGCAGAACTAACGCTACACTTGATTTTAGAATGACGACAACCTGGGTGTGCAGTGTGAAAAGCCATTATTGACTAGCTTGTTTATTTCCATTTTTATCTGAGCCACTGGTTAATATCTGTGTGAATCTTAAAATACTATGGTACATCAAGTCAGTTAGAGTTCACCTGCTGTGTCTACAGTATGCCTAACAGATGGTCCTCAGGATCTCCTCATTTACATATCACACATCATATTTCGAAAACAGAGCCAAAAACTTAATTTGATTCATGGATGTTGACTAACATCACAACATGCTCAAATCCACCACAAATCATTCTGAAAAAAAGCAGGATTCATTTTGCTCTGAATTTTAGTGTACAATTAAGTAGTACAATATTCTTTTTTATTATTACACAATTGCTTATGTTTTGCCTACTCTAGTTCTGACTCATACAAAAGACAAATTGTAAAAGCCCAGAATGTGCTTGTTTTGCACAGTCATGCCTGTAAGCATTTGCATTCCATTAACCTTATTACCCAAAAATCCCTCTGCGTATGACATTTCATTTCAGCTGACTGAAATTGCATTCTAAATGATGCCTGGCACTAAAATTTTCACCCGTTTCTTGTTGACAGGTTTCCAGGGCATTCTCTATCAATGACATGTGTTCTAGCTTCCTCGCTTTTGCATTTGACAGATACATTTCTTTAAGACCAATTAACTGTGTGTTTATTTGTTAGGTGCAGTGAAAGATAATATGTTCCTTGCCTTGAACACAATTAAATGGCTCAACCAATTCAGCAGAATAAATTGCATTTAGCAGCACAAGGTGTTTACAGAAACAGGCTCTTCATAAATTCCCCATTTGTTTTTAACCTCACCAGAAAATTTATTATTACAGTGCTCCATAAAGAAGGTGATAATGGCCGACTATGAAGGTACGATTTCATGCTAAATATAATGAAGAGGTGAATTGACAATTGAATGGGAGTATTTCAGACTCAAGGCCTGTGGAAAAACATAGCCCGTTACAATAAAACAATTTGAGGACAAATAGACAATAATTTAGAGATGAAAGCACTCAATTTATGACCATAATCCATGATGACTGTAGCAATGCATTAATAAAATAGACAATAATTTAGAGATGAAAGCACTCAATTTATGACCATAATCCATGATGACTGTAGCAATGCATTAATAAAAGCTTTTACTTATGCTTTGACAGGTTTAACTACAGACCTATATGGACTATTGAAACAAATATCCTGATACATTTACATTCATCTTAACAGGACACATGCTTTCAACAAGGCTAAAGGCCTCTGGGGTAAAAGGTCCTTTTGGTCTTATTTTGTTCCACTTCTTTATTTTTATTTTTTTATTTTTTTCTTCTACTTGACTTGATTATTTATAATTCTACAGATATATATATATATACACACTCACCTAAAGGATTATTAGGAACACCTGTTCAATTTCTCATTAATGCAATTATCTAATCAACCAATCACATGGCAGTTGCTTCAATGCATTTAGGGGTGTGGTCCTGGTCAAGACAATCTCCTGAACTCCAAACTGAATGTCAGAATGGGAAAGAAAGGTGATTTAAGCAATTTTGAGCGTGGCATGGTTGTTGGTGCCAGACGGGCTGGTCTGAGTATTTCACAATCTGCTCAGTTACTGGGATTTTCATGCACAACCATTTCTAGGGTTTACAAAGAATGGTGTGAAAAGGGAAAAACATCCAGTATGCGGCAGTCCTGTGGGCGAAAATGCCTTGTTGATGCTAGAGGTCAGAGGAGAATGGGCCGACTGATTCAAGCTGATAGAAGAGCAACTTTGACTGAAATCGTTACAATCGTTCACTTGTTACAACCGAGGTATGCAGCAAAGCATTTGTGAAGCCACAACACACACCTTGAGGCGGATGGGCTACAACAGCAGAAGACCCCACCGGGTACCACTCATCTCCACAACAAATAGGAAAAAGAGGCTACAATTTGCACAAGCTCACCAAAATTGGACAGTTGAAGACTGGAAAAATGTTGCCTGGTCTGATGAGTCTCGATTTCTGTTGAGACATTCAGATGGTAGAGTCAGAATATGGCGTAAACAGAATGAGAACATGGATCCATCATGCCTTGTTACCACTGTGCAGCCTGGTGGTGGTGGTGTAATGGTGTGGGGGATGTTTTCTTGGCACACTGTAGGCCCCTTAGTGCCAATTGGGCATCGTTTAAATGCCACGGCCTACCTGAGCATTATTTCTGACCATGTGCATCCCTTTATGATCACCATGTACCCATTCTCTGATGGGTACTTCCAGCAGGATAATGCACCATGTCACAAAGCTCGAATCATTTCAAATTGTTTTCTTGAACATGACAATGAGTTCACTGTACTAAAATGGCCCCCACAGTCACCAGATCTCAACCCAATAGAGCATCTTTGGGATGTGGTGGAACGGGAGCTTCGTGCCCTGGATGTGCATCCCACAAATCTCCATCAACTGCAAGATGCTATCCTATCAATATGGGCCAACATTTCTAAAGAATGCTTTCAGCACCTTGTTGAATCAACGCCACGTAGAATTAAGGCAGTTCTGAAGGTGAAAGGGGGTCAAACACAGTATTAGTATGGTGTTCCTAATAATCCTTTAGGTGAGTGTGTGTATATATATATATATATATATATATATATATATATATATATATATATATATATATATATATATATATATATATATATATATATATATATATATATATATATATATATATATATATATATATATATATATATATAAACTACAATCTAAGACCAGAAAAAGTATTTTTCTAAAGGGGATCTTTAGCCCTGTTGTATCCAACACATTAAAGAGATTATTTTACTACCACTGTTGTTATCAACAGAAACCTTCTACCATCAGTAAATGAGCTATCACCCTGTACAAAGATGAAAGAACCAAAATAAACGAAAAAGAAAAACACTGACCACCAAAAATAAAGAACGTTAGGGGAGTGAGAGAGTCTGCCGGGGTTGATGAATTCCTGCTCTCTCTGTTGACATTGTGTTAGAGAGACGTCTTCCAATCTGCAACAGAGTTTATGGACATAATGGTATTTCTTAGCCTTCGCCCTCTGGTCAGTGAAAAAAGTTTTCAGCCCCAACCTCCATTTTCTCAGTTTAGTTACACACAGTCATCTGCAGGGGCAGATATTTTTCTCCCTCTAATCTGGTTCCAGACTAGCATACTGTATCATAGCTGATGTAATGTTCCTTCTGATAAGAGTGAACAATTTTCTCCAGGTGTGAAAATGTGAGAGGAATTCAGATCGTGCTTTGTAGTTTTACAGTTTATGGCAATACATATCCTCTTCATCCTGTATGCACAATAGGAATAGTTCACCCAAAAATGAAAAATCTGTCATTATTTACTAACCCTAATGTAATTCCTAAAAAAAAAAAAAAAAATTCCCTTTGGAAGCTTTAAGAAACTTTTTCCCCATAAAATAAAACACTTTTTTTGTAGTTCCCCAAAGAACATTTCAATGAATATTCCTTTAAAGAACCTTTTGTGTGTGTGTGTGTGTGTGTGCGTGCATGCATGCATGGTCCAGGTAAACCCTACGTTATGGAGACCACAAAGACGGCGATATCCAAAATCCTTGTCCTTGTGGAGAAATTTGTTGGTCCCCATGAGGAAAACAGCATATAAATCAGACTAAATTATGTTTTTTTGAAAATGTAAAAGTGCAGAAAGATGGGTAGGTTTAGGGTTAGTGTAAGGGGATAGAATATACAGTTTATACTGTATAAAAATCATTATGTCAATGGAAACTCTCCATAAAACATGAAAACAATGTGTGTGTGTGCATGTGTGTAAATAACAATAATATGTAGTTCCTTTATAAAGACATAATGTGCATTGGAAAGTTTCTTTATAGAACCTTAGATGCCAAAAAATAACCTTTATTTTTAAGAGTGAAGGACAGTTCATAGTGTCCACAACTAACAACTTCTGGTTTGATGTCATTGATGCCAAATAATTGAACAAAGTGTGCGGTCTCTCCCATGGCCACAGGTGTATAAATCAAGCACCTAGGCATGCAGACGCTTCTACAAACATTTGTGAAAGAATGGGTCGCTCTCAGGAGCTCAGTGAATTCAAGTGTGGTAATGTGATAGGTTGCAACCAGTCCAATAAGTCCATTCATGAAAAAGCCACAAATGAGCCACTCTAGAGCAGTGGAGACATGTTGGGGATGGCCCCTTCCTGTTCCAACATGACTGCACACCAGTGCATAAAGCAAGGTCCATAAAGACATGGATGAGCGAGTTTGGTGTGGAGGAACTTGACTGGCCTGCACAGAGTCCTGACCTCAACCCGATAGAACACCTTTGGAATGAATTAGAGCAGAGACAGCGAGCCAGGCCTTCTCGTCCAACATCAGTGCCTGACCTCACAAATGCCCTTCTAGAAGAATGGTCAATAATTCCCATAAACACACTCCTAAACCTTGTGGAAAGCCTTCCCAGAAGAGTTGAAGCTGTTATAGCTGCAAAGGGTGGGCCATCTCCATATTAAACCCTACAGATGGATGATTGTTCTCATAAATATTTGCTTTGGAACAAGTGGTGTAAGGTGTTTAATTTTTGGCTTTGAACTATTCATGTGGCAAATAAACAAATATTTGTTAAATATTGATCTTCATTTTCTAATTGAATATTGCAGACTGTTTTGAATATAATGAACCTTATTCACATAAATCGTCTCGGTTACGTATGGTAACCCTCGTTCCCTGAAGGAGGGAACGGAGACGTACGTCGGACGTCACCGACGAATTGGGATCACTTCAGGGAGCCCCTATCAGCTTCGAGATTTAGAGAACAGGCCAATGAGAATTGGCGTGCGAGATTTGCATCTCGCGCTCCACCCCGCAGTGCGGGTATAAACGGAAGCGAAATGCAGCGCACCTTTGTTTTTCACTGAGGAGCCGAACTATTGACTCGGCCTGCAGTGATGGTACAGCAATTGTGGCGACGGGACGTACGTCTCCGTTCCCTCCTTCAGGGAACGAGGGTTACCATACGTAACCAAGGCGTTCCCTTTCAGTCGGTCACGTTCGACGTACATCGGACGTCACCGACGAATTGGGATCCCTTTGGAACACGCCACAGTTGCTACCACTTCCAGCGCCCTGGGAAAGCCCCTCAGACCCCGGCTGTTCCGGGCGGGGAAATTCACGCAGGGAGAGTCAGCTGCTGTTCCGCAAGACCCACTCAGCCGACTATTGGATAACGCTGGGAAAGCGTTCCCCCGGGGGGCCGCTGTGGAAGCCACATCATGCCCGGAGGGAGTTACCATGTGGAGAATACACGTATGGACTGGCCGTGGGCAGTGCTACATACGGAAGCCCCAGGGGTGGCTCCGGCCATTTTAGGCGGGGGTCCACACCACACTGAGACGGCAGAGCGAGCTGGAGAAGGGAGACTTACCGTGGAGAATACACATATGGGACCGCCGTGGGGGTCACAACATATGGAACCCAGCCTAACACAAGTTCCACCAATGCATATGAGCATTAGGCCTGGCGTCGGACGCTCCGCCACGTCCGACTGCCGAGGGTTGCGGAGGACTCGACAGGGTTCGCCATGCTGGGGAACTCGACTGGAGCATATAAGCGCACGTATCCGTTCCATGGGGAAGGGAGTGGCGCAGCAAGCCGACACTTTAGAACGGGCACTTCGGTGTTACTAACTATGGGAAGTGAGCACACAGGAAGATACCGGCTCTACACGTAGGCTATAGAACCTAGCGAACGTGTTGGGTGTCGCCCAGCCCGCAGCTCTACAAATATCTGCCAGTGAGGCGCCACGAGCCAGCGCCCAGGAAGAAGCTACACCACTGGTGAAGTGGGCTCTTAACCAGAGCGGGCAGGGCACGTCTTGGGTTCATACGCCAAGACGATGACATCCACTATCCAGTGGGCCATCCTCTGCTTGGAGACAGCCTTTCCCTTCTGCGGTCCTCCATAACAGATGAAGAGCCGCTCTGAGGTCCTGAAACTTTGCGTTCTGTCCACGTAAGTCCGCAAAGCGTGGACGGGACAGAGAAAAGCTAGGGCTGGGTCTGCCTCCTCCAAAGGCAGCGCTTGCAGGCTCACCACCTGGTCCCGGAAGGGAGTGGTGGGAACCTTGGGCACATATCCAGGCCGGGGTCTCAGGATTACGTGAGCGTTACCAGGCCCGAATTCCAGGCACGATTCGTCAACCGAAAATGCCTGCAGGTCCCCTACCCTCTTGATGGAGGCCAATGCAGTCAGGAGTACTGTCTTCAGAGACAGAATTTTTAACTCAGCTGACTGCAAAGGCTCAAAGGGAGGCCTCTGCAGTGCAGTCAGCACCAGAGACAGGTCCCAAGAGGGTATAGAGGGACGGCGAGGTGGATTCAGTCTCCTCGCCCCCCTCAGGAACCTGACGATCAGATCGTGCTTCCCTAAGGATTTTTATTTTCTTTCCGCCTACGAAGTCATGATTGGTGGCCACATAAACTTTGAGGGTGGAGGGAGACAGCCTTTGCTCCAACCCGTCTTGTAGGAAGGAAAGCACAGAACTGACCGAACGAGAAGAGCACCATTCGACGAACAGGTTCCACTTCAACGCGTAGAGGTGCCTTGTAGAGGGCGCTCTAGCGGAAGTAATGGTGTCTACCACAGCTTGTGGCAGACCACCTAGAACCTCCGCGTCCCATCCAGGACCAGACATGGAGTTTCCAGAGGTCCGGACGCGGGTGCCAGAGGGTGCCCCGTCTCTGAGTCAGGAGGTCCTTCCTCAGAGGAATGGGCCAAGGAGGTGCTGTCACGAGGAGCACTAGTTCCGAAAACCAAGTCCTGTTGGGCCAGTACGGAGCGACCAACAGGACCTGCTCCTCGTCCTCCCTGACCTTGCACAGTGTTTGTGCAAGAAGGCTCACTGGGGGAAACGCATATTTGCGTAGGCCCCGGGGCCAGCTGTGTGCCAGCGCATCCGAACCGAGGGTCCCCTCGGTCAGGGAATAGAACAGCTGGCAGTGGGTGGAGTCCGGGGTGGCAAACTCGGACACGGAGAGTTCCGCTGCGCCACGCCCATCTCGAGACCCAGTCGTGGAGCCAGCGTTGAAGCGGTCTCATATGAAGCAATCCCAGCGGTGTTACTGCGGCTGCGGATGTCATATGCCCCAGGAGCCTCTGAAAAGGTTTCAGTGGTACCGCTATCCTGCGTTTGAACGAATTCACGCAGTTCAACACCAACTGGACGCGCTCCTCGGTGAGGCGCACTGTCCGGGCGACCGAGTCTATCTCCATCCTGAGAAAAGAGATCCTCTGCGAGGGGCAGAGTTTGCTCTTCTCCCAGGCGACCTGAAGGCCCAACTGGCAAAGGTGGCGGAGCACCATGTCCCTGTGTTTGCACAACTGCTCTCACGACTGGGCAAAAATCAGCCAGTCATCGAGGTAGTTGAGAATACGAACACCACGCTCCCACACGGGAGCAATGGCCGCCTCGCGACTTCCGTGAAGACACGGGCGACAGGGCCAGCCCGAAGGGTAGGACTTTGTACTGACATGCTTGTCCGTCGAATGCAAAGCATAAGAACGGTCTGTGTCGAGGGAGAATCGAGACATGAAAGTACGCGTCCTTCAGGTCGATCGCTGCAAACCAATCTTGGGGACGGACGCACCTGAAGATGCGTTTCTGCATTAACATCCTGAACAGCAGCCTGGGGACTGGTTCAGAAGTCACAGATCCAAGATCGGCCGTAACCCGCTGCTTTTCTTGGGCACAATGAAGTACGGGCTGTAGCACCCGGTCTTCATATCGGCTGGAGGGACCGGCTCTATCGCATCCTTCGCCAGTAGGACCGCGATCTCCGCCTGAAGCACAGGGGCATTCTCCTTCGACATGGAGGTGAAGTGGATGCCCCTGAACTTGGGGATGCCGGGCGAACTGAATCGCATAGCCGAGTCTGATGGTACGGATGAGCCAGCAAGACGGGCTGGAGCGCTAGGCAGGCTCCCAAGAACCGTGCAAGCGGGACCAACGGCACCACAGACGTGCCCGCAGCAGGGCAGCGCAGCGGCATGCAGGGACCCGACACGGACGGCATGGGAGCGGCCCAAGGTGGGGTCTGAGTGTGCTGTGCAACACTTACCTGCTTCCGCTGAGGGGGTGCACGAGTGTGGGGAGGCCACTTGTGTGCGTCCCAGACACAGCCGGCACCCCCTGCTGGCGATAGGAGAGGCGCCTGAGGGTGACGAGGCATGGAAGCATCGAACACCGCCGAGCACACTCTCCTGGCACCCAGAGGTATTGGAACTGCTCTTTAGAATTTGGGTACCACTGGTTGTATTTGTCACCAGTGGCGGAACAGAATTTACCAATGATTCTCCACCCGGGGAAGAGCAGCTCTTAACCAAATCCGGGTGTCCATGGTGACGAGCAGACTGAGGGGTCGCCGATGGCGTTTCTGGACATCGCCTGGCCGAGGGCCAGCGCTGTGACTTTAAATATAAAAGTCACTGTGCGCAGCTCAACCTCAGCTCAGAACTACCCTTATGCACGAAGAGTGCTGGGCAGAGGCAGCCTGCCAGTGGCACTGCCACCCCACCTGATGAGGGTAGTGAGAGAGAGGAAAACTTTATACAGGCTATGGCCCCTTTGGCGTTCCATTTTCTGGTGCCAAGCGGTTCCACACTGCTAAAGCTTTCCAATGCACATCCGGGAAAAATCTCGCACGCCAATTCTCATTGGCCTGTTCTCTAAATCTCGAAGCTGATAGGGGCTCCCTGAAGTGATCCCAATTCGTCGGTGACGTCCGATGTAGCGAATATCTAGCCCCAGGGGAAATGGTGCGGGATTTATGCATGCGTTTAATCGTGTTACGATCAAACATGCACAGATCCGCACAGAGGGGAATTTTGATATTAACAATTGATTAAAACGGATTAAAACAATTATTAATATCTAGGGCTTAATTCAACTTTTAGAAATGTCTTTAATTCTAGAATTGAGTTCAAAGGACGGATAATTGTCCACCAAATATCTTCCTTTTAATAACTCTTAAACACGTTTCTCTGGCCAGGAGAAATATCTTTCTTTTAATTTGTAACAGGGTCGGTTCACCGTAAAAGTGACCTATGTATGAGCAACTCAAGCGCAATCACGTGTGAATATATATATTTTAATAAAATCAACAAACAATAAACAAACATACACAAATTAACTGAAAGCAGGAAGGAGAGCGAGGGAGAAAGAGAGAGAGAGAGAGAGAGAGAGAGAGAGAGAGGCAACGGTGATACTATCGACACAACCTATGAGCACAAGCAAGGAATCAGTCCAGCTTATTGGTATAAGCTCAAAACTTTATAACGACAGCTTAAGGGATACTTGCATATGTTTCCTTGGTTGTGAGCTCGTGCGTTTAGGGGAATTCCGCGATCCGGTCCGTGTTTAGATCTTGCCGGGTGGGTCCTTGGAGTCCGCGGGAAATTCAACTTTGGTTCCTTTGTGTGATGAGATCCGTTGGAGGATGGCGAAGAGGAAGAGGAGAGTAGAGAAGAGAGAGAGAGAGGCGTCTGTGGCCCATTTTTAAAGGGCCGCGACGGGGCACGTCTCTTTTGTCGGAACAGCCAATCAGAGCGAAGGAACTCAGAAGCGGGAAATCTCCCTTTGTCTTGGGCCTCGCCTCATTAACATGTTTTATGGCTCTCTTAGATAACCCCCAAGTCTGCCTTTGGTACGCAGACTTTGGGGTTTTGGCATGAAAGAAAGAGTCAGATGCATCATAGTACCCCACAACCCACCTAGCTGGCCTACAAATTGCAAGACAAAGATTTCGAAACCAAGCATGGGGGGTGTTCAACGTAAGAGTTAAAGGAACGGCGAGGATTGACGTCATTCTTCCTTAAGCATTCACTGGCTATAAGTTTCTAACCTATCAAACACATCTAAAATGGTTATAACAAAAAGCATGCATACATACAGGGAACAGCACACCTAAAATGAAAAATAACTAAGTTAAAAGTCATATAATCTGTTCGGATGTCCTTTGGTATGTGTGAGGTGGGGGCTGGTTTGATAATGAGGTGCCTGTGGGCTGCAGAGGCCTGGCTTGTGTCCTTTTAGCACCATTAACCTGTCGGTCTGTAGACTTCACGGCGCCGGTCTGGTTTGAGTCATTATAAATAATCAAAGTATTGGTCCGTTGATCATTTATGAGCGCCGTCCATACGCTACATCCGACGTACGTCGAACGTGACCGACTGAAAGGGAACTTTAGATCATCACAAACTGGATTCTGCTCCCATGAAAGTCTAAGTTCAACTAAAACCAGAAAACTTTTTATGCATTTTGGCCATTCATTTACACAACAGCAGCGTTTTGGGGGCCTGAAAATGCAAACTTGAAAACGATACAGTTATTTGTTTTTTGTAAAGTGTAAATTTGTGAAAATGGTGATGTTATGCACATGTGTACAACGTGTTCAAACTCGATCCCACAGCAATTTGTATGTATTTTACGAGGTGGCTAATTTGTACAAATTCATATGACCTCACTCGTAGGAATTTTTATGATTTTTGTTAAATCATACGAATTTTACAAGTTGCCCAATGACTTACCCCTAACTTAGCCCCTAAACCTACCAGTCACTGCGGTTTAGACAAATTGTCCAAATTGGTACGAGTGAGGTCATACAAATTCATACGAATTAGCCACCTCGTAAAATATGTACGAATTGGTCATGAGGTAGCATTGCATGTTCAGTCTATAGGTGAGTAGTTTTTCTTTACAAAGTGACATCCCCATCTACTGGCCTGGCATGCATAATACATAGTTTTTAACCGTTTCCGCTGATCTGAATGAATAGGGATTCTTTTGACAACATTGTTGTGTGTATGTGAAAAAAGCAAAGGGTACGGAAACGTACCCTCAGTAAACATTTATTTTTATCTATAAAGAGTCTAAAGAGAAATTGATCCAACTATTTGAAGAAAAAAATGTACGAGTTTAGCAGAAGAAAGATATAAAAAGCAGCCCAGAGAGCTGCTAAATGAGGCAGAACTGAAATACACAATATAGCAGAGAACAACGGACCACCCTCATTATGTTCACTGACCGTCTGATGCATACTGCACACAAAAATAGCAAGCACTTGCTTAAATCAGCAGTTCAACATGACAGGCTTTATGTAGCTTCCGTGACTGAGACTATAGTGTAAACAAGGTAACAGGTTGATACAATGAGCTAGTTCATCTGAGAAATAAATAATTACTGAATTTGCCAAGGTTCGCCAGATTAGTCTTATTAAATCATGGAAGAATGCTCAAATGTTTTGCTTGAAGCATTCAAAGCGAGCAAACCACCCATGAGCATTTTCAGTAAAATCTAATCACAAAGTTTGTACAGATTACTGTATTATATGTATTCTATGAAGCTGTCTGCAGAGATTGCATAACAGCACCACAATTTATTTCATTTTTTTTTTTACTTTTATTGTAAACCTCATTCCAAGCTGTCCTACAATCAAAACGGCTGGGTTGTTTTTAGTAAGAAAAGGCTGCAATGAAGGCCAGGCTTTATATTTCAAGTAAAAAGGCAAGGTAAATGAGACTACACAAGGTAAAAGAGGTAAAAGAAAACATGATATAAGAATGAACAAACAATATTGACAAAACATCAGGGGAAAAAATAAAGGGTGGTCTGGGCTGGACTGCAGATTGGGTTTTCTCTTCTTAATATGACACTTTTATATATATATATATATATATATATATATATATATATATATATATATATATATATATATATATATATATATATGTGTATACAACTTCAAAAGTAATATATATATAACTCCTCAGCTACCCATATATATGTGTGCACATTGAAGGTTTGGTATTTTGCATTCAGCATTCATCTGATGGCCATATCTGCCCATCTTTGTATTAGTTGTTGACATTTCATTTCGTCACACTGTTACATCAGCATTTTACATTTTTATTTTATTTGATTAACTACAAGAATTGGACACATTTTTCACAGAGCCGACAGTAGAATGACAGCTGATCCTGGATACTCGCTGAGAGAGTTAAAAAGAGAGAAAGAAAGACAAATTTTGACAGGATATGAGAGCTGACAGTATATATGCAGTTTTCTCCCCAACTCAAGCCTCAGGGAAGGGAGTCAAGCTAAGGTAAGGCTATTCTTAAATATGATGTGATTTTTCAAAGTGTCATTCCTTTGGCATCATGTATTGGTGATGCATTACTATAGTCGGGCTGTGCTCTATTTACTCACAACTCAGTGAGAAGACATCCCTGCCCACAAAAGATTTAAGATTTTCTAAATAGAAAAAGATTGATCAGATACATATACGGTCAATACAATGCTTTGGTTTAGCACAGTTATAAACAAACAAACAATAATGAATGAATGAATGAATGAATGAATAATTAATAATCTTCTGGTGCCAGCTCGTTTAAAAAAATAACATAATTTTAAACAATGCTACACTTGAATACAATTTCTGTAATCATTTAACAATTACATGAGATACCGCAGTTTAAAACTTACCATAAAATTAATCTCAAACATACAGTACAATAAACTGCCACATGCCAATTACCTACTATATATACACACCATTCAGGCATAACATTATGAAGTGAAGTGAATATATTAGGCAGCAAATTAACATTTTGTTGATGTGTTAGAAGCAGGAAAAATGGGCAAGTGTAAGGATTTAACAAATTTAGCTAGTTTAACAAGGGCCAAATTGTGATGGCTAGACGATTGGTCAAAGCTTCTCCAAAACTGCAGCTCTTGTGGTGTGTTCCCGGTCTGCAGTGGTCAGTATCTATCAAAAGTGCTCCAAGAAAGGAACAGTGGTGAACCGGTGACAGGGTCATGGGCGGCCAAGGCTCACTGATGCACGTGGGGAGTGAAGGCTGGTCCGTGTGGTCCAATCAAACAGACGAGCTACTGTAGCTCAAATTGCTCAAGAAGTTCATGCTGGTTCTGATAGAAAGGTGTCAGAATACACAGTGCATCTCAGTTTGTTGCGTATGGAGCTGTATAGCAACAGACCTGTCCACCGCCGAAAGCGGCAACAGTGGGCATGTGAAAGGAGGAATGCAAGAAGACCTGGTCTGATGAATTACGTTTTCTTTAACATCACGTGGATGGCCGGGTGCATGTGTGTCACTTACCTGGGGAACACATGGCACCAGGATGCACTATGGGAAGAAGGCAAGCCAGCAAAGGCAGTGTGATGCTTTGGGCAATGTTCTGCTGGCAAACCTTGGGTCCTGCCATCCATGTGGATCTTACTTTGACATGTACCACCTACCTAAGCATTGTTGCAGACCATATGCACCCTTTCATGGAAACGATATTCCCTGGTGGCTGTGGCTGTTTCAGCAGGATAATGCACCCTGCAACAAAGCAAAAATGGTTCAGGAATGGTTTGAGGAGCACAACGAGTTTGAGGTGTTGACTTGGCCTCCAAATTCCCCAGATCTCAATCCAATCGAGCATCTGTGGGATGTGCTGAATAAACAAGTCCAATCCATTCAGGCCCCACCTCACAGCTTACAGGACTTAAAGGATCTGCTGCTAACATCTTGGTGCAAGATACCACAGCACACCTTCAGGGGTCTAGTGGAGTCCATGCCTCAACTGGTCAGGACTGTTTTGGCTGCAAAAAGGGGACCAACACAATATTAGGAAGGTGGACATAATGTAATGCCATATCAGTGTATGTACATATACATACACTCACCTAAAGGATTATTAGGAACACCATACTAACGCTGTGTTTGACCCCCTTTTGCCTTCAGAACTGCCTTAATTCTACATGGCATTGATTCAACAAGGTGCTGAAAGCATTCTTTAGAAATGTTGGCCCATATTGATAGGATAGCATCTAGCAGTTGATGGAGATTTGTGGGATGCACATCCAGGGCACAAAGCTCCCGTTCCGCCACATCCCAAAGATGCTCTATTGGGTTGAGATCTGGTGACTGTGGGGGCCATTTTAGCACAGTGAACTCATTGTCATGTTCAAGAAACCAATTTGAAATGATTCGAGGTTTGTGACATGGTGCATTATCCTGCTGGAAGTAGCCATCAGAGAATGGGTACATGGTGGTCAGAAAGGGATGGACATGGTCAGAAACAATGCTCAGGTAGGCCGTGGCATTTAAATGATGCCCAATTGGCACTAAGGGGCCTAAAGTGTGTCAAGAAAACATCCCCCACACCATTACACCACCACCACCAGCCTGCACAGTGGTAACAAGCATGATGGATCCATGTTCTCATTCTGTTTACGCCAAAGTCTGACTCTACCATCTGAATGTCTCAACAGAAATCGAGACTCATCAGACCAGGCAACATTTTTCCAGTCTTCAACTGTCCAATTTTGGTGAGCTCATGCAAATTGTAGCCTCTTTTTCCTATTTGTTGTGGAGATTAGTGGTACCCGGTGGGGTCTTCTACTGTTGTAGCCCATCCGCCTCAAGGTTGTGCGTGTTGTGGCTTCACAAATGCTTTGCTGCATACCTCGGTTGTAACGAGTGGTTATTTCAGTCAAAGTTGCTCTTCTATTAGCTTGAATCAGTCGGCCCATTCTCCTCTGTCCTCTAGCATCAACAAGGCATTTTCGCCCACAGGACTGCCGCATACTGGATGTTTTTCCCTTTTCACACCATTCTTTGTAACCCTAGAAATGGTTGTGCGTGAAAATCCCAGTAACTGAGCAGATTGTGAAATACTCAGACCAGCCCATCTGGCACCAACAACCATGCCACGCTCAAAATTGCTTAAATCACCTTTCTTTCCCATTCTGACATTCAGTTTGGAGTTCAGGAGATTGTCTTGACCAGGACCACACCCCTAAATGCATTGAAGCAACTGCCATGTGATTGGTTGATTAGATAATTGCATTAATGAGAAATTTAACAGGTGTTCCTAATAATCCTTTAGGTGAGTGTATATATATATTTCTTCTAAAGAGCCTCGATCAGAGCACACTATTATGTCATCACCATGGACCAATGGTAGTTCAAAGGTGTTCGAACTCCAAACTTTGTTTTGGTCTGATTTTGTTCCAAATGATGTCACATCAGTTAATTCATCGATTTCACTTGAATCGTCACTGTTTATTGTCAAAATTGAACAAATCTTGGAAAATCAGGCAGCTAACCGTCTTCTACAATAAAGCAAAGACTAACTTATTCATATAATACGCTGGCTTTCTGGAGTGGAACTCAGGTCTATATCAGCTGTAACAAAAAGAGAAAAGCTGAAATGATAAAGTCATTAATTTTTAATGACATACTAACTTAATGGACAATCCACAGGCCAAATGGGCACCGTCTGCCTTGACTGGAGACACATCTCAAATAGTGCTTTACTGATGTAAGACACATCAGACCAGAAATGAATGCATTCATTTTTAATGGGCTCCTCTGTCTCTCTCCCTCGATCTCTCTCACTTTTACACCATCTTTGAAAATGTATGCATCATTCACTGTCATTACACTCCTGCTCTACTGGTTGGTTGGTCAGATAGGGCCGGAGGGGCCATGGGCAAAAGCAGCAAGGGGTCTGCAGGGTGGGGCACCAGCTGCCTGTAAGCCACCTCTGCTCCCATGAAAAACACTGTCCCCAACACAAACCCAGTCCCCGTCCTCGGGTTTCTCCACAGCAGGTGCCCAGAGTGTTGCAAGATAATTGAGGTAACCCTGCAAGGCTAATGGAAGCAAACTAATGTTCTCCCTGTAAGCTTACATTAACATCATCATCATCATCATCATCATCATCATCATCATCATCATCATCATCGTCGGGAAAAAGCATGTTAGTGCTCTGTTTGTTGTCATTAAGTGAAAAGCAAGGGGGGAAAAGTCAAATAGCTTTTTCTTAAGAAGACACATTCAGTATAAAATGATCTTGTGGATTTGAGATATATTAAGTTTGAGCAGCCTTGAAAGCAATGTTATTTTAACTGTATTTAATTACAGAAATGCTATAAATAAGAGCTTGTTCACTAGTGGATATTGATACATGCGGCAGTGTCAATCATTGACTCTCGCTGTTGTGACATCAAGGGGTGTCACCTTTGAGCTTCATCAAAATAATTAGGCCCATTTATCAAGTTAAGAGATAGGTGGGATTAAATGACAGTGCTGAGAAGGTGTACGGCCTCCTGTGGAAGAGAAATACATATCTCACTTTGCTATTGAAACTTAGAGATAGCTTCACAGAATCGAGGTTTTGCTTTAAAACAATCAGGAAGACAATTTTTTTTAATTGTATTTATTTATTTAATACAACAGTTTTCATTACAAAAAACATTAGTAACTCTACGAAAAAAGGTACATTGGAGGTAAAATTTTGTACAACTTTTCACTAAAAGGTTCTTTGGGGAAGCAAAAATTATTCTTCTATGGCATCGCTGTATAAACTTTTTACTTTTTGGAACCTTTTTTTTTTTTTTTTTTTTATGTGTAACAATGTGAAAAGTTAAAGAAAAAGAAAAAAAATAGCATATACATTTCAGAATATCTTTCTCTTGCTTTAATGACAGCAGCACTGACAGTGCTGACATGAACAAAATCTCCAGAGAACTCTAGTACACTTCCAATGCCAATTTTCCAAATCCATAGACAACACAAATCCTGTTATGGTTTACTGTATGTTGTCATTCTGTTACACCCCAAAATTAAGATGTATTTGCAGTAATAAACCCTTAAGGCAAACATCTTCTGATGAATTTGATGAGAACAAGTATCATAACAGCCTTTGACTAAAATAAAATAAAATAAAATAAAATAAAAAACCTTTTAAAACATATTTTATTTATATCTGCAATATCTAAATGGATCCTCTACGACTCTGGACCCCACATGGCATCAAAATGGCATCAAAACACACACACAAACAGAAAATCACTGTTATCATAGTCATGCAGCCCAATATGTGTCATGGATTTATAGGACTGTATCTGTGCAGATGTGTTTGAGAGAGTTTGTGTGTTTCTTGAGGGTCTGGGGTACAACCAGACTCTCAGAGGAGCCATTAAGATATTGTGGATATAAATAAAAGATGTTTTAAAAGGGGCAGATGGCTAAATAGCCTTATAAAGGGTGAGGAAAATTAAATGCACACATCTAATACACTTAGCAAATTGCATTATATTGACTGTCAGACTAGTGAAATCCCAAGAGACACAGAAAAGGCGGGATGGTACGCTTTTACTCCGGAGAAAGGAAACCGTCTCATTAGATAATCATTGAATTGAAAGAAGCCCCCCAGACAACAGAGTGCTCTAACACACAACCAAACACACTCACCCATACATCAGCACATCAAACACACACACACACAAATCAGTCCAAATACTGTTCTCGTAATGTTCCTCACAAGCATTCTTAAAGCCATTAAACGCTTTCCTCTTTTTCATACGTCTCGTCTCTCTCCCCAGACACACGCCCACAACCCAGAGTAAATGCAGTCGCTTTCTCTAAAAGCCCACGTGTCCTTGATGGAAATCAAATCGACAGAGTCTGTGTCAGCCTATATGTTATAGCTCTTGTCTGTATTCTAATGGGTGATGGGGGACTTTTCCAAACACATACAATGAAGCTTATTAAAAGGAGAGTATATGCAATGTGCATGCATATTTGACTACAATCTGATAGGATAAAATGCGGTTGAAAAGTAAAGGCGGTGACCTTTAGCGAATGCAAGATTTTGTAATGTTTTTCAACGGAGTCTCTTACACCATGTCCTAACCAGACACAGTGATATGCAATAAAAGGTATCTTATCCATGTTAATCAGTGTTTGGTCTTAACCAACTGTGATTTTTAGAATTTTTTTATTTTCTATTTAGCTGGAACAACAGCATAAAAAGTAGGACACTGATAATCTCAGCTACTGACTTAATGTTAAAAGAACTTAAAAGTTTGAATATGATTTTGCATGACCTTTACAGCCACACTGAAAGCAACAATGGATAATGTAAGAATAAGAATATTAGTGCTGGGCAATCGATTAATCACGATTAATCACATCTAAAATAAAAGTTTGTGTTTACATGATATATGCGTGTGTACTGTGTATATTAATTATGTACATATAAATACACACACACACACACACACACACACGTATATTAATCGATTAATCGATTGCCCAGCACTAAAGAATATTCATGTGAACTCAGTGAACTAACAAAGACTGTTTCAAGTATTTATTTTTAATCATGTTAAAATTGTATAATATTTATGAATGTTATTATGTACTTATACAGTCATACTTATCCACATGCTCTTTTTCTTATTATTTTCAACGTTGAAAACAATTGTGATGCTTAAAGAGTCGTCATTAAATCAAAATTGACCCTATTTACTTTGTTAGCACATATTAAAGGTCTTAGGGTGAACAATTAATCCGTGCAAGTTAATACACAGAAAAAAATAGTTTGTCGCGGTAATCTTTAATCAAAGTCTGAAAAGTATCTTCCGGTCTGGAAACGGCGTTCCTTCTCAGATGATGTCAGTTTGACGGCTTAGGTTTGAAAATGCGTAAGCCCTCCCCTCCGACTGTTAGTCTGCTATGAGCGAGAGATGGAGAGGAGGAGCGCTGAAGTAAAACCCTGCCCTCTGTTCAATATTCCCTTTCACTTGGAAATACGTCACAGCACTGAAGAAAACTCACTTGCTACTTACGGTTCACTGGGACTTCAATATTTTTCTGATGAATACTAAGTTTAAGCATATTGATATAGAAATCTTTTATAACATCATACATGTAATTTACTGATCACCTTTGGCCAATTTAATGCATTCAAGATTCAAGATTCAAGAGTTTTATTTGTCACATACACAGTTATATACAGAATATACAACCGGCAGTGAAATGTAAACAAAAACTGAGAGTAAAAGAAAGTAAAATAGTAAATAAAAGCACAGTCTTCGCGGAGTGACCTGAACGGCGACCAAACACAGCGGCGCCATTTTTCCGATTCGTGCAGAGTAAAAAAACAAACAACAACAACAACAAAAAAAACAACAAAAAAAACTGTATAGTTTACTTTATCATTTATATATCGTGCAGTGCAGACTGACAGACTATTTTTGTGTTTTGTGCTCTTACAGACATATTTTAGCATCTTTGCACCTAAAAGCTGGTAATGATGAACTTAAGTTGGCCTTAATAATAAGCAGTCTACATGCTGGTTCTGGAAACAGACATTACTCCATCATAAAATACTGTATGCTGTTATTTAAGATGATCTTAATAGCATGATTTGCAACATTACTAGGAATCCCAGGCCTCATTATTCTCTTTGCTAAAACCTCTCTGTCTGTGTCACTTCTACGCTCTCTGCAAACCTTCACTATCACTTCTTCTCTCTAACAGGGTCATTTGGGAGGCAATTTTGCAACTTCCTCTTCAAACAGCATGTGAGGAGCAAAATATTTGAGATTCATGCAAATGAATGGTAGGGAAACTCTCAAGAGCACCCCTTATCTCTCCCTCAATGAGAAACAAAGATACGTAATTTCCCCGCTCACAATACTAAGATGAATAAAAGAGTAGCGGACGACACAAACTGATTTTTAAGTGCAAAATATGGTGTTTTTACATTTGAAAGGTATTTAAAAACACTGGCCCAGTTATGTTGATGCTTCGGCCTTTGGGGTCAATATGGAGCTCTGATTTTTTTTAAATTAAATAATTAAACAAGGCATAATCTGCACTTGGATCCTAGAGAACAAAAGACAGCTTGTTCTTTGGACCATATACTTTAAAAAAGAATGATGAAATAGAAATTATTAGCCATTTCATCCCTTCTTTTTCCCCACCGAATCAATCAGTTATTTTTCTTCCAGTGGAGCTGCATTATTCATTTATAAGACACATGAATAATTAATGCCGTTCTTGTATTGTGTTTCCAGTGCTGTTTAAGGTTAAAAATAAAAGTGTGCAGACTGCATATTTACAGGTGTACGAGGCATCGGCCACATACAGCGGAACATCCATAATGGTACAGAAGCGTTAACCTTGGCTTCACACAACAAGGAGAGAGTTTTGTGATAGGAATACCAAACGAGCACGAAGACAACTTCAACACAGCGAGACATCAACACACCCCATAGCCTCCCACTAGTCACTGTTTTTCTTTGGGAAAGAAAATAAAATAAATAAATAAATAAATAAATTGAAGAGAGAATAGAAAGAATATATAAAGAAGAAAAAACAAACCTTGAGAGCAAAGATGTCCGTTTTTCTTCATTGATGTTATCTTACTGTGCCATTCTTAAACACTCTTAAATTATTGATGGAACTGTGGTCAACAGCTACGAGCAGCACAGCTGTGTCATAGCTTTCTTTAAAAAGTTTTATGCACAAACATTGAGCGCTTTCTGATAAATTTGAGCTTTTCCAACTTTTTTGTTTATGGCTTTAACTTAATTTTGGCTTTTGGATATTATTTTAGGACTCACAATATTTATGTTACAGAAACCTGGTTTTAATATCAGATGTATTGATTCAATTTAACCCTATAGGAATAGGTGGAGCTCCAATCAATTGAAATTAGATAAGCTTCATGTTTTTAAATTGCAGATGAAGACATATTTTTATATTTTTTGTAATTGTATTTTTAAAGCTTCTGAGTAGTATATTTTGAGTGCTTTTAGTTTTAGTTTAGTTACACTGGAAAAAAATGAAAAAGTAAGTTACCTGGTTGCCCTAAAATTGAAATGTCCATTGAAATTAAAAACGTTAGTTAATGCAATGAACATTTTTGAGAATTGACATCACCCTTTATTCAAATAGTATTAAAAGATTTAGTAAGCATATTGCATAATTGTGTTTTATTTGTTATAATACAGTGAAACATGCCAAATTGTGCTTTTTCATGATTTGTCACAACATTTTTTTATTTTTATTTATGTGGTTCGGATACAATAATATTTTAAGTTTCTATTTATTAAACCAATTTCCTTCATTGTATTAACTCAAACTTTTAATTTCAGTGAACTCAACATTAAGGCAACCAGGTTACTTACTTTTTAGTTAAACCAGCAATATGTTTTTACAATGTATGACTTGGCATTTTAATGAATATTACAATTCAAAACAATTACTAAATGTATGCTCTGCCATGGTATGTATGCCATTCCATAAACTTTAAATATTAAAACAGAATCTCCTTGTATGAACCATGTTTAGAATAGGCAAATATAATATTTGAAAAGGCACAATGTCCTTTTGCCAATCTGTGATTGCACTGTTTTGATTAACTAGAAGGGTCTGGCACAAATAATAATAATAATAATAAAAAAAAAAAAACACTCTTAATTAGAAATTTGAATTCAATTAAATTCAATTAAAACTGAAGAGACAGCCGTGATTCATTATTTTTCTCTGAATACATTTGTAATCCCAGGGAGGAGTTGGAAACATGCGTGTTTTTACCAAGAACAAGCAGCAATGAGATTTCAAGTTGTTTTTAATCAATAAATATGCGAAACAAAAAAAGGAAGCCAATGGCCATCTTTGTTTGCAAAAGATATTATTATGCAGTGAATGGCATCTGTTCAAAACAGGGTCTTTGCGTCTATCTAGTCAACCATGGAGTCTTTTGGAGCCCAAATGGGCACCAGGCTGTCTGTCAGTAGCAGGTCCCTAAAGTAATGTGCTGAAGTACTTAACCTCTCTGTGGGGGGGGGCAGACTGCACCTGAACACCGAATCTGTCACGCAAAGGGGCCCCCATCAGGGACCGAACACAAAGGGCATGCAAGGGTGAACGCAATCAGTGCAGCACAGCATTTACTTAGACGCTTTAGACACACATAGAGGGATACGCAAGCTCACACATGGTTTTCTAAGACATAGGGCCCTATGATTTCCACAATGTGGAAATCCAGTCATAAGAAATGGAATTTAGTATAAAACGTATTTTCATGGAATTGGGATGAATCAATAAACAGTAGGGCCTTTACACTTAAAGTATAACTTATGTGGGCTTTACACTTAAAGTGTAACTTTTGTATTGTTACAGTGTTGATGAACTGTGTTTACTCGTTCTCCATGCTACCTGGACCAAGAAATTCATGTTTATTTGTCAGCAAAAGTCTTTTGACAGCTCCAGGGCTTTCTGTCTAAAGGGAAATGGTGGTGGTAAAAAAAAAAAAAAAAAAAAAGATTTTACCCTGAGAAACTTTACATTCGCTCACAAAACCTTTTTAACTCTTTGCGAGTGAACGCAAATTTCTCGGGGGAACATAAACGTTTCTGCGAGGGGACGCAAAACATTTGCAAGAGAACACAAAAGCATCTCATATTTTCTTTCCTTCACTCTTTTTTTTCCACCACCATGCCCCTTTAGGGGCTCTGTACTTTCGTAAAAACTACAGAACATACTTCAGCATTTTTGTATCCCCACCCATGGACCGTTTGACAGAGGGTTATTAACAGAAGCTATTGTAAGGGATGTTTTATAATTGAAAAGTATATTGTACTTTGTCTACAAAATTATGGCAAAAATGGAACACGGTGGCAACAGCTTTCTTTGCAGCATTTTCTTTGCAGAAAAATAAAAGTGCAAAATAAATATGAGGTCTGCATATTCTATGTATCTCTGTGTGAATAAGTGGTACAGTTTTGTCAACTACACATAGTCAAGCATGTGTGATGTTTGTGGTCTTTTCAGCATCTGACATCTCATTATATGACCCATGCTGGAAAAATGAGTTGCAATGACCACATTTTGTTAAAGATCATTGCTATCTTCACATTCTCTTTTAAAACCTGAAAAAAATATGTACAATTTGTTTGAGTCAGACAAAAAATTACTGAGCTACCTGTTTGAAGTCAACTGACAGAGTCAGCAAAGCCAACTTTGAGAAAAGGTTCCAAAACAAAATCACCTAGCAACCATAGCTTAGAATCCCTGGTAATAACAATCTGGCACACACCAAGTCAAAACCCATATCTATAGAAAATAAATATATATTCAATTTTTTTCACAATACCACAATTGTTTGATTAACATTAATGAAACAGACAGCCTATATATTAAAGGTGTAATATTTAAAAAAAAAAAAAAAAAAAAAAAAAGTAAAATATCTAAAAAACACTAGGCCAGTGTTATATTGTGTTCAATTGAGTATTTACAAAAATTGCTATTTTAACCCAAAAAACCGAGACGTGTGAGGGAGTTGCCTGTCAATCTGCGTTACGCATATCAGAGACGCTTTACTCTCACTGCAGTGTGCAACAAGTGTCACAGCAGCCGCCGAGCAAACACACAGAGTAACGTCATAACATCATTTTCAACACACTCAAATGTATCTAATATGATAAACAGAGCTGTGTTACCTCATACACATGACCGGAAAAGTGGCATAATAAAAGTCTCGCTGCTCACGAGGCGTGTGTTATGTTCGTCTTATTAACAATCGCTCCAGCGGCCTTGCTCAGCTCCCACAACACTCGGTCCTGCTCTGCTTCATACTACAGTAATGATAATAATCGCATCCATGAACATGATTTCTGCCCAAGTCCTATCCCGAGTTTTTCCACCTGCTGTGAGGTGAAGACCACATGTCCCAAGATTCTGTGCTCAAACTTGGCGTCATCAAACGACGCCTTTATTTTAATAGGCGACCTCTAGCGGACGGAAAAGTTATATAGTGCATCTTTTATGCCTACTGTACCCCACAGATCTAAATCATTGTTACACATGTTTGCGTGAATACTCGCCAAGACAGATATTTTGGAATACTGTAATTCTGTGCATGTCTATATCGGGATCATGGACTGTCTGAAGTGTCTTTGTGCGCACATGTCGGATCTTTCAGTTTGCGCAATTAAGGTTTTGTATACATCTGCATGAGTTTAAAAATCACATTTCATTGCTTCAGACCCATGCCATCGAGAATTCGCTATGAATATTCACAAAGATTCACTTGCTCTACACCATCTAAGTTTTGATCATCGTTCTGTCTGATCTAGATGTTTTTTCCAGACGTTAGGTTTTTGTTTTTTTTTTTTTTTTTTAAAAGCAGAGGGCTGTTCTTTCTTTTGATATATTGCATGTTCAGATATTCATACAACACAATATTCTGAGAGCCATGACAACTTAAAAAAAAAAAAAATGCTGGCGGGGAAAGAGTTAAAAGGAAATCCAGGGAAAAAAATAAAAAAAACTATTAGGGGAAAAAATAAAACTGAATTAAAAAAAAAAAGAAAAACAAATTTTTTTTCATAGGGCCCTACATGCACACAAGCCAACCCACAGCAATATCTCCACAGAATTATTTTGCTGACATTATGAACTCTCTCTTGCACACACACTGGGCCTGTCAAGTCTACTTCCAGGCTGAGTGACAAGACTAGCTGCTTGACTCACACACACCAACCAACCCACACAAACATGTCAACAGCCATTCAAAATGAGCCAAAGCATAACAAACGCACACATTTCTCACCCAAGATGCACAAACATAACGTGCACACCGAGTTGAGAAAACAATGTCAACATCATCTCAGGTTAGGCAGACACACATGGACACAAGTTGTAACTGGATGGACTAAATGGACAGGTGCAAACACAGACTCCAACCCACACCCAAAATCATGTTCCAGTTCACTCAAGCAAACCACCTGAGAGAGCAACACCACACACTGCCCACAACACACCACTTCACAGGCTCTCACTCCTTTCATCACATCAGCCAATCCACTCACATTCAACCGCACTTTGAGTGATATGTGATGTTACTGTAACGCACAATGATTCAGCACTGTCTTTCTTCACTTGTGGGCTTCTGTAGATCCCTTAGTTCTGTCATTGAAGCTGAAAGTCAATAGAGTAGAAGCTGTGCTAATACAGACTCAGATGTGAAGGAATAGAGAGAAAAATGTTTGATCAAAGGATAAATCCTGGGTCTGAAAAAAATACATTAATTTACCCTAATATTGACTAATATAAGAAAAGAAGGATGAGAAAGAAAGTGACAGTTTTTATTGCTAATATATTGCCTGTTTCAATAGCACTCCTGTTGTTTATTGACCTGTAAGTACATTTGAAATTAGATTGTCTACATTTAAAGGGGACATATTATGCAAAATTCACTTTTATAAGGTGTTTGAACACCTATGTGTTTCCGCAGAGTGTAAGAAGAACAAGCCTCTAGTGGTAAAAATACACTTATGCTACTAATTTTTATATATCATAAATCAAAAGCTGTCTCTTCAAAGAGCTGAGGGGACATGGGATTTGTAGTGGTGTCTGAAACCATAGTGGACGTTATGGAGTACACTCATTCAAGCCCACGTTGCACTGCAATAACGAGTGTACAGCCGATGTACACTAGCCTGACAAGCCAGACCCACATCAAGATGCTGGGTCTGGGAACAAACCAACACAGGGCTCAATCCGAGGGGCGGGATAAACGGTTGTCTTTCAAATTCCCTCTGCACGCAATAGGATAGCGCTACAACCAACCAGAGCAACGAAGAAGGTGATAGATTAAACTTTTATCCAGTATCCAGTCTGCAAAACTCCAAACACATCTTCCTTTTTGGCCGCTCTTTGTTCTTTTCTCAAAGAAAAGCTTAACTCCAAGTCTTCTAGAGTTGTGGCCAAAGCCATTTCGAAAGACTGCTGTTCGCCAGCTTCTTCAAGTAGCACGCAGAACCGCTGCAACTCTGCCGTCATTATGTTAAGCCCGCCCACGACTCTAAACATGATGTGATTGGCCTAACTAGAGTTCGGTTTTTCCAGCTCACAAGCCAACGGAGAGTTGCTAGATGACCCTGACTGCAAATTATATTTGCTGCCACTAGGGTGCATCTAGATTTCTAGGCTAGATGTACAATCAACGGCTGTCAGAATTCGCTCACTCAGTTTTATTCACTCCTTCAAGTGAACTGTATTAGTGGACATAGGGAGTAGTGATTGAGGGTTTATGGGGTGATTTCAGATTCAGCCTTAGATTCCTCCCTATGATGTCATTGCAGGGAGAAGCCCTAAGTGAGAAGCGCATAATCTGCCATTTCTGTACCCTCGCTGTAGCAACTGGAGTTGTACAATGTATGCACCAAATGTTACATGCGTTCCGAAGAGGGTTTAAACAAACAGGCTCCAGTCCAGAGTGGTCAATCATACATTTGAGAGTCTGCCCAAGTTGTTGCATCCATCTTTTCACCTTTATAGCAATACAAGGCTTGAGTCTCTCCATCATTGTCGGACTCCAGTTTGAATATATAAGGCTGAACACCGCTACTGACATATTCAGTGCATTAGATTGTACTTTTTGGTTGTTGAAGCGCTGCACTCTTCTTGAATGTACATAACCAAATAGTTGACGATAGCCATTGAGAATGGAAGTCAATTCCCACATTAATTCCCAACAAAAACTGCAAAAAACATGCTGGTTTAGAACAACTTTTCATTTTAAGTAACTTTCCCATTAGCTACAATTGTAAGTGTAAAAAAAAAAAAAAAAAAAATTAATTACATAGTGAATATGAAACACCTTCAGCCTTGAGGAAAAAAAAAAACAATATTTCCTTTGAACTAGAATACCTGTCAATCACTGGTAAAGTTGAAAATCATAAGAGTCAGAATGTCCAGTTTAATCGCCAACCCCCGCAACCACCCCCCCCCGTGACAATTGCCCAGGAATGAAACAGGACCCATTTCAGACTATCAGAGAACAATCAGGAGGTGACCTACACTGAGTGACCAAACGCCCTGATTACAGGTTGTCTGTGCCGCCCACTGCCCAACTCAGATGGCCCTTTCAATAAACCACGTCAACCAAACGTCAGACTTGAAAAGAATCAGCAGGCAGCCACAAGTCCAAACACTGTGTCCAGGCAATCTGTAACCTGTGTTACAACCATAATTAATTACTTTACCTTTCATTCCTTTTAGCTCTTTAATTCAAAGACCAATTTCAATGATATGACAAGTTCAGAAAAAAAAAGATTTAAAAGTAATCATTACCTCTAATATACACTAGAGTGGTGATTCAGGAACAATCTACAGCTGTGTTTTTTTTGTGTGTGTGTGTGTGTGTGTGTGTGTGTGTGTTTCCTCCACCGACTAAATACACATACATGACATATAGACTTATGCATGTATGTAAATGTATGTACAATGTGCACATGCATATATAAATGTCTGCATGATGCACATGTATTCTAGCCACAGAAAGAAAATTTCACCTTGCGCACAACATCTGTTTGCTCTACATGCTTGCTTCCAACTTACATCACGGTTGCAGAGGAAGTGGTGAGAGACCCAAGGGAGAATGTGAAACTTTCAATCTCAAAAAGGGAATAACGACTGCAGTCGTGTCCACAGGACATGGGCAGAAATAGGGCAAAAGAAACCTGTCTGATGGTGAGTTATTAGAGCTTCTGCTGGCTCAAACCCGTTCAGATGTTTTGATATGTAGGGGATTTACACAGGAGATCTGGAACCTTAAACAAGTATTGCTATACATGATGGACATGTTATTACCTACATTTAAATTTCCGTTGTCAGGACTGTTTCATAAAGGAGACATGAGATGTTTAGACTCCAAAGCTCAAAAATCAGTATGAAGATTCCATCAAGACTTGGCTTGATATTTTATTGTGTTTAAATAATGCAGAGAATATTACCATGACTGATACAAAAAAAGTGGTTTAAAATGAATAATGCAGAGATATTTTTGAGGGAAAATTGCCAGTAAGAAAAATACAGAAAATCGTTCTACTAGCACTCAAATCTCATTATAACATTGAAACAGGGTGCATAATAATCTGTCACGACACACAAGAGCCAATGAAATTAAAGCATTTTAGTGCATCAACTTTCACTGCATGGAGAAGAGCAGGTTGGAGATTCTACAAACAAACCTACAAACTGGAAAAGTTTGTACCTTTGTGTAATATTTTACACAAAGCTTGGACCAAACACTGCAAGTGCTGCCTTTTTGCTGCTTTGAATGTATTTGGACCTTTGAAGGTCATACAATATTGTTGAACTAGCTGTTTCCAACCCTCCAAAGTGCAACATTTTTAATTTGGAAGGACTGCAGGAGATATTTGATAACCTCTCTCTTACTGTATGAACCAGTGAGCAACTCTTCTGCCATTTTCACTACATGCTGTTTAGATTATATAAAGGGCAAGATGGCCTCTGTGATTTCAGCAACAGTCATTTGACCTAACTTTTGAATCCACTGGTGTCTTTGCATCTGAACGATCACATTTAACTAGGATATAGACAGACTGGCACAACCTCAGTCCACTCTAGAAGGCAAATCAAGAACAACATGTGGGAATAAGAGACAAAATGGAGAGAAAAAAAAAACAGAAGGATAAGATAAGGATACATGGAGAATAAACCCTCAGGTCAAATATTGCTGTGTGTTGTGACAGATATTACTAATGAAAGAGAAAAAAAAATGTCGGCTGCCTATTTTTACCTTCACAGGTCATTGAGAGCAACACATCCTCAGCAGAGATAAAAATAAAAATAAGGAACTCTTTCTGTTTCTTTAACCACATATGCCATTTGAGAGTAATCATTGGTGGCAGGTGACAATTGACCACACTATAATAAAACATCTATACAGTTAAGCCTGCACCAATGCATGTGCACGTGCCTAGTTATAGACATAGTTATAAGGATATAACTAGATTATAACAGTAGAAAATGACTATAAATATGTATTTCAAGGTAAACAGGCTCTGTATGTGCATTGTGTTTTAAATCAGCATATCATCAAATCCAGTAAAACAGTTGCACCAATTAAGGAATTAAGGATAAAAAAATAACAAAAATTTAATTAAATGAAAACGTAGTGTCTATTCACACCAAGTGCAAATAACTTGCCTTGTTGGCAAGTGCTATTCGCACTAGCTATATATATATCTCATAAATGTGTATTTTATTCACAATAGAATATAGATAACATATCAAATGTTGAAAGTGAGACATTTTGAAATGTCATGCCAAATATTGGCTCATTTTGAATTTCATGAGAGCTACACATTCCAAAAAAGTTGGGACAGGTAGCAATAAGAGGCCGGAAAAGTTAAATGTACATATAAGGAACAGCTGGAGGACCAATTTGCAACTTATTAGGTCAATTGGCAACATGATTGGGTATAAAAAGAGCCTCTCAGAGTGGCAGTGTCTCTCAGAAGTCAAGATGGGCAGAGGATCACCAATTCCCCAATACTGCGGCCAAAAATACTGGAGCAATATCAGAAAGGAGTTTCTCAGAGAAAAATTGCAAAGAGTTTGAAGTTATCATCATCTACAGTGCATAATATCATCCAAAGATTCAGAGAATCTGGAACAATCTCTGTGTGTAAGGGTCAAGGCCGGAAAACCATACTGGATGCCCGTGATCTCCGGCCCTTAGACAGCACTGCATCACATACAGGAATGCTACTGTAATGGAAATCACAACATGGGCTCAGGAATACTTCCAGAAAACATTGTCGTGAACACAATCCACCGTGCCATTCGCCGTTGCCGGCTAAAACTCTATAGGTCAAAAAAGAAGCCATATCTAAAATGATCCAGAAGCGCAGGCGTTTTCTCTGGGCCAAGGCTCATTTAAAATGGATTTTAATTACTATTGTGTAATTAACTATGGTGTAATTACTATTTACACATATTGCAAAGAACTGCAACTTTTATATGGTGTAAATAGAATATATCACTATTTTCACTTAGTAAATAGCATCTACAGTTATTTGCACTGTGTTAATTACATATCGCTAAGAAAATATGTTATTTTCACTTGGTGTAAATAAATGTTAGGGCTCTGCTTGGGTGTAAGATGATAAAATACAGAACAAACTACATTCCATAGAGATTTAGTACAGAATGTGTTTCTGCATTATGCAGGATGGTTGGCAACCCTAGCAACCTACTGAAATACTCCATTGTAATTATATTTGGGAAAAGATTCAGTGCATGTACCTTCTGTCACATTCAAATAAAGTGTTACCAAGTTAAATAACACAACAAACTTATGGAGGGAGACACACAGCCAGGTAAAATGTTGTTTTAAAAATGGCAGCAGCCCTCTGCAGCTTGGGTTTCGAGCCCCTCCCAGTTGTGGTGTGCGGTCACCACCGCAGCACTTCCTAAAATGGACTTCCTGAACCAGAAAACTTCCGTCCAGATTCACTGCTTATTAAACACATCAGTGAGTGAAACCGGACCAATGACACCACATCACCCTTTCTAAATTAGTAATGTTAGAAGGTTTTTCCTCAAATTAGTGCCATATTTATGTTTGCAGGATTGATTACACAATTCCAAAATAACACCAGCCATTCAAATGTAAAGAATAAAGTCAAAATGGCATCTAAATTGAATTTCTTAAAGGAATTTTTTAACCAAAAATTCAGTCATCATTTACTCACTTTCATGCTGTTCAAAAACAATCAAAACCTTTTTCAAAGTTCCATCTACGCTTTATACTAGTTGAATACTCTGTTTCACTTATAAAATCAAAATGGGTTGCACAGCGTATAATGTACATTTACACTGACTTTAAGTCATTAAAATGAGGACTAATGTATCAAGTAAATGTCTGGAGAAGACGACAGCCATCATTATCAATTTGAAACAGTACGCCATAGGATACTTTACATACACTCCACAGGCTTAATCCTTTGAGACAATTTTAGCAATTTCCAGGCAGTAATAGCAGAACCGATTTGAGTCAGAGCCCTTTTCACTCAGTAATTTGTGTATGTCAGGTATGATCATTGAAAAAGAGAATCCAATTAGTCTGCAAATTGAACTCTGACAGAGAAACCAACTCTGGGTTGCCCTGCCATCTCCACAGGATGTAAGTGTTCGTAGATGGAGACACTTCCCTCAGTTGCTACCGATTCATTTTATACACAGGACTTCCAGGGGAGAGAAATAGTGTTTGTGATCCAACACAAACCTGACCAGAATGGGCAAAAATCTACTGAGTAAGGCTGTGTGTTAGAGATGCGCAGATCAGCTCTAACATCAGCCAAGTCCGCTGTTTAAAAAAAATCATCCACCCGCCGCCCACCCGCATCTATGATTTTCTCTGATTTACATATCCGCACACAATTGTCACATTACAATTATTTAAATTCTCATAAGCGTGATGTTCAAAAAAGTTCTTCTTTGGCTAATTTTATTTAAACCAGGTGTTGGTAACCTATATAGCCCACGGAGGACTGGGCTATTTGCTAATTGCTAATCCTTTGCTAATCCTAATTGCTGGGACGTGAGCAAAGGCGAGAGATGTGTTTGTATTTAATTCAGATAATCACACATACAGATCTACATTTTGAGGTAGGCCTAATTATTTATCATAGCAACACATCTCGTACACATTAAGTTAGGAGCTATAAATATGATTGTGTGAGATACAATGAAAACAAGTCAATGAAAGGTTTCAAATTTATGCACACTTGTGTGTGTTCATAATTACTCAATGACCGTTTACAGCTTGTTACGCTATTCGTTACGCTTAGCTATGAGATACAAAAAAATAAATAAATAATATTAGCTATACATTTCGGATATATCAAGTAGGCTTATATAAAGTTCCATTAAACATTCTACACATCAAAATTATGTGATGCACATGTGTTCATGCTGGCTGCTTCATGAGTAATGTTATCAGTATCTCTTCAGCAAGCTGATGAAATGAAACCTGTTAATTTAAAAAATGTTCAGTGTCGCATCCTGAAGCTCACACAGTTGTCTTCATTAAAAAATACCAAGACTAATTATACCAGTGCTAATGTCGGTCTCTCTCCCATTGCGGTCTTTGATTTTGAAATTAGCTGAAAATGAAAGTAAAAGAGCATTTTACCGTGAAAAGAGAGTTCTGTCTTTATTAAAATCAACACATTAATGATTTGTCTCTTAACCACCCGCGACCCACCCGCAATTTTTTTGAATGTTATTTTTTATTACTTGACCTGTCCTACCCACAGATTACCCACAGCGCCCGCGGATATAACCGCGATCCGCGCATTACTACTGTGTGTCCACCAAAGCGTATATTATTTTTTCAATTGTTTTTAAAATGCCAGCAGCTGATAATTTTTTACTGGACACATCCTGCTTGTACAACAACAACAAACGACAACAAGAAGCACATCTCTCTTCATTCAAAACTAGTGCCAGAGCAAGTACGTTACATTGCTCGACATTTATATACACCGAAACAAACTATCTGCGAAATCAGATACTATTAAGTGTTCTGCGGATGTATTTTTATTTATGTTATTTTTTTGTCATTCTTTACAATACTTTTCCTGGTTTGTCTTACTAAGATGCCCCAATTTCATTGGCCCAGTCCTTATTTCTCTTCAATTAGCAGTTTATTGATTTGTGCATGCCCTCTGTTTAACTAATCACTGCAGATGTGTGCTAATGGGTCCTGATATATAAATGCCTGCAATGATCCATAATAGACTAAGAGACTTTGGAGTTTGTGAGAAATGTACGTTTATGGTCCCATTGTTTATATTGTGTATCTTTTCCTTGTGTAAATTGAATTTGATTTATCTTTATTGTTTTTTGTTTTTGCTGTTGTTGTCGTTGTTGTTGTTTTTTTAGAAACCATGGAAACACCAAAGACACTTTAATATATGATGTGTTTTATTAGACAGGTGAGCAACTGTTTGGAGACATTCATCGACATAAAACTGATCATTGTTATATAGCTCAACAAAGTTAGTCTTATTGTTTAAATCTCGTTTTCTTGATTTACCGTGAGTACCATGTTGTACCATGTCTAATATCGATCTAGCTTACTACAGTGTGCAACAAGTGTTTTATAGTAGCCACAGAGCGAATGCACAGAGTAGCATTATAACAAAACTTTCAACACACTCAAATGCATTTAATGTGATAAAACAGTGCTGCTGTTACAGGTGAGGCTCCCTCTCCATGTCCTCCGGATCACCAGAGGGAGCTCTCACCAGAATATTGACTTGTTATTCGGACTACAATCCCCATAGACACTCACACCTGGAACTGATTGCGTGCGCACCTGCAGCCCATCTCACACACTATATTAGCGCACCACACACACACCACAATTGCGAAGTCTTGATTTGCTATTGCTGTCATTCTGAGCGTTTAGTCCCTGGATTGTTATTCTGTTTTTGACCTTGGACTGTTTCTATATTTGACCCTTTGCTACCTGCCCTGAACATTGCCTGTCTTTCTGGATTATTGATTTCTGCTGCCTGCCCTGACCCTTTTGCCTGACTCTTTGGATTGTGTATGTTTGCTGCCTGTCTCGACCCAGCCTGTCCCTGTTTACGGTTTTGTGTCACTCACCTGTATCCGGCGTATATAAAGAATAAAGCTGCAGATGGATCCTCACTCGGCTGACTCCTCGTTACAGCTGTGTTACCCCACATACGCATGAGTGGAAGAAGGGAAGCGGCCGTCTGCGGCATAATAAAAGCTCCACTGTTCTCGAGCCGTGTGTCACGCTTGCCTTGTTCCCCTCCAACGGCTTTCAGCTCCACCCTGCTTCATACTATAGTAACGTTAATAAATCTTTAATTCATTAGCTCATCCATGAATATGATTTCTGCCCAAGTCCTGTCAGATTCTTTTTCACTGGCTGTGGAGGTGAAGACAATATTCCGGAAAATCAATGTGTCATCAAGTTACACCTTTGTTTTGAATAAGCGACCTCTAGCGTCGAAAACTACATATTGTGCCTTTAACATTTATATAAGGCTAAATGCTAATATGATCTAATTAATGAATTATACTGAATATATTAGTTATATTATATTAGTTATATTAGTTTTATCTTTTATATGTATATGTATATGTATTTTTTTTTTTAAAGGGTCTTATTAGTATCCTTTAATTTATCATTCATCCTCTTTTGCTATTGTTGGGCACATAAGAGAATGTACAATTTGGTTATAGTACAGTGCATTACATGCTAAGAGTGGGCAGAAGAGAATAATAATGTCCATGTCTTATGCTGTGTCCGAAATCGCATACTCTCTTGAGTAGGTAGTTATTTTGAATAAGACAGGTAGCAGCTAGTGAGGCTGGGAAAACTCACATCTAGGACCCTCACTATCAGCACTGGTGCTCCTCAGGGTCAGAGTCCCGCACGGGTTTGGGTACAAATTTTGCTGAAACAGGTGAAAAACATCCAAACTGTGTCGGATACGGGTGTGGGTCGGTTCAGACAAGGGGGAAGTCACATGCAAAAGTAAAAATATATGCATATTTTTAGGAACACATCTACAAAAATATGCCTTGCCTGTATTTCAAGTTAATAAAATAATTTCAAATCCATAGCAGTTTATTTGTGCCCGCACAGCATGCACCCTCCCAAGAGTCTCTAAAAAATTCTAATTTTAAAAAAATAATCACAACCGCGCCCGCGCGATCTGCCTGCACTGCAGTCGTCGAGATGGATCCTGAGGAGTTGAAGAAAAGAATAGCTAGTGGAGACTGTAAAGTTGTCGACAATGCATCATCAAAAATCAAGTCCAGTGTGTGGGAGAAATTACCTCAGATGAACAAAACAATATTGTGAAAGGCTTTGCTGCATTTTCATGTTGGATAGCCGGAAATGTGGAACTTCATCGCTGAGGAAGCACGCAGATAACTGTGGTAACAAACCAAAGCATAAGCAGTTATATCGAACAGTATTTTACAAAGGGGACAGAACTGAAGGTGCCTCACAGATATGATAAGGACACCATAACCAGGCTGTCTGTGAGCTTTGTATGCAATGCTATTAGGATTTGTTAGGATTTGCATACATAACTGGACTTTTCTTTCATTTAAAGTATCACCTACACTGTTACTAATTGTTTAATTTAACACTGTTAAGTAGGCTATGTGTGGTGTGCAGGGCGTGTTTGAACCATAGGTTTGAACCCAGTAGGCGATCCACCCTTATAGATGTTCCAATGAGGGTAACGATCTGCAGTTAAAATGTTATTACGCCGTTTTGTGGCAGCCATGCCATGTTCTTCATGATGTAGCCTTTTGACAGCTTCGGCTGAAGTTGTCCTTGTGTCAATGGTCATGTGATAACTTCTGTATGACCTGGCAATAAACATTTTTGTAAGTGTGTCTATAATGTGATATGCTAAACTGATTTTATTTCAGGTGCGGGTCGGGTGTTGGTTCTATTTTAAGCGGGTCAGGTCGGGTGCAGATTTTAATTAGTGCTGCTGTCGGAAAACGGGTCAGATGCGGTTTTAAGCACTGCGGGTACAGGCGGGTGCGGATTTACAAAATCGGACCTGTGCAGGACTCTGCTCAGGGTTGCGTCCTCTCCTCACTGCTTTTTTTCACTCTAAAGATTCCTCTGTCAAGTTCCTGAGGTTTGCAGATGTACCACATTCATTGACCTCATCCAAGATGGTGATGAGTCTGCCTACAGGTTGAGCAGCTGGTTGTCTGATGCAGTCATAACAACGTGGAGCTGGACACACTCAAAACTGTGGAGATGATTGTGGACTTTAGGAGAATCCCCTAACGATCATGGACAGCACTGTGGAAACAGTGAAGTCATTCAGGTTCGTGGGCTCTACCTTCTCTCAGAACCTGAAGTAGGACAATCACATTGACTTCACTGTGAAAAAGGCCCAACAGAGGTTGTACTTTCTTTGTCAACTGGAAAAGTTCAACCTGCCACAGATGCTGATGATACAGTTTTACTCAGATGTTATTGAGTTGGTTCTGTGCACTTCTATAACTGTCTGGTTTGGGCCAGCAAATCAGATTGACTGCAATGGACTGTTAGAACAGCTGGAAGGATAATTGGTGTGCACCTGTTCAACCTTCAGGACTTGTACATCTCATACAGTGAAGAAACAGGCAGGTAACATCATCACAGACCTCTCTCGCCCTGGCCACAACCTGTTTGCACTTCTTCCGTTAGGCAGACGTTACAGATCTCTGTGCACTAGAACATCGAGGCACAAAAACGTACAGCTGTACATATAGTTCATAATGCACAAATCTGTTCATAAGTTCCAGATGTATACCGCATTATTATTATTGTTGTTTTTGTTTTCTCAGTCCTATTTAGTCTTATTTCTGTTCTCGTCCCATACATGTATGTATGCATGTACCAAGAGCTCCTGAAACAAATTCCTCATGTGTTTGCGCACACTTGGCGAATAAAGCTCATTCTGATTCTGATTAAGTAATTACTTCACGACCACCAACAAAGAATCTTCTATATAGTATGAATGTAATCTGAATGTGCTACATTCGCTATGCTGTCATTGTCATGTGAACTATCAGCATCAGTTGTGTAAGCACTGCCATTAATAAAGCAAAGTGTCCATTGTATTCAGTTCAGAATCTCACTGGAAGCAGTAGGTCATCTGGGTACTTTGTTCCTACACTTTTAAAAGTATTGTGAATTCAGACACATTTTTTTTTTTTTTTTTTTTTGTCACATACTGTTTTTCACCTACTATATAGTAGGTAAGTATGTGATTTCGGGCACAGCCATAGTTTGAAAATGCAAAAAAAAAATTTTTTATATTTTATATTTTTGTTTACATTTTTAAAAGGTTGTTTTTCTTTGAAAAGCTTAACTAGGGACCTGTAAATTAGCTCTGAAAAAAAAAAATATTAGAAAAACTGGATAATATGCATGTTTTCTCTTACTAACCAATGCTTCCTAGGGGCTACTGGGAGTGTGAAAATGGTTGTACCTTTGAAAAGACATGAGCCGTAATTAAAGCCCACATACCGAAGACGTTCTTCTCTGCGGCATACACAGCTGCAGAGGTGCAGGTTCCTGCTCAGCAAAGAAGATTGAATTTAGCCCACATCTCTGCATGGGGGCACATCTGATTTATCAGCAACAGCAAAATGTAACATATGAACAAAAGGTTATAAAGATATTTACTTCATTGACACAGGGCCCATGCAATGGCTCTACAAAGGAAAAAGAAAACTAAGGTAATTGTTTCCTGAGCCAATTAGGCAGAAAAAAAATGTCAACACTTTTTAGTGCTTGTTAATGAGAAGGGGGTATAGAGTCATGTGCTGGGTATGTTTACCTTGCACGAAGTCCCACAGTATTCATTAGAGGTCACACAAATATTAGGCTGTTGTTGCTTAGCGATATAGACACAATGGCTCTTCTATTGAGTTTTGCTGATGTGATGCCAAAGCTAACAACACCCACGTCTTGTTTTTCTTTTCTGTCCCCACCTCCCCTGTTCTCGTTCATTACGAGCTTGAAAAGTCTCACACCCACTTCTGAAATCATTACAGACGAGAAATCTGTGTCTGTACTATAATCCGTTCTTCAAAAATTAAGCATTATTTCAGACAGCAACTGGAGCAACGTCAACATAATTCCCCCTGACGCGTGATTCTGCCTCTGGTGTGAACATTTATGGAAAAACAATAATGTGCTCATATGAGCATGTGATCTGCAGCCTGAGCACCTGAATAATGGTGAGTGGGGCCGTGAGAGTGCCATAACCGAGGTGAGCCCTCGTCTCAGGCACCTGGTCATTAGAGGGGGGAAAAGCCCAGAGGAACTTGTTAAAGGATGAAGGGAAATAGTGGTAAATAAGGTTAATTGGGGCGATCTGTCAGAACGGAGACGATGCGCTCGCTGACACGGCACCAGCCATAACACGACTCCCTCCATCGCTGTTCATTAGGGTTATAGAGGGAAGAGAGAAACAGAGGAAGAGACAGCGAGAGCGAGAGCAAATTGACACTTATCGCGGGCAGTGTGGGAAACAGAGTGACAGAATAAAGGGACAACAGAGAGACTAGGAGATAGAACATTCAGTACTGGAAAAACCAGAAGTGGCAAAGAGAGAGACGGTGTAAAACAACGAAGAGAAAGTAGAGTATCAGAGGAAAGAAACTGCTTTCAGATACAGCATGCTGAGGAATTCTCTACAGCTACAAAATGGCTTGCTGGTGTTCAGGTGTTTGTGCACTTAGTTTAGGGTCATATCTTGAGGAATCAAGCTTTCCTTGATCTTCTGACATAAAAGCGTTCAATGCACTGGGAGCTTCTTCCCCAGTCCTCAGTCCCCTATTGAAACTGAGCTACAAAAGAGGCTCATTTCGAAATGTTTGGGTTTCTGATTGGTGGTGGTCCATAATAGGAGGCAACAGAGACAGAGTGTCCTTGAAAACGAATATTACAAATCAATTTATAAAATTAACTGTTGTGTTGTTTTAAACAATGTTCTACACAGATGCATATAAATGTAAAATATTTGTCTTTCATACACAATAGCCCAGACAAGCTGTAAAGAGGCTATTACAAAGGCCATTACAAGGTTATGCCCTTTTACTAAGTCTTGATTTTGTTTTTGGGGTCTACTAGAATATAGGTTTTCCTGCTTGAATGTAAAAAAAAAAAAAAACACACATTGTTTTTCACATATTTGACATTGTTGCTGCACATCTCTTCTCAGACTCACTCTGATTAGTTCCTGTCTCTATGAAGCCACTCCTTCCGAAAAGCGCGATGTGCTCTGATTGGTCAGCTAGACCAGTGTGTTGTGATTGGTCAACTGCTTTGAGCATGTTTTGGAAATGTCACACCCTTACCATAATCACAAGTTTCAGCTTCAGGTATAAACACTAACACTTAAATTCAGAGGCTGCATCCTTTGGAGGTTGATTTCATCACCACGGCATGACGAAGGCTTTCACAATTCGAAGTCCGTTTCAAATGCAGCCTCCAAATGTGTCGTTTCCCATGAAATGAAGGATACAGCAGATGGATCATTCGCGGCCTTGCCTAACCCAGAATTCATTGCGTGCCAATGACAAAATGTTTTTTAAAGAAATTGCCTAATACTTTTGGACTTTCTCAGTTTGTAACATGTGAGGGGCACACTGTAACATGACCGTATTACATATAAAATAATGCCATTTTTTAATAATACAATTTTTTTTTTTTAACACAGCTATACAGCATAGTTCAAAAGCATAATTTTTTTAATTTATTTTGGCGCAGTTTTTTTCTCTATAGTGTTGATATGGCAACTAGTAAATATACTAAGTTTCATCATACAAAATATTATTATATATAGTCTATACTCTTTATTATATACAGAACCATAGTGAACATATTTAGACAGTTTGTGAGCCCTGTTTTGTTTTCAGACATCTTAATATAACTTTCAAAACAGTCCAGTACAAAGGTTACTGCCACTCATCAATGACAACTGTCATAGCTAGGAGCCGAGAACAATCTTCCATAGGCTAGACCGTCCCATTGTATCCTTCAAAGGCTGCGAAGGTTGGAATCAGCGTTGTTAGCTCATTCCAACCTTCGTGGCCTTCGAAGGATACAGCCTCTGAAATGGGACACAGCTTTGGAAAACTCAACTGGGCTTTTTCATGCTCAAACAGCATTACACAATAAAGAAAGTTGAAAATGTCAAAAAAGCATAAAAGATCCCCTTTAATGACTGCATGAATGCCAAAAGAGGCTAACAGCATAAAAGCTCCTCTTGTTAGTAAATTGACAAGAATAAACAATTCAGAATAAATTAAATTGTTAAATCATCAATTGATTCCTTTAAAGATTTTCTCAAAAATTATAAGAAATGACATTTGGCTCCTTATTTATTAATCACTAATTATTTTCACCTTTCAAAACTGATTAGCTTGCAGTTAAAATATATTTAGATGAACTTTGTTGTGTTTTTAATGCAAGATACAGATTATTAAATTAAACCAAAATATAAATGCAAATTTGACTAACTCTCAGAGTATTAGTAGACTGTCTGCTTAATATCTGCTAACTCTTTATTGTGATGGTCCTCCATAAGACATTCTACTGACTATAAGTAACTTTGCAACTACATGTCAACTTATTCTAACCCTACCAGTCTTCTAAGGGTGCTTTCACATCTGCCTCATTTAGTTTGGTCACACTAGAGTTCGTTGGCCCCTTGGTGCGGTTTGTTTGGGCAAGTGTGAATTCAGCAATCGCACTCAGGTGCGCACCAAAAGCGGACCAAACAAGTGTCCTGAGACCTCCTTGAAGAGGTGGTCTTGGTATGCTTTCAAACGAACTCTGGAGTGGTACGTTTGTGGTGAGAACGTGATCCGACCTCGAACAGACCCAACTGCCTAAAGAACTGCGCATTTTTGGACTAAACCAGCTGCCGTAGTTAGCTGCGAGTTGGTAATATTTTCAGAAGATGTGCATGTCAAAGTATGGCAAAATGAATGCACTCCTTCTGAAGTGACTTGTGTTGTGATACGCCTTCACCATTTGAAGTGCAGTAAAACATTATGCCGTGACCCGGATGGGAGTGAGGTTTAGGGGGGTGAGTGTAACAGAGGCCAGCTAGTAGTCACTGTGTGAGTAAACCTCACTGCTCTGATCTCAAGAGATGCTCTAGTGGCTGACATTAGAGGTTGCAGCGTTTAGCCTCCTTGTTAGAGCGTCCAACTAGGGTTTGAATTCCGCTTGGAGCGGGCGGTTCAAACAGGAGGGGTTACACATGGATACAATCAACCCGCGCAGTCATCCATAGTATGACTTACAATAGCAGCGTGTTGTCTGCTGGCTTTTCCTGGACACATCTGGTCAACCAGTGATGTGGATGTTGTCACATGACTGTATTTTGGTTCATTTCACCAACTCATTAACTGATTCGGACCAGAGCAATCAGTGTGATGTGAAAAGGAACCAAAACGGCTGAAAAATGCTACAATGTATAATTTTTTGCCCTTGGTCCGGACCAAATGAACCAAACTACAGATGTGAAAGCACCCTAAAACTCTACTAACACTCTTATGAGAGTTAGTAGACATGTAGGTGCAACGTTATTTATAGTCAACAGAATGTGTCAACGGGACCATCAAAATAAAGTGAAACCTGGAAGCCAAACTCCTGCTGACTCATTGATAAAGTGAGAAGAGAGACAAAAGCAGGCCAAAGACATCTACAGTGAGTAAAGGAAAGAGAGAAATAGAAAAGAAGGACAAACAAGGACAGAAATGTTGCCTAAGTAGACAGCTCACTAAGTTTTGATGCACAGCTATAGAGAGAAGTTTGATGAAAAAGGTAAGAAGAGGAGTGAGACGCTAGCTGACAGGGAGGGCATGGTGTATAATTACAGTGTCACCAGATCATTTATATCCTCGCTCATTAGCTTCACCAAGCCTCTGGTCCACACCTCAGACCCCACTCACCGTTCGACGCCAAACTTGGAGTCCAATCACATGAGCAGCTCTCCTGGTGCAACAAAATCAGTGAAGTAAAGCACTCAGAAGAAAGGGGCCCAGTGTTAATGAGAACGATAAGACAATCACTTCCGCTGCCGGCTCATTAGCTGAGAGTGTAACGGGAGAAAGAGATGATAAGAGGAGCAAGGGAGAAGGAGGAGATGGTTAAATATGTATGACATCACTGTTTCTCTTAGCACACGCTCAATTAACAAACCACTTCTCCAGTTTTCCCCCAACCACATCAACAGCAGGGAGGGGATTGTAAAAATACTTAATTGGAGAGTGGAAACTAATTATATTATCATATCTTTCATATCTTTCTGACGTCAGGTCGAGTGCACTCTAGGCACTGCTAAAGCTGAGCTGCAGCACAATTTCTCATTGAATTAAAAAGTGATGCATGTAATTGTTTTCTGTTGAAATATGGTCTTCTTTCTCAGCTTAATATGCAGACACGATTTTCCTGAAAGAACATCTCGACCAGCCTGACACAGTGGCATTGAATGTGTACTTCATAATAGATATAATTTGTTAACATTTGTTAATGAAGTAGGTGTCAAGAACTAATAGTAAATAATACTGTTACAGATAGGACACTCAGATATCATCATTTTCTCACCTTTGTGTCATTCCAATCCTTTAAGACTTTCCTTCTTTTTTACTTTTCCCTTCATTTTATTTTAATGCAAGTCAATGTGGTCCAATGTTGTTTGGACCCCAATATTCTTAAAAAGAAATTTCTTTATTCTTTTGCATTTCACAGAAGAAAGTTCTAGCCTACAGATCTGGAACAACATTGGGGTGAGTAAATCAAGACAGAATTTACAATTACAAGTGAACTATGCCATTAGTAATTTATTTTTTTAAACACAGTTTAAATGTATTTTTTTTTTTAAATATTAAATTAAGGGCCGGTCCTATTGGGTATGTTATATTCAATAATAATTTAATTTTTGTTAAGTATTTCATATCCATTTTTGGTTTAGACCTCATTAGCTGGATTTGAAATAACCAGCTCTGCCCTCAAAATCCTCACCTTTGTCCTTTACTTTCTCTGTTTCTATTTCTTTTGAAAGTTTAAATTGCTCAAGGCCCAAACATTCACTTAACGAGCATATCATATACTGCATGTAAGGCCTCATTATGAGGAACAGATTTCAAGCTATTTTTTAACAGGATAGCATGCACTCCATGAACCTTCCTTAGCATCACTGTAAAACATACATGTAGTGTATATGGTAACACTTGAGTTTAGGGTCCAATTCTCACTAATAACTTGCTGCATATTAGCATGCATATTACTAGATTATTGGCTGTTTAGTACTTATGAAGCACATATTAAGCCTTGAACGCATAACGTCTTTAGTGACCCGGGACGGCATTCACTACCCTCTTTCTCATTCAGTTTTTGAAGTTAGACATCAACGTTCTAGTATTCCTCAATCAATTCATTATTAAAAAAATATATATTTTGTTCTGGGTTGCTAACGACCCGAGGTGTGTAACAGTGCAAGTATATATTTTTTTCTGTACAACAATAATCTTTGATGACTGAATAAGCGCAATACATCTTTATTCCAAAATGTGGCAATGTCTGATACACAATGATGAAGTGACGCTTCACTCATAGTTACCGCAGGCAGAAAACAAAAGAATAGGAAGTATCATCGGCAAAACTTGAAATGGCTTACTGCAGATTTACCGCAGAGCAAGTACTGAATGCAATGATTATGGATCTGGTGAAGAAGCTGTCAGCGATCAAATATTAAATTTGAAGATGTTGAAAATGATAGTTTTGAGAATATGTTTGAGATTGCGAATATGAGACAGATAGGAAATGAGTTCTGATGAGGACAGTAATTATTATATAAAACATCTGCTCAAACTGAACCCTTCCAAGCTCCAAAAGGTAACAAAATATGCTTTATTTTATTCTTCTGTAATTGTTATTCTAATATCAGGGGAGTTTAGTATTATTGCGACAGGTAGAGATTCCTCTGTGTTAGGTGTAGATCCGGGTCACTAAAGACCCAAATATGTAATGATGATCAGCGAAACATTCCTGCATTTAAGGGTTAATGCCTTATTCTGCACGACCATATTTTCTACATCCCTTAATCCTACCCAATTCCTAAACTTAACTACCTTCCTAACTATTAATAAGCTAATTGCCATGACTAATTGCCATTTAATTTGCCCTCATTTACTTTTTCACTATATAAATTTAAAAAAAAGTAGTACAGAATATAAGATGCTAGAAAAGCTCAGGCCATTTAGCAAGGCAGTTCAAAGAAGCCAAAGCAATCATTGTTCATAAACCTTTTAAGCACTCTCAGTGAACGAGATTAGACAGTGTATCGTCCCGCCGTGGCTGATTTCTTAATGAAACAGTCCCAACATGACTGTGCATGTCTCCGATCAGTTTGCAATCCTCACCTCTAGCGCTGCCATCTGTGGCACAGTTTATGAGATACTATCTGATCGGACTGGCAAGTCTATCACAGCTCGGCTGCTTGTGTTAAGCGAGATGGCTGCACCATTACACGGCTCTAATCTCTCGGCCATGCTCTCCAGTTATCCGATCAGACGATGAGGCCATTTCCTTCTCAACCCGCAGATCTAATTATGGGATGTTTGGCCCGTTTCAGACCTGTCTGCGCTTGAGCCCCTACAATCTTAGCCTGGGGGCATGCTGATATCAGTCTATCATGTGTCACTTTCCTCATCCGACGGTGCATTAGTGTCAGCTTTCCTGAGATACGGCCCGGATGATTGGGTGTTGAGTACTCAAAATTCTACAGTTTCTGAACCCTGTGACTTTACATATGACTTACAATAACCTGATCATGGAAGGCAGAACATGCCTATAAATATACGCTGTAATAGTGGTGTAATTAGTGGTGTAATAGTACACAAAATGATGGTTCGGTAAGTATATTAAGCAGAGATGGAAACTCGAGTCTACGACTTGGACTCAAGTCGCACTTAAATTGCAAAAAAATGACTTGCGACTTGACTTGGACTCGCGAACAAGTGACCTGAGACTTGACTTGACTTGACTTGGACTGGACCTGGACTTGAAGACTGAGACTTGCAAGTCTTTTGGCATGGCATTCCCGATTACGTTCTCTGTTTACTACTCCACATGACAGCACAAAACGCCACCTTTTACTATTCATTCATTCACTCACTCACAAATATGTGCTGCAGCAGTGAACATCACAAAACATTTCTAAACACACCAAGCGAGCGGGGGACGCATCTGAAGGCACGCAAATTCATCACAAATTAGCGTTAAATAATGCTGTTAAATAAATTAGCAACAAATAGTAACAATATAGTCAAGCCTTACCTTACGAAACTTTGTCATTTAATTTGAAAAGCAATTGATCCGAAGGGAAGCTGCGGTGTTGCACAGCAGCAGAGGCTTGCTTGCGGTCCATTTTCAAGAAGTACACATTTCCATGTCCTTTCATACGCAATTTATGACCCTGTCCGACTCATTTCCAGAAATGAGACACGCAGATGGAAATGTTGTTCTTTGTGTCGTTTACTGTAACGCTTGTCTATACACAGGTTTTGTTACCGCCGGCGCTCACTGGAAGACTACATTATCCAGCATTGCTTGAGATCTACAGCACACTACGGCAACTCAAATAGCTCAAAATACACAGCAGTATTTCACATGTGCTATACATTACTAGATGGGGAAAAAGATTTTGAAAGACTATATTTTAAAAACAGTTGAACTATTATCATGTTAGAATGTAGTTGATTTGAATTGCTGTTTATTTGGGTACTCCCAAACACTGGTTTATACAGCAATTTAACTGAAACAGACTATGCATAATGATCTACTGAAGTTAAGGAATCAATGTAAATGGCATCCCAGAACCTGGGATCCTTTCCCAGCGCAGAATTTTTTGATCTGAGCAGGGATGCATAATGCAGCAGTTCATAAGCTAAATTAAACAAATAAATCAACAGAAAAACAAATTGTGCCTATTCGAGCTGATGAAAAGAGGTGGATGAGTGGCTGTAAAACAGAGATAAGGGCTTGAGGATGGGTTGACTCTGCCGTCATGAAATTAACTGATATTGTTCATTCAAGAGACATTTCAAATTAAAGCTTTTGTTAAGGGGATTGTGGAAAATATCAAGAGTCCATGATTTTAGGACTTGATTTGAAGGAGAGCTTTTTGGAATCCACAACAAACATAGAGATGAGAACACACAATACAATTTAATTAGAAAGTATAATACATTTAACAAAGCTAATGCTATATCATTTGCATAGTGCATGTCATTACGCTTAGAGATTCCATATGCATGGAAAATTTTGAAATGGTCATTTAAGATGTAAAACAGGGTTTTACAAGAAATGCCACTATGAATATCTCTTATAGAGCATTTACATAGCTTAATCTTCACTTTACATCTTAAACAGTTTGTAAAATAGACAATTATAAAGAATACTTCAACAGTCCACTTTAGACATTCTTCTTACTATAGGTAACTTTGCAACTTTGTCACTACATGTCAGCTAACTCTCATTAGCTTAGGGTTAATAAGTTGATATGTACAGTATGGGAGAGCAGGGCACAACCTAACGCTTTTTGACTTTCTCAGTTTGTGTAAATCCACTTGGGGTTCAGAGTATTTATTTTTTTCTCACATTAATTTCACACATCTAGTACAAATATGTGGTTTTGCTTCATTAATACAGTGTATACTTTTTCTTGATTTACCCGAAAGAATGGAAGTGAAATGTGACAACATGCCCCATAGGTGGGGTACATTGTAACGTGAGGGGCACGATGTAACATGACCAAATGACAGCTTAAAATGTTACCTGATATAGATTATATATATATATATATATATATATATATATATATATATATATAATAAAAAAAAAAATATCCAAGACAATCTAAAATATGTTGTCAATAAAATAAAATTTTATATATATATATATATATATATATATATATATATATATATATATATATATATATATATATATATATATAAAAATAAAATAAAATAATGGCATTTTTAATTATTAAAAATAAACACATTTTTGAGTTTGACAGCAAACACATCGCTAAATACAGCTATATAGCACAGTTAAAAACATAATAATAACTAATACTTTCTGAACATTGACTATTCACCCTTTTCTCATGGTTTCTCAAAAGAATTCATAAAAGTATAGAATATAAAAGCGTAGTTCTAATAGGGGCTCATTGTAACGCAGTGTGACAACATGACAAAAACCATGTGTTACAACTAACCCTGCGTTAGCAGATATAAGCAGACATACTAATACTCATAACTGGTAGTTGATATGTAGTTGCAAAGCAACTTATAGTTAGTAGAATGTATAAAGTGGACTATACACTGTAAAAAATATATATTTTCATGATTTTGTCAAATCAACTTTAATAATTAATGTGGTTCAAATAACATACTATTTTGAGTATATCTATGTATTAAACCAATCTCCTTCATTGCATTAACTCATATATTTTATTTTATTTTTATTTCAATTAACTCGAAATTTTAAGGCAACCAGGTAACTTACTTTTTTTTTTTTTTTTTTTACAGTGTAGAAATACAGTGTTTCTGAATTCTACTTGGGACTCCCTTTGGATGCTGACTTGTCCTTATGCACAAAAACTCCCTATCTTCTCTGTTATCTATTACTTATGTAATTCATCTAATCCCTATCATAAAGACATTTAATTCTTGCAAATCAAAACTGTACATTGTTGTTATCCTACTTGGCACCTTAGTTAATTTTGAAAGTGGAATAGGTCACAATCATTAAGAATGTGCTGATCAAAGCCTATTGATCCATGACACCTCTTCAAAGTAATCCTCCTATTCTGAGTCCATCAGAATACCCAAGATTCACAAGAAGAAAACGGCTCATGAGGAAGATACAAGGACTTAGTGTAGGGGGGGTTGGGCAAATAATGTGTTCGTATAAATGCATACATATGCTGGGTGAGCTGACATGTTCCTGTTATGACTTACTTGTGTTTCAAAGTGATGACACTGTCAATCAAAAATATGTATTTGAAAAGACAGACATGGTGTTGTCAAACACAACATCTCTTTGAGAGATAGTCTTTGAAGCCAGTTCATGGGCAGTTCTCTGATATTTGTTGCTGTTGTAGCAAAGCTTTGCTCTGACATTCATTCATACCCTTGAAATGTCTTTCAGTACCGATGGGAAACGGTGATGAAATTTCCAACTTTGGTCTAAAGAATAAGTTTTAGATTATCCTCAACAGCCTCATGACCTTGTCATTTCCATAACTTTGAAATGAGAGCAGAGGACACACCTGAACACTTTCAACAATCACATCAACATGTTCCATATCAGCATACGAGTATCGGTCACTTGAAGGAAAAAAGAAAAAAAAAGAAGAAAAAGCCAATAAAAATGGCCTTAACACACAAAAAAAAAAATATTATTTGTGTAAGATGAGACATTTTATTTATTTATTACTCAATTTACCAAAAATAAGAACGTCTAAACGCCGTTTTAAAAGTAATTTGTGTGATTTTCTAGCAATCACAAATTTAAATATAAAATTATTTTTAAAAGTTAGATGTCATCCTTCTTAGTATTCCTCAATCAATTCATCATAAGCAAAAAGAAAAAAAGAATTATAAAAGATTGCCTGTTTTCCCATTCTTTTTTTTTTTGTAAAAATTGTATAGGGTCATTATAGGGTGTGCAACAGTGTAAGTATATTTCTTCTGCTCAACAATAATTGAATCTTTGATGACTGAATAAGAGCAATACATCTTTATTCCAAAATGTGGCAATGTCTGATACACAATGATGAAGTGACGCTTCACTCATAGTTACCGCAGGCAGAAAACAAAAGAATAGGAAGTATCATCGGCAAAACTTGAAATGGCTTACTGCAGATTTACCGCAGAGCAAGTACTGAATGCAATGATTATGGATCTGGTGAAGAAGCTGTCAGCGATCAAATATTAAATTTGAAGATGTTGAAAATGATAGTTTTGAGAATATGTTTGAGATTGCGAATATGAGACAGATAGGAAATGAGTCCTGACGAGGACAGTAATTATTATATAAAACATCTGCTCAAACTGAACCCTTCCAAGCTCCAAAAGGTAACAAAATATGCTTTATTTTATTCTTCTGTAATTGTTACTCTAATATCAGGAGAGTTTTATATTATTACGACAGGTAGATCTGTGTTAGATCCAGGTCGCTAAAGACCCAAATATGTAATAATGATTGGCAAAACATTCCTGCATTTAACGGTTAATTTCTTCATCTTATGTTCGCTCATCTCCAGAAATCTCATGCAGTGAAAACTGCTTCTTGAAAATATCACATTCTTGCCGAACACAGATCAACAATTTGTACATGAAACAACAAAATTAACAGATCATTTTAAGTAGATGAACAAACTTCCTGACATCAAAACAATTATACAATGCAGCTATTCTGATTAGTCATGCCAGAGTGCATGCTTGGAAGAGGGTGAATGGGATGTGCAGGCATAATTGCGTATTCAAATTGTGATGGATTCACTTAATATTTTCAGAATGGTTATACCCTTAACAACATAATTGAGTACATTTTGCTCTAGATTTTTTAAATTGTAATTCAAATTAAGGTAAAACATGGCACCGACCAAATTCTTCATTTAATAGTAGGTATCTGACATGTTTAATGATACCTACTTTTCATGGTATGCTAGATATCTAACTTAACTTAAGGGCTTTGCATCGGGAAATCAATACATAAAACAAAGGCCAATTCACACTGCACCAACAGACGCCAACCGACATGAGTAATCACCAGATTACAGTGTGTCGCTTCTCAGACATTCCATGACCAGACAAGTGCCGATTTAACATGTCCATCAGACGCCCACTGCGGTGATGCACTGATTCGACAAAACCCGATGCAGTGTCTGTTGCTGTCTGTTTGTGCAGTGTGAATTGGCCTTAAGTGATTCACATCCAGCACAGTGAACTTATATTTAAAATCTGTGGAAAGAATTACGCCCCTGCCACTTTCCAGAGCCTTCTGTTCTTTTACAGTGAATGAAGTGCATTAAGCCATGAAGATGTGTGCGAGGTGGGGTAATGTGTTCAGTAGATTGATCAGTCTGTGTCCTGACAGTTTAAGCTAATGTCTTATAGCAGACCTCAATCTCCTTCAGCTGAGGTAATATCCTATTTAGTTCATGCTTGTCATCTCTTTCATAGGCCGGCATTTGCTAACTCGCAATATGCTTTGAGTGATGGGTGCTCTTATAGTGGTCAGGGTTATCGACTGACGTCTAAAGTCAGTGCAGCTCCACCATGGTTTCTCCACCAATATATATATATATATATTTATTTTTATTTTTTTATTATTATTATTTTTATCAGGTCAGGGATGAGTGGTGATGAACTATTACTTAATTAATCACCACCATGTCATTCCAAACCCGTATGAATTTCTTTCTTCTGTAGAACACAAAAGAAAAAAAAAAAAAAAGGATAAATTGTACTGGTTGCTCTTTTCATGCAATTACAAGGAATGGAGACTGAGGCTTTCAAGCTTCAAAAAGGACAAATGACTTACGCACTATATCACATGTCTTCTGAATTCATACAATAGCTCTGTATGAGAAGCAGGCAAAAATTGTAGAGATCAGAATTTGTCTTTGTGTGATCCATGAAAGAAGAAAAACAAATCATACGGTTTGGAACAACATGAGGGTGAGTAAATGACAGATTTCACACTTTTGGGTTAACTATCACTTTAAGAGAGCCATCACATGCTCTACCTGTGATAGCTCTTGCAGGGAAGCTATAAAAAATAAATAAATAAAGCAGTCAAAGTGTCTCTGGTATCGAGATGTTCAACTAAATCATTTTTTAATCAAGTGAGAGCACTCTTCTAAATAAACGATCATGCCAGGAAGTGGATGAGAGAATGAAAGTGCAAGAGAGATAAAAAAGACAGTGTGTGTGTGTGTGTGTGTCCTTGGGAGGATCCCTCAATATAATTATAAATGCTACCTATCCTTATTATGACAAGACAGATCACAAGGTTTCAACTTTTATGTCCTTAATAGACAATGGAATGAAATGGTCACTTGTTATGAAATAGGAGGTTTATGCACCCCATAAATCTCGTATTTCATAACAAATGAAAATTTAATTCCATGATGTAAATCCTTACAAGTACTGTGATTGAGCACGAAACATCAACAGTGAACCAAGGAGTCCTGTTAGATGGCTTTGCTAAAGATAAATCAGACTTCTCTACAGCACCTTTGGATCGAACTTGTTGATCCAGCACATCCCACAAATGCTCAATTGGATTGAGATCTGGGAAATTCGGAGACCAGTGCAACACCTTGAACTCTTTATCATGTTCCTCAAGCCATTCCTGAACAATTCATTCAGTGTGGCATTATCCTGCTGAAAGAGGCCTCAGCCACCAGGGAACACCAATGTCATGAAGGGGTGTCCCTGGTCTGCAACAATGTTTAGGGAGTTGGCATTTGTCAAATTTACATTGCCACACAGTGCATCCTGGTGCCATCACTTTCCCAGGAAAACGGCACTCACATACACGGCCATCCATGTTATGTAAAAGAAAACAGGACTCATCGAACCAGGCATCGTCCGTCTTCCACGACACTAAGGTGTATGCGATGCTCGTGTGCCCATTGTAGGCGCTTTTGGCCATCATGCACTCTGATTGGTCTGTGGCTACACAGTCCCATACACAGCAGAGTAAGATGCACTGTGTGTTGTGACACATTCCTCTCATAACCATCATTAAAATGTTGTGTACCTTGTGCCACAGTAGACCTTCTGTTGACTCAGACCAGATGGGATAGCCAATGTGCATTGATGAGCCTTGGGCGCCCAACACCCTGTCGCCGGTTTGTGATTTGTTCCCCTTCAGATGACTGTTGGTAAATTCTCAGCACTGCTGACCAGGAGTAATCCACAAGCCTTTCCGTTTCAGAGATGCTCTGACCCGGTCGCCATGCCATAACAATGATTATTTCCAATACCCTGATTATGAGAACTGATTTTTGCTTACCATTTAATCTACCCAGACATCTACTCCCTTGTTAGGAGATGAAGAACAATATTCATAATGTTTGAGCTCACACACACACACACACACACACACACACACACACACACACACACACACACACACACGGTTTTCATGTTTTATGGGGTTTCCATAGACATAATGATTTTTAAACTGTGCAAATTGTATGTTCTATACACCTACACTAACCCTACCCCTAAACCTACCCATCACAGAAAACTTTCTGCATTTTTACATTTTCAAAAAACATAACTTATGATTTATGAACTGTTTTCCTCATGGGTACCAAAAAATGTCCATAACGGCAAGGATTTCGGATATTGCCATCTTTGTGGGGACATTTTGTATATAAAAATGTAAATAAACGTAACCTATATATATATATATATATATATATATATATATATATATATATATATATATATATATATATATATATATATATATATATATATATATATATATATATAGGAAGTATTTTCATAAATATTGTTACATCCTTAAGTTTTAGACCATTCAGCCTTCATGTCCCTTCAGAAACATGAGGCTGTACAGAGATGTACTTGACTGACATGCAAAATGATCAAGGTTACATGACTGCAGGTTTTGCAGAGATATTAAAGGAAACTTAAATTGACATAACTGGGCTAAACGACTTTAGATGAGCATTTGGAAACTCTATGTTATAAAACAGCATTTCTGGTCACTTCGCCACTTAAGGTTAAGTTAAGAAAGTTAACTTCAGAAGCCAGGCTAAATTCAATTAGATCAGAATAATTAACTTAATCTTTATTTTAATTAGAAATAAAGAACAATTTCATTTTTATATACTAATGCTTAAACAATATTGCAGTCATGCACACTACCTAGTTAGCAAAAACAATACACATTTCCTTTGTTAATCAACAGAACCATTTCAGTCTTGCTACATTGAGGTTATGAATAGAAAAGACCAGCTCAGACAGTTTATAATAACAGACGGCATATATTTTAGCAACAGTTAGAGAACTTCTCTCTTTACATTCTGAGCACAGACACCACTTAATGGCAAATAAATAAGTCACATTTTTCCTTACATTTCTTGCAAGCTAAATTATCAGGTTGAAAATGTTCTCTGCACAAGGATGCAACCAGGGTGAGCTCCCTCCTGCAAAACAGTCTTTACCCATCCACAGCTGGCAAATGGAAAATACCAGCTATTTATCAAATGCTCCTCAATTATGGATGCTGGATATCTTGCACAAGGTTGCAGTAATACATTTCCAGCCAGTAAGTGGAGGGGAGGAAAATGAAGGAAGCACACACACTTTTCACTATATAGCTGCCAAACGGCCTGATACAGCCAAAGGGGCGAGACGTATAATCGATAGCTTGTGTTACAGACCCTCTGGCCATATAGAACAAACTAATCAGGATTCATTGTATTCTCAGTGAATTTTGAAATATCATGACCTCACAGTTACAAACTACTGCAAAATCATTTGAACATTCATCATACTTTTCATTACAACATTCATGCGTTCAGAAGTTTGGGATCCGTAAGATTTGTATTTTATTTATTTGTATTATTGATCAGAAGTGACAGTAAAGACATTTTTACAAAGATATTTTGAACTGAATAAAATGTATATATTTAAAAATGGCATATTAATAATGTTCAAAACTCATTAATTTATATATTTATATTAATTATTAATAATTGTTACCTTAATTTATAAATGCAAAAAGTAAAATTTGAAGGTAAAATTTCATATAAAAGGAATATTAAAATCAAACATAAATCAAATACTTTGTTATTGTGGACTGTAAAGCAGCAGGAGACAGTTTGACTGCAAACCTCTGCTTAACAAATAATTTTTTTCTTTTCTATTCTGCAACAAGTGCTACCATGCAGGTACGATTGACTTTAAAGAAATAAAAGGCTAAATGTATAAAAGAGAAAAATGTATAATTCATCAGGATGGGAAGCACATTTTAGCTTGATTTCCTCTGTCTCACTGTGTGTCTCAGTAATCAGAGAGGTTTTGGCATGCAGATAACAGGAAATCAACTAACACAACATGAGTCCAACTCACAAAATCATTCATTATTACTATACAGGAACAGAGAATTGCAGAAAAAGTAGGAAGAGGGAGAACAGGATGATTACAGGTTACATTTATGAAACTATAAGACATTCTAACATTCTTATGACTCATTTCAATGAGTCACGTCGTTGAGCTATGTATATTATTTAATTTATATAATTTATATAATTTATTCAGGTATTTATTCAGTTCTTCACACAATGTGACATGGAAAACAGTCAAGGCTTGATAGAATAGATGGTAACACTTTAGAATAATGGTCATTAGTTATAATGCACTTATAAAGCATTTACAAACCCGATTCCAAAAAAGTTTGGACACTGTACAAATTGTGAATAAAAAAGGAATGCAATAATTTATAAATCTCATAAACGTATATTTTATTCACAAAAGAATATAGATAACATTGAAATGTCATGCCAAATATTGGCTCATTTTGAATTTCATGAGAGCTACACATTCCAAAAAAGTTGGGACAGGTAGCAATAAGAGGCCGGAAAAGTTAAATGTACATATAAGGAACAGCTGGAGGACCAATCTGCAACTTATTAGGTCAATTGGCAACATGATTGGGTATAAAAAGAGCCTCTCAGAGTGGCAGTGTCTCTCAGAAGTCAAGATGGGCATAGGATCACCAATTCCCCCAATGCTGCGGAGAAAAATACTGGAGCAATATCAGAAAGGAGTTTCTCAGAGAAAAACTGCAAAGAGTTTGAAGTTATCATCATCTACAGTGCATAATATCATCCAAAGATTCAGAGAACCTGGAACAATCTCTGTGCGTAAGGGTCAAGGCCGGAAAACCATACTGGATGCCCGTGATCTTCAGCCCTTAGACAGCACTGCATCACATACAGGAATGCTACTGTAATGGAGATCACAACATGGGCTCAGGAATACTTCCAGAAAACATTGTCGGTGAACACAATCCACCGTGCCATTCGCCGTTGCCGGCTAAAACTCTATAGGTCAAAAAAGAAGCCATATCTAAAGATGATCCAGAAGCACAGGCGTTTTCTCTGGGCCAAGACTCATTTAAAATGGACTGTGGCAAAGTGGAAAACTGTTCTGTGGTCAGACGAATCAAAATTTGAAGTTCTTTTTGGAAAAATGGGACGCCATGTCATCCGGACTAAAGAGGACAAGAACAACCCAAGTTGTTCTCAGCGCTCAGTTCAGAAGCCTGCATCTCTGATGGGATGGGGTTCATGAGTGCGTGTGGCATGGGCAGCTTACACATCTGGAAAGGCACCATCAATGCTGAAAGGTATATCCAAGTTCTAGAACAACATATGCTCCCATCCAGATGTCGTCTCTTTCAGGGAAGACCTTGCATTTTCCAACATGACAATGCCAGACCACATACTGCATCAATTACAACATCATGGCTGCGTAGAAGAAGGATCCGGGTACTGAAATGGCCAGCCTGCAGTCCAGATCTTTCACCCATAGAAAACATTTGGCGCATCATAAAGAGGAAGATGTGACAAAGAAGACCTAAGACAGTTGAGCAACTAGAAGCCTGTATTAGACAAGAATGTGTAGCGTATGGATGGTGCTCATAAATGATCAACGGACCAATACTTTGATTATTTATAATGACTCAAGCAAGACCGGCGCCGTGGAGTCTACAGACTGACAGGTTAACGGTGCTAAAGGACACAAACCATGCTCGTGCAGCTCACCAGTCATAAACCAGCCCCCACCTCACACATACCAAAGGACATCCGAACAGATCATATGACTGTTAACTTAGTTATTCTTCATTTTAGGTGTACTCTTCCCTGTATGTATGCATGCTTTTTGTTATAACCATATTAGATGTGTTTTGATAGGTTAGAAACTTATAGCCAGCGACGGCTTAAGGAAAGATGGCGTCAATTCTCGCCATTCCTGTAACTCTTGGGTTAAAACCCCATGTTTGGTCTCGAAATCTTTGTCTCGCAATTTGTAGGCCAGCTAGGCGGATTGTGGGGTGCTATGATGCTATTTTGCTTTCTTTCATGCCAAAACCCCAAAGTCTTCATACCCAAAAAACCCCAAGTCTGCCCATTTGTGAGAGTCATAAAACATGTTAATGAGGTGAGACCCAAGACAAAGGAAGATTTCCCGCTTCTGAGTTCCTTCGCTCTGATTGGCTGTTCCGACCAAAGAGACGTGCCCCGTCGCGGCCTTTAAGAATGGGCTACAGACGCTTCTTCCCTCTTCTTGCTCTTCTCTTGCGCTCTTGCTCTTCTTGCGCCGCTCTCTTGCGCCTCCTCTCTGGTCCTTCGCTCTTGTCCTTCTTCTCTTCTTGCCTCTTGCGCTCTTGCTCTTCTTGCGCCTCCTCTCTGGTCCTTCGCTCTCTGTCCTGCTCTCTCTTCCTTCTTGCTTTCCTCTTCCTCTTCGCCACCTTCCAACGGATCTCATCACACAAAGGAGCCAAAGTTGAATTTCCCGCGGACTCCAAGGACCCACCCGGCAAGATCGAAACACGGACAGGATCGCGGAATTCCCTTAAACACACGAGCTCACCACCAAGGAAACATATGCAAGTATCCATAAGCTGTCGTTATAAAGTTTTGAGCTTATACCAATAAGCTGGACTGACTCCTTGTTTATGCTCATAGGTTGTGTCGATAATATCACCGTTGCTCTGTCTCTCTCTCTCTCTCTCTCTCTCTCTTTCTCCCTCTCTCTCCTTCCTGCTTTCAGTTAATTTGTGTATGTTTGTTTATTGTTTGTTGATTTATTAAAATATATATATTCACACGTGATTGCGCTTGGTTTGCTCATACATAGGTCACTTTTACGGTGAACCGACCCTGTTACAAATTAAAAGAAAGCTATTTCTCCTGGCCAGAGAAACGCTGTTTAAGAGTTATTAAAAGACAGATATTTTGGTGGACAATTATCCGTCCTTTGAACTCAATCCTAGAATTAAAGAAATTTCTAAAAGTTGAATTAAGCCCTAGATATTAATAATTGTTTTAATCCGTTTTAATCAATTGTTAATATCAAAATTCCCCTCTGTGCGGATCTGTGCATGTTTGATCGTAACACGATTAAACGCATGCATAAATCCCGCACCATTTTCCCCTGGGGCTAGATATTCGTTACATTATTGGTGGAGTTAATGCGGGCATCGTTTTAAACCTGTATTGAGCAAACTCAGTTCGAACTAAGTGTGTGTGTATATGTTTTGTTTGTCACACGCGCTTCTGCGGCGCGAACGCACTTTTCGCCAAATTGCATGAGCTCATATTCCTGAATTCGGTGTGTTAACACGACTATTTGTCTATCATTTAGCCTTTGTTAACAAGTAAATCCGTTAAACTACAGTCACAATATTAAAGTCGCTTCTGTAAAGACGAAGAAATTTCGTTGCAGACCATTTTAATATTTGTTTATCTCCCTGTAAGGACGAACGAGTCCGCAGTGGAAAGACGCGATCCGATCGCTTTTAAAGGCCTTTTATTGCGCTAGTTCAATTCATCGTGTATATCCGATGCTGTAAACTAAGCGTATTTCGCTCCGTTTGAGTCCATGCGACGTAATTAATCACGTGCACCCAAGGCAAATCACGACACTATTGTGTGACTTAGCCAGGAGCCAGGTATAAGCTCTGATCCAGCTTAACCAAAGCGGCAGTGGAGAAACCCTGTTCGTTTATTTGTTGTGCTTTAATGGTAGTGAAAGGTTCACGCCAGGCACTCCCTCGATCCTCCGATCGAAAGAGAAACTAAAGTTATATATATAGAGAGAGATTTATTGTATGCGTGATTTGTGTAATCACCGAACCGGTGAACACACACCCAAAATTGAAATCGCGAGGCGCTGAGAGTTGGTACTGCCACCTCTGACCAGGTGAACGCAGTCCCTCCTCCCTACGTCATCTCCGTAGCGAACTCGATAACGCCATCTCGTGGACATTATTCGTAGTTCTGCTTCCCTTCTGCTGCTTTTCTTTGAAGGTTAATTCGTACCTTCCCTTTTGCTGTGTAGTTCTGCTCAGAACTGTAATTCTCCTCACTGTTACTGTTATTTGACACTCTCTGTCTCTCGACTCTTCACACTTATTTAAATTTATGTTAAACAAGTTTAACTTAAATTCAAATAAAGTTGTATCTGTGTCACCACAGGCACCCAATGAGTAACACGCCCCCTGGAGGTCATGCTCAGATCTTTCCTCCCATGATTTTCCTTTGAAAGTGTTATTTCTGCTTTAAGTGTCTATTTGCTGTAACAGCAAATCCCAAAATTATTCTAGCACCTGGTTATTTGAAATTTGGTTTAAACTGAGTTTAAATTCAACATTTTTAAATTAACATTGAGTGCCTTTGGGACCTTACACTCTAAGCACACAGTCTCACTAGAGGTTATTACTCGACAGCGCCACCGCTCTGTCAGACCCGTAATAACACCTAGTGGCGAAAACAAGCTTAGAGTTTCCCCGTCCTTTATTTTTATTTTTTTACCATTTCCTGTTACCTTTTGATTTTTAATTTTTTTTTTAATCCACCTTATTTTGATTTATTATTTTTATTAATTTTCAATCCTTGTTTTTTTTTTATTTTTTTAATTTTTCACTTATTATTTTTTTCTCCTTTCCCTTTAATATTTTTGTTTGTTTTATCCTACCCTATGTATCTCACCGTCATGTTGTGTTTCTTTTAGTTCACATACCGACAGAACCTATGAGAGCCAGCAAGGAAAGCTAAATATCAGATTGGAACCCAGCCGCCAGAGTCATCACACGACCCAATAGGCTGCCGCCGTCAAAATCTTTATTTAGGCTTGGCCCTCACCAATATTCACGGCAAGAGATATTAAGTATCTGAACCGTAGCTCACTAACAAGCATAGACTTGTAGCCCAATTTGGTATTTTAAAACCAAAAAAAACCAAAAAAATATTTTTTTATTTAGCTCTAAATTCTTCTGCGAGGACTTGCATTGTGTTTCTTTTGTGCTGCGTTCTCTCGTCAACAGTACGCCAAGATGTCCCGTTCATCCAGCCCGGCGGCCCACTGGGACAACCTCGAGACCTGGCTGTCTGCTCTGACCCACGAGTTCCTGTCCAGAGTCACCAGCGACCTACAGCAGCTGAGCAGAGAACAACTGGACGACGAGCTGAACCGTCTGATGGCCCAGGACCCCACGCAGAGCCACAATCTCAAAGAGTGCGCCAAGATCAGCGGGAGGCTCGCCCACAACCTGATCGCCCAGATACGGCTCAGCGAGAATAACAACGTCCAGCTGGAGCAGGAGACAACAGCGCTCAAACTTCAAGCTGAGGAAGCCCAGAGGAACCAGGCCGACGCCCAGACTCGTCTAGACCGGCTACTCGTCGAGACTCAGGAACGGCGCCGCGAAGCGGATGAGACCCACGCCGAGCTACAGGACGAAGTCGAGAGACTCCAAGAGGCACTGACAGGACTCCGTGCCGACACTGAGCGACGAGAACGAGTTGAGAAAGAACACAGAGAGGACTTAAATGAGAAACTCCAACGGGCGAAGCTCTCCTGGTCAGAGCTGGAAATGAACTAAAAGAGAAGGATGCTAAGACCAGAGCTTGTGAAAAACACCTGCAAGCGGCCAGAAATGAAATTCTTATTCTAACAAATGAAAAGACTATTTGAGAAATGAACTTGACAATACTAACAGAGAACTCAAACATGCCTACACGCTGCACAGCAAGCAGCAAGGGGAAACCCATGACACAGAGTTCCCCCTGACCAGTAGGTCAAGACCTCCGAGTCAAGAGTTCCTTGTTCGGAGGGGTGCGATAGTCCACAGTTTAAAATGTCACCAGCCAGCTTCCCAGAACCCGTTCAGCGGCAAAGGGGTGGGGACCTTCACAAGAGATTCCGGCCGCCAGGCACGGAAACGCTCACAAAGAACTTGACAAACTGGCCAGAAACATTCCCACATTCACCCCAAGTCCCGCGGGAGGACACGGCGTGCATGCGTTTCTGCAGGACATAGACTTCCTGTTACAAACTGTGGACAATGTGACAACATGGGACAGATTGTATTTGCTTGAATCACATCAAGCCGAGATGTACGCAGTTTTTTGGACCGACAACCACAAACTGTCAAAACCGACTACCAGCAGCTGCGACAGGCTTTGATTAAAGAGTTTTCTGATCCTGAGTCAGATCAGGGGCTCATCGCGGCCATGGACCTTAAGCAGGGCCGAGCAGAAACCCCGCAAGCATACTACAATCGGCTGCGACAGACCTACTTTGGAGCACGTAACGAGCCCGGGATGGAGGAGGACTTTAACTTCAAAACGTTGTTTCTCCGAAACCTGCATCACACAGTGAGTCACCATCTAGGAGTTCTGGCCTGTCCCCGCAACATGTCCATCCGACAGCTGCGGGACCTCGCCCATAAAGCATACACCAAACAAAAGACCGCTGCTGAAAAGACTATGAAAAACCCAACGGTTTACCCTGTCCTTGATCGTAGTGCCGAACTGGCACTAGAGGGCGCCCAGCAATACCACAGTAGTGGGCCTCCCAACCGAGAGTCAAGACCACCTCCAGCCAGCAGAGGGCACCATAACTACAATGGTGCCCATCCCAAGCACCAGCCCAGACACTCCAAAAGATTCTGGGACAAGCCACAGCCACCCCACAACATAAAGGGCGGAGCCACGTGGGATGGCAGCCGGCGGCCCAGAAACGACCAACGCTCGTCGCACGGGGCGAACAGCCCGGAGAGTCACCGGCGAAATGGTTCTCAACAGGGCCCTGACAAGCCCAAGTCCAAGTTCGCTGCAGAGCCAGAAAGTGCAACTATGACTGAAACAGCTGAGATCCTGAAAATTCTGAAGGAGCTGATCAACAAGAAACCTCCAAAGGAAGACAAGGAGGATGGACCAGCTTGACTAGGCGTGAAACCTGAAACGAACACCCTCACTCACAACCCTCCAACCAAACATCAAGTCCAGATTCCAGCTCCCCAACCACAGATCACAGAAACGACCCACACAACGTCAAGCGACGGCGTCACACAACAAACCCCGCCGCTGACTGTACAACCAGAACAAGCCTATTCTCCCCATACGCGCTGCCAATCAGGCTCCCAAGGTACCTGAAAGTGCCGTGGTGGTCGTCTGTCTCCCGACAATTCACCCGAGACTAGCACCAACTGCGTGGCAGTCACCACTCAAGTCCCAATGCCAAGACTCTTAGGAACCCTGATTGAAAAGGGGTGGCACGGAAACTGTACCTAGCCATCACCGTGGAGAATGAGATAAAACTGGAAGCCCTTGTTGACACGGGGCAGACCTCACGTTAATGTCATCCCAACTCTTTGACAGACTCCAAGCTGCTGCCACGAAAACAGAACCGAACTCTCAAATCCCAAAATGTGTGTTGAATGTGCAGTCATACAGCCAAAATGAGGTACAACTCGAACACATTGCTCCCATTCACCTCACAATCGGTCCAATGAGTCTGGTACACCCAGTGTACATATCACCCATAGACACATTTCCACTCCTCATCGGCAAAGATCTGCTAGATCGTTTTGAACCCTTGCTGGATTTCAGACAACTGAAAATTTGGGCCCAAGTGCGAGAACCCCTGTCTCTCCAGTCACCCAGGACAACTGAACCAGACTGTCAGGTCACGGAGGTCGCGGGAACTCAGCCAGAGGTCACGGGAACTTCCACAACCATGTCAGCTCCCGAGAAAATTTCAAGTTCACTGCTTTGCACCTTTCAACCCGTCAAAGACTCTGACTTTTACCTCCCCAAGGTCACAACAAACTTGCAGTTGAATGATGTAACAACAACAGACGTCATTCTTGCATTATGGGCAGACAACTCAGCCATCAGCCTGACACTGTTCAAAGCTCTCATCAAAGATGCACCTGACCTTCCTTTCACCAGCAAGCGCTTTCGCTTCCCCGTTGACTCCCACTTGTCAACAATAAAAACTGCCAAGAACATTTGCGCTTTGAACTTGAACTGGAATGGCAGGTGTTTAACCCATTACTTCCTGGTCCTCCCGGGCTTACCCCATGATGTCTACATTGGTGCTGACACTTTGATTCGCCTCAAAGCTCATGTGGACTTTATTGACAAAGTGATATGGGCCCCAATGACTTTAAAACCACATTCTGCTCCAATTAGCCCTGAAAACCTCAAATCAGGCCAGACCATCCCAGAGGTCTGTACTTTAATTAATGAACAGGACATTGCAGTACCAGCCTACACCAAAGGGGTCGCTGTTCGGCTCAACATGCGACGTGGTCAAACCCTGAACCATACACTGGCTTTCTTCCAACTTTCACCTGAAAGCATGGAACTTGGACTAACCCTGGAAGCCACGCCCCTCACCGAGGCACTGTCCCGTCACGGTCTACATCCTGTTCAACAACTGCACTGCAACAGACATCAGAATCCCCAGAGCATATCGTCTGGGATGGCTGGTGAGTCACGATTTCCACGACTTGAACTCACTTTACCAATAATTGGCTCCATCCCACCTTCAATGATCCCAGAAGGGCGCACTGACAACGCCTGGTCCACGACACCCTTCCAGATCATTACTATCGCCCCTGCAATGCCAGTAACTACAGAACAGGTATGCAGAACAGAGCTAACAGAAGATCAGCACCTGACAGTGTACACAGTCTCTAACCAACCTGCCAGTGAGACTGACAAAGACACTACACCTCTGACAGCTGACGGGACAAATGACACAGAGGAGCCATACCCAGGATTTGAGACGCAAGTCCAACAAATCCTCAAAGATGCGGACGCTATAAAGACTGATACAGACCGTCAAGAACTTCGACAAGTACTGTACAAATTCAAAGCGTCATTCGCCAGAGATTCTCTAGACTGTGGTCTCACTGACCTACACACAGTGCGCATCCCAACACCCCTGAATGCTCCTCCCACTTTTGTCAAGCAATACAAGATTCCCATAGCTTCACAAGAACCGGTGCAGGAAATCATCAACTCCATGCTTGAGAAAGGTGTCATCCGTCCATGCAACAGCACCTACTCTGCTCCCATCTGGCCCGTCCTCAAACCCAACGGCAAGTGGCGACCTACCATTGACTACAGGAAACTGAACCAGCAGGTACCACTGTCACGATGGCCCATGACCCAACTGGAACAGGAAATACCCAGAATCAGAGGAGCTACGATCTTCTCTACACTCGATGTGGCCTCAGGATTCTGGACTATACCTGTGCATGCCGACGATCAACACAAGCTGGCTTTCACGTTCGGCAATCGACAATTCACTTTCACAAGGTGCCCATTTGGCTATGCTAACTCACCTCACCTGCGAATTTAACATCTTCCTGAACAAAGCGTGTCCAGATGCTAGGACAAGAAGCAACCTCATCTATGTGGACGATGTGCTTATGAAAAGCATGACTGTGGCAGAACACTTGAAAGAGATAGACTATGTTCTAAACCAGCTAACCACCGCCGGCGCTAAGATCGCTCTTCACAAAGGACAATGGTGCCGGACAAAGGTTAACTACGTAGGTCTGCTCATTGGATCAAGAGGCATTGAGCCGCAGTCCAGCCGCATCCAAGCCATCCAAAACATCAAGCCTCCTACCAACGTGTCAGAGCTGCGAAGTTTTCTTGGAGTGTGCAATTACTCACGGCAGTTCATCGAGAACTACTCAGACATTGCACGACCACTAACTGCTCTCCTAAAAAAGGACTGTCCATTCACCTGGACTAAAGATCAGGAACAGGCCATGAAAGAACTGAAACAGCATCTGTGCACAGCCCCCTGTCTAGCTTACCCTGACCCGAAAAAGGAGTTCTACTTGGAGTCTGGATTCTCCGCACACTGTCTCAGTGCTGGCCTCTACCAGAAGCACGACCAAGACAAAAGAGTGGTTGCATATGCCAGTAAAACACTCCTGCCACCAGAGTGTAAATATTCAGACTGCGAAAAGGCTCTTCTCTGTACTGTATGGGCCATCCAGCGATTCTCCAACTATATTGGGGCACAAAAAGTCATCATAGACACCTGTCACCAGCCTGTAACATTCCTCAACAGCCAACGCATCCGAGACGGCGTGGTCACCAATTCACGCATAGCCACGTGGTTAATGGCCCTCCAGGGACGCAATGTTGAGGCACGGTATGCCCAGAACCATAAGTCTGCATTAGGCAACGGCCTGGCTGCCTGTCAAAACTGCTTTGACGACACACTGGCTACGACTCAGGACATAGAAAGACCCCAACAACAACAACCGACCAGCCACAGGTACTTTGAAGAGAACGTGTGCCACGGTATGCCCACCGCCTACGTCGATGGATGTTCATACAACCACAAGGGCACCTTGAAAGCAGGCGCTGGCGTACTGTGGCTAAACGACCAACCTTGCCCACCGCAACACTTCAACTTGGGCTCACAGTCATCACAATATGCTGAGGTCGCGGCCATTCTCATAACCCTTCAAATCGCTTCGACCCACAACATCAAAGAACTACTTATCTGCACAGACTCTAACTACACAAGGCTCAGTTTCACCTGCCACCTCCCAGGCTGGAAAGTTAACGGCTACAGAACGGCAAACAACAAGCCAGTCAAACACCAGCACCTGTTCCAAGCAAGTGATCACATCACAACAACACACGACATGATCATCTACTGGAAAAGGTGAAGGGACACTCAAGACAACCGGGCCTTGACAAAAACTTTAATGACCAAACTGATAACCTCGCCAAGACTGGCGCACTCCATGGCAAGCTCTGGTCACCACCAACCCACCAACCCACCCCCAATGTTGCAGCAATAACCCGCAGCAAGCGAACAACTCCATCAACGGTGTCAGCATCACAGCCGCTTAAGCTGGCTCCACAAATCTCTGCTAATGATATAGCGGACCTTCAAGCATCTGACACATCAATACAAGCCATGCTGCACCACCTCTCAGACCCCACCAACCACCCAATCAGCGCCTCTGACCTAACTACTGACCCAAACCTCAGAAGGCTGCACGGACTCAAACACATGCTGCGTGTGAAGCATAATATCTTGTGGTATGCCCCTGATGATCTCACGACGCCACGGCTAGTGATCCCACAGTGCCAAAGGGGGGTAATGCTAATATATGCCCACGACGCACCATGCGCCGGGCACCACGGTACCAGAGCCACCTATGAAACACTGAAACAAGTGGCATACTGGCCCGGCATGCAGCAAGATGTGACGGAGTATGTCAAAGGGTGCCTGGTTTGCTGTCAGTTCCAACCAGCAAACCCAAATCACAGAGCCCCACTGCAAAGCAAGGGAATCACATTCCCATGGTCAGATCTCCAGATAGACTGGGTGGGACCCCTACCCAGGTCAACGAGAGGCAACAAATACTTCCTCACGGTCGTATGCCAATTCACCAAATGGGTGGAGTGTCTGCCAGCACCCAACGACACTGCCCAAACCACGGCATACCTCCTGATGAACCACATTTTCTCCAGGTTCGGCCTGCCACAGAGAGTTAACTCCGACAGAGGTACTCACTTTACAGCTGAGATCATGCAACAGACTTGGAACATTCTGGATGTACGAGCCCAACTACACATCAGCCATCACCCAATCTCGTCAGGTCAAGTGGAACGGGCCAATCGGACCGTGGTCAGTATGCTGAGGAAATACGTGGCTGCCAATCAGAAAGACTGGGACGTAAAACTTCCTTTGGTGCTTATGGCCATCAGATCCACCCCACAAGAGTCCACACGGCTGTCCCCCTTTGAACTGATGACAGGGAGGCAGATGACGCTCCCACTGCACCTGCTGTATCAACCAGGAGACTCCAGCCTCGTCACAGCCTACACCACTCACCAGTACCTGGACGACCTACACCGGCACCTGAGGAAAGCATTCTCCTTCGCCCAACACCAACTTCAAAAAAGTTGCGAGGGGCAAAAGGCTTATTACGACCGGAAAGCATCACGTCAGGAACTGGACGTGGGGGACAAGGTTTGGTACTACAGTTTTGCCCGGACACCCCAGGCAGTCTCAAAGAAACTTCTGCCCCACTGGACAGGTCCACATGACATTGTGGACAAGCTCTCCCCAGTTGCCTACAGAATCAAACTGGGCCGGGGACAGAAAGAACCCACTCTCAAATGGGTCCATCGCAACCAAATCAAGAGACATTGGCAGAGAAAGACGGGGGGGGGCTAGCACAATCCAAACCTCATCGAGATGGAGCCCCCGTTCGAGGGATCAAATGCTTAGGACAACTAAACCGCCAGCGTTAAGTGAACTGACTTCAGCGGGCAATGCACCCGCTGATTCAACACCCATCCCTCAAGTCGACCATCGTGAGACACCTGCCATTCGACTATCGGAACTAATGTCCGACGATGTTCGAACACGAACGTCGTCGGCCAAAGGGGGGATATGTAGCGTATGGACGGTGCTCATAAATGATCAACGGACCAATACTTTGATTATTTATAATGACTCAAGCAAGACCGGCGCCGTGGAGTCTACAGACTGACAGGTTAACGGTGCTAAAGGACACAAACCATGCTCGTGCAGCTCACCAGTCATAAACCAGCCCCCACCTCACACATACCAAAGGACATCCGAACAGATCATATGACTGTTAACTTAGTTATTCTTCATTTTAGGTGTACTCTTCCCTGTATGTATGCATGCTTTTTGTTATAACCATTTTAGATGTGTTTTGATAGGTTAGAAACTTATAGCCAGCGACGGCTTAAGGAAAGATGGCGTTCAATTCCGCCCATTCCTGTAACTCTTGGGTTAAAACCCCCATGTTTGGTCTCGAAATCTTTGTCTCGCAATTTGTAGGCCAGCTAGGCGGGTTGTGGGGTGCTATGATGCTATTTTGCTTTCTTTCATGCCAAAACCCCAAAGTCTTCATACCCAAAAAACCCCAAGTCTGCCCATTTGTGAGAGTCATAAAACATGTTAATGAGGTGAGACCCAAGACAAAGGAAGATTTCCCGCTTCTGAGTTCCTTCGCTCTGATTGGCTGTTCCGACCAAAGAGACGTGCCCCGTCGCGGCCTTTAAGAATGGGCTACAGACGCTTCTTCCCTCTTCTTGCTCTTCTCTTGCGCTCTTGCTCTTCTTGCGCCGCTCTCTTGCGCCTCCTCTCTGGTCCTTCGCTCTTGTCCTTCTTCTCTTCTTGCCTCTTGCGCTCTTGCTCTTCTTGCGCCGCTCTCTTGCGCCTCCTCTCTGGTCCTTCGCTCTCTGTCCTGCTCTCTCTTCCTTCTTGCTTTCCTCTTCCTCTTCGCCACCTTCCAACGGATCTCATCACACAAAGGAGCCAAAGTTGAATTTCCCGCGGACTCCAAGGACCCACCCGGCAAGATCGAAACACGGACAGGATCGCGGAATTCCCTTAAACACACGAGCTCACCACCAAGGAAACATATGCAAGTATCCATAAGCTGTCGTTATAAAGTTTTGAGCTTATACCAATAAGCTGGACTGACTCCTTGTTTATGCTCATAGGTTGTGTCGATAATATCACCGTTGCTCTGTCTCTCTCTCTCTCTCTCTCTCTCTCTCTCTCTCTCTCTCCCTCTCTCTCCTTCCTGCTTTCAGTTAATTTGTGTATGTTTGTTTATTGTTTGTTGATTTATTAAAATATATATATTCACACGTGATTGCGCTTGGTTTGCTCATACATAGGTCACTTTTACGGTGAACCGACCCTGTTACAAATTAAAAGAAAGCTATTTCTCCTGGCCAGAGAAACGCTGTTTAAGAGTTATTAAAAGACAGATATTTTGGTGGACAATTATCCGTCCTTTGAACTCAATCCTAGAATTAAAGAAATTTCTAAAAGTTGAATTAAGCCCTAGATATTAATAATTGTTTTAATCCGTTTTAATCAATTGTTAATATCAAAATTTCCCTCTGTGCGGATCTGTGCATGTTTGATCGTAACACGATTAAACGCATGCATAAATCCCGCACCATTTTCCCCTGGGGCTAGATATTCGTTACAAATGGGACAACATTCCTATTCCTAAACTTGAGCAACTTGTCTCCTCAGTCCCCAGACGTTTGCAGACTGTTAGAAAAAGAAGAGGGGATGCCACACAGTGGGAAACATGGCCTTGTCCCAACTGTTTTGAGATGTGTTGATGCCATGAAATTTAAAATCAACTTATTTTTCCCTTAAAATGATACATTTTCTCAGTTTAAACATTTGATATGTCATCTATGTTGTATTCTGAATAAAATACTGAAATTTGAAACTTCCACATCATTGCATTCTGTTTTTATTCACAATTTGTACAGTGTCCCAACTTTTTTGGAATCAGGTTTGTATTTATCTTTGTTAATGTTAATTTCAGCATTTACTAATACATTATTAAAATCTTGTTAACATTAGTTAATGCACTGTGAGCTAACATGTACAGCTGTATTTTTATTAACTAACGTTAACAAAGATGAACAAATACAGTAACAAATGTACTGCTCGTGGTTAGTTCATGTTAATTAATACATTAATTAATGTTAACTAATGACCATTATTCTAAAGTGTTACCAGATAGATTTGCTATTTTTAATAACTATAAGGCTGCTGTTATACACTGTAAAAAATTTCAGGCATCTCCAATTTAATTTTTCAGTTGGCCAAATTGAATTTCTGTGAATTGATACAATTTAATTCACAGAAATTCAATTTGGCCAACTAAAAATTAGATGTGACCAGTCACTAGAAAATTTTCAATTGGAGATGCCTGAAATTTTTTTTTACAGTGTAAGGCCCCGATCACACAGAACGCGTTTTCGCAGTGAGAGGCGCCTTTTTTTAATAGATTTCGGTTGGCAGAGAGCGTTCTGCGTGCTGCTTATGCGCCCCGAGCGCCTCGTGTTTTAACCGTCTGCTGCGCCTCACATTTTAGAAGGAGCGCTCTGAGCGCATGAAGTTGAAAACTCTGAGCGGAAAAGCGCCCAACGTCATCGCATTTTTTTTTTTCTATTGTCCAATCAAATGAATGAAGAGGCGGGCCTTCCGTTGTGGTGACTGTTACCTTGATTAGACTGACAGGACAGCTGATTCGGGGTTTCCTAGCAACATAAAAAAAAATAATAATAATAAAAAAACTGCAGCACACTGCTCTTTTCTAAATGAAAAAACGTCAACCAAAAAAAGGCAGTGCAGTGCAGTTTTTCGAACCTAAAAAACGTGTTCTGTGTGATCCGGGCCTAAGGCTGAGGAGGCCTGAGGCCTAAGGCGTCATGGCTGAAGGTCCAAAAAAATATTATTTAAAATAAAAATAAAATAATAAAATAAATAAATAAAAGTCTTGTGAGGCAGAGTACTGAATCTTAATTAAGGTCTGTATGTCTGGAGAAAAAAACAACAAAAAAAACAACAACAGTGGTTATATAATACATATACAGTACACATAATACATACAACATACAAATGGAGGATTATGCAAAAATTGCTTATCAATTAAATATCAGAATATAAAAAATAGCTAAATATTTTAATACCAAACGCAAATATTTTCACGAAAATATGTTACGTCCATGAGGACATAGTAATATATTGTTTTTGTTGTTATTCATGTGGGAGTGTTACTGGAATCTGTGCCTCTTTCTTTCCCTGTGCTTGCTTCCCTGATAGATTAACAACGATCACCTGTTTTCAATCACATACGTGGTCCTACCCTAGCGGGATTTGAACCGGAGTCTCCGGCATGGGAGGCGGGCACACTAACAAGGATGCTAAAGACTTGAGGCCAGGGTAATGAAATTTACACACACAGCTCTTCTGGCCTACGTCTGTTAAACTCAACAACACTGACACCAAATGTAACCGGTCCTACTTCAACCCGCTCTGACCAGGATTCGAACCGTGGTCTCCAGTTTAGGAAGCCTCTAGTCACTAGAGCTCCTCTTAAGATCAGAGGAGTGAGGTTAACATGCACAGCTCTGACTGGCCTATGTCCGTTACACGCTCCCTAAAGATTTCAAGGCAAAGCTGCAAAGAGTGCACTTGGGAAGGCAAGAGACAACGTGGCATTTGAGGTTTTCCGCCCTCCAATCCCTGACTATTTAACGCTCCTTGCGCTTCTTGCTGTTGAGTTACAATGTGTGTGTCACAATGTGCTTTTTATTTTTGACAAAATTTGTGATAAGTTAAACATTTATGGGTATTATAGGGTGGAGGATACCTATATCTTTTCTCATGTTTAGTTGAGTCATGTTAGGGAGTGAGGGAAGTTATCATCAAGTGTTGTTTTTCTTTCTTTCAATGATAGGCAAGTTAAAGTTTCTGAAAAAAGGGGGAAACAAGCCACTTAAACTGAAACCTGAACATTTGCTTTTGTGATTATGGGGCTGGAAAGCTGGATATCCTCAAAGTCTCTTCATATGTTTGTTCTTCATTGTTCCCTATTTACTCCTACACTGGGAGAGGACGTAACTGTGGCAAGCAGGGCAAGGCCAAGAGTCGTGGAACGGAGCAAGGCTGGTAGTGCAATTGCTAATGAACGGAAAGAGACAAGACAAGAGAGCACCAGGCCTGGACTTTATGTTGTGTTTGTGTGTTAGTTTAACGGCAGTTGTTTTAAGTTTTTATCTTTAATATGGTTACACTGGTGTCAAAACCTGGGAGGAAGGAGGGATGCACTATCATAGAGTCCTTGCCGCTGTCGGGAAGTCACGGTGCCATCGAGTTGGACTTGAGCAGAATCTGCTGCCAAGGACCCTCGAGGCGGTGGAGCTGGAGCATTTGTTGAGGGGACCGATACTTGCCGTCCACCAAAGTATGGAGGGCTGGCTCCCGTTGGGTTGGAGGAGGTGTCGAAGAAGTGGCTGGTTGAGGACTGAGCGGCAGTCCGTTTTGGGAACCAGACCAATAATCCCCCTCTCTCTTCTCTGTCTGTCCTCATCCTTCTGTGGTAAGCAGGGCGGGGCAGAGAGCCATGGAAACAGAGCAAGGTGGCGCAACTAATAATAAGGTTCACCGACACGCCACACCAGTCTAAAGTTTAATGGAAGGAATGGAAGGAGGTCCAGGAGGATGAAAGGAGGAGTGATGACAGTGCAAGACGAGAGAGGACCAGGCCTTGACTTAATGTTGTGTTTGTTAGTTTAAGCAGCAGTCGTCCATGAGGGGCTGCCACTTTACTTTCGTTTTGTTGTTTGTTTATTTTATAATTCGCCAGTACCTGCCTCCTTCTTCCCTGAACCTTTAACATTGTTATAGTAACAAATAGCATAGAGGTTTCAAACGAAAAATCTAAATTGGGGGGGGAATACATTTCCACAGCATCGGACTGATACTGGTTACAGATATGGAAAACTGCCTTGAAAAAATGACACCCATAGTGTTTTTTTTTTTTTTTTTTTTTGTGAATTGGTTTCTAATCTGTAAAGTGCAAAAGCAGTCGCCACCACCAGTGTGTCCTTGAGCAAGGCACTTTACTCCATGTTGCTCCAGGGGGATTGTCTCTTTAATAAGTGCACTGTAAGTTGCTTTGGATAAATGCATAAATGAAAAATTAGACTGAAATAAGTAGGGATCTTAAAATAGTTTTTCAATATTCAGAGACATGACTTGCCTCTAATCCTGGCAGAAGCATTGCTGAATATCTATAGATTCAAGATGCACTACATCTGCATAGGTTGCTTGAAAATGTCACTTGCCTCACCCTGTCTGACATAAGAGTTTGATTATTTGAATGCTGTCTTAAAGGCTTATCTCCCACACTCTCTAACTAAAAACGAACCCAGAGCCTAGTCTATCAAGCTACAAGCATGTAGACAGTCCTGAGGCGAAAAAAACAGATCAATACTGTCAAATAGGCTGCTTTGAGACTCTAGTGACAGTGAGGAAAGAGAGAGAGCAGGTGAAAGAAACCCTTCTGTTTGACAAATCAGCCTGTGAGGGTGACGATTTGACTGGATCGGTGAGCGTTTGTGATTCATAGTGGATGCAGGACTTACCGCATGACTTCCCCCAGACAGCCCGAAGAGCTTTTGTGTTCGAAATCACCTCTGTTGACCCGAAAGGGCTCACCCTGCAGAGAACGCCACTCTTCACACATAATGCACTCTCCCTAGGTGAAAAAACAGGCAGAGGATGTGGACGTATAGCTGAGTGGCCGAGGATATAGATACATCCTTCCTCCTCTTTCATAAATCAGTGAGAGCAGCTCTCCTTGAACCCGTCGCAGCGGATCCTGACACTAAATGGCAAACCTTGCCACAAGGCACCCGAAAGATCTCGTTAGTCAGAATATTTGGCCTAACGCAAGGATTCCCTTCGACTCAACTGTACCCTTGAAACTCTCGCTGCTTGACTTCTCTGATAATGATAGTGTGGTGTTATAAACTTACGACCTCAGAATAGTTAGAGAGGAAGAGAATAAGACGTGCTTATATACGCCTGTTTAGGGACACTTTAATTTTAAAGCCACCTGAAGGCTGATGCATGCATTTGCATATATTAGTCACTTCTTTCCTAGGGAAAAAGAAAATCGGAATCGTTTCTATACCCAAGTGCATTATCCTAATGAAGAATTCAATGCATTTGAAGCCATTTAATTTTCTTCAAATTTGGTGATAGCCTCCGGTTAAATGCATGTTTCTTTTATGTGTAAATGACATGGGTAGAAAAATGTACAAAACATGAAGAGCTGCTGCACTGACGTGGGCCTGAGTCATGTCAAAAGGTCTGTACACCAGATTAGCTAATTATCCAGACAATGCAGCTGAAAAGAATACATAAATATACAGAAGTGAAATATTTGAATTAATAGCCTCATTTTACTACTTTTCAGCTTTCCAAACTTTAATAATATCAACAGATCATACATTAGTCTTATTTTCATATTGAAACGCTAAGGCCAAATAAATTTGATCTGGTGTCTTGCTGTGCAATAACAATGACCCAAGAGAGTTTCCCAGAAGATAATGAGTCTCTGTTACAGAGAATAGATATAGACCGTAAGATGTGTCTGCAGGTGAAAATCACCCTGATTCATTATCAGTTCTGTGCAAGTTTCAACAGTTTATTTTTGCTTTAAAGGGCCATACTTTACACCTTCTCAAATGTTCAAAAATGGGTCGTTCAGAAATCAAAGTTTAAATCCCTCAGGTCAATACATACTGACATTGTTAAGTTTGGATCGAATGAAGCCATCTGCGAAATATATATGTATTCGGCATACGCTTTTATCCACAATGACTTACAGTACATGTAATAACCCTTGACCTTGATGTGTGTTTGCAGGAATTATAACAGGTGAAATTCTGCTTTTCCATATTTCCTTTTTTTTTTATCAACCAGTGGCTTCTTAACTCTTTCCCTGCCAGCATTTTCCCTGCCAAAGTTTCCAGCCACCACCATTTTTGATCATTTTCACAAAATGTTCTTGGCTCCCAGAATGTTTTTGTGGTATGGATATCTGAACATGCAATATATCAAAAGAAAGAACAAGAAAAAAAAAAAAAAATGTAATCTAACTTAATGCATTTTTTTTTTTTTTTTTTTTTGAATGTGGGTAAATTTCATTAAAAAAACAACAACAAAAAAAAACAACAACATTTTGAGCAAAAAGCTGAGAAAACATCCAGGATTACATCCAGACTGGATTCAGAGCAATGTTCAAAGCATAGATGGAGTAGATCGAGTCCATCATCGAGTCCATCCCCAAAGCTCGCAGTCTTTGTCCTGCGTCGACTTTTCATTCAGTAACATTAGACAGTTGTGATTTATATGCTGTTTATTGTTAATATTTTACATATGCATCTGCTTACATATGCAAGCTTATTTCTGCTTCTTTTTCACCAGTATTTTGATCAGGAGATGCTGTACTCTTTCATATCGCCCCTTACTGTATAACAGTGAAAACACGGGAAGCCGTAAATTTCCACCAGTGGCAGGGAAAGCACACACATGTGAAAACACATTTAAGGGGAGATATATAACCTGTTCACTACAGGTATATCTCCTATATGAAAGCAAAGCCTCACTGGTGGTCACAGTGCTAATTTGTTTACATATCCGTGTGAACGCATCCCAATAAAAAATCTATGTGAGACGCAGACAGCTAGCCAGGCTTATAATATCTACATCGCTTTCATGTTCTGGCTGTAAAAACACCTGATGATCACTCCCTTTACCTGTCCGATCTGCCTCACTACAGACATTTATCCTCATCTTCTCCACATCAGGTTTGGCTTTGCATGAAGGCTCAGCGGGGATTTGCTTTTGTAGTTCAAATCTTTGTCGCTTCTGGTTTGCTGCAGCGCCTCATATCAAAACGCCCAACAGATTAGACACCACAACCTTCAAAAAAAAAAAAAAAAAAAAAGTAATAAGACAGTCAAAAGAAAAAAACTATATTTTCACAGGGAAATGTGGCAAAAAGCACAAAGGGAGTTCTTAATCCAATTGCTAATGATGCGAAACAGGAATATTGTTGTTTTTTATTGTTGTTTTTTTTTTTTTTTTTTTTTTTTCAAATAAGATTGCCAAAGGCAGTTCACCAAACTGCCACCAGCTGATTTTTTAATACACAATATTAGCTAAGTGACTACCTTTCAACATGATTTTTCCCATGTTTATATGGCATTGTGAATAGTATTTAAACTCTAGTTTCTGTGACGGCAGCTTAACAGGAAATACTCTTAACATTACTTTTTTTTTTATTGTATTTTAATTCATATTTCAAGACTTTAATTCGCATTGATAAGGCTTTCTTAATGCCAAACATTCAATATAATGGACCTTAAAATCCCCCAAGGGAACGCAGTCTGACAGATGTATACCGCTGTGGAGCTTCTTGCTCTGGTTTCACAGCACAAACATTAATGTGTGACATACATTGCATGCTGTTTATAGACATGCAAGGAAGCAGTTCCATTTAACTGTTTGTGCTCTACTGTCCATTACTTAAAATACGTCTAATAGTCGTCCAAACACAGCCATGACATTCAAGCTAAAACAAGGCTAAATTTGGGCTGTCAGCGAAAAATTAATGGACTAGTCATCTATAACATGAACATGTCAAAGAAATTAAACCAAACACCTTGTAATCACTGTTGACTTTACTTACATGATGGAATATCATATATCTTGCAAGTTATTTTGGCAAAAATTACATGTAACTAAATTCAAGGTTATTTTGGCTAGAAGTGGGTTACTCATAGCCAGACTATATCGGGTCTATAGTTAACCGAGATGGTGAAATTACGGCTATTGCTTGCTGGGTAGTTCTGTCTGCTGCTGTCACGCAATATCTCATCGACAGACCGTCAGACCAACAGACCGTCAGACCAACAGACCGACAGACCAAGTATATCGTAATTTTATAAAAAGTGTTGCATTAAATACTATATGCTATATGAAAGCAGTGTTGCTAGCAACCTCAAGGTCATGGATTGGGCCTCCATTAAGTGATAAATGATTTTTGATGAACAGATAAAATGGATAAAAGTATATGGCTAATGCATATATGTGAATGCAAACTTTTAAATTCTTAATTCAAACCTGGTTTGTATGAATTCATTTAAAATAGCCTTTAAATTTTTCTTGATCTTTTGAGATAAAAACAGATTAATAAATATAACTTTTCAGAATTCAAAACATGAGACACCATTTATTAAAACTAATCTGATGAAATATATGATTAGTAAGTAAAGATTAGTGAATATATATATATATATATATATATATATATATATATATATATATATATATATATATATATATATATATATATATATATATATATATATATATAAATATAAAAGACTTTCCTCATTATTAGGTGTTAGGTTTGGTCCACTATGATTACAGGTAACAGCCGTGTCACATTGTGTCTTCCAATCACAGGAAGTGTCCTCCATCTGCATAACCTTGAGGAGTGTGAGAAAGTCTGTTTTTCTTGGTAAATGTGTCTAAACAGGCTGCCCTTTCTCCCCTACACCTGTTCGGCTTAATATTAGCATATTTCTGTGAGGACAGAGTGTGCATGTGAAGAGGATTAGTGAGAAAGGCTCATGAACTGCAGTCCTGCACTGCTGAGGAAACACTCCCTTGTGGTGTTTCTGCTACTGGATGAACTGGAAGCGGGAACAAATGTATTATTTCACAGAAATACTGTCTATGGGCCGTGTTTGATCTACAATTACAGGGAAAGTTTGGTGGAGTTTAGTTGCTGCAAGGGGAGGGTCAACAAGTGTGTGTTTTTTTTCACCTTGGACTCTAAGGCCCTGTTTACACCTGGTATTAAGATGCGTTTTGGTCGATCGGATCACAAGTGGACAATGCTAAATACAGGTGCAAACGGGGTGTAAAATGTTTTGATATTGTCCACTTACAACCACTTCTAGAGGTAGTTGAAAATGCATTTGACTGGATTCCATTGTAGTGTAAACGCTCATGTGGTCAAATGCGTTTTGGAAAGAAATTCATACTTTTATTCAGCAAGAAGGCAAACTGATCAAAAGTAAAGACACGTGTTGTCAGGAAACCGGGAAATAACAGGTGGCAGGCAGAGATGCAGGATCTAAATGCAGGGAGAAATTTAATAACATAAAAATGTTTTTACAAATTTTTTTTAAAATAAAACAATCAAAATAGGACTCAGGAACAAAACAAACTAGCAAAACCAGAGACCAGGGAACATCATATACATGCAACACCAAACAATGACTGACATAGAACCAGAGAAAACAAGGACTATAAATACACAGGAAAGACTAGCTTAACGAGATAACAAGGGGTGTGGTAAATGGGAAACACCTGGGGAGACTAATCAACATGAAAAACTACAAAAACTCCACAGGAAACAGGACACAGAAAAGAACACAGAGACAATGCACAGAAAACCACAACATAAACGTCCCACAGAGTGCCAGACACAGATATGACGGCTTCCAGACACTCCAGAACCAGTAATGGATGGAGGCAGCAGAATAGGGGGAAGGATGGAGGGTCAGGAACGCAGAGTGGAAGCTGGATGGGGACTGGGGCGGTTTGGGTGGCCAGGGCAGAGTGGCCTGATGAAGTGATCCGTAAGAGCCAGGTCAGTCAGGTGGCTTGGGTGGCACAGGCTGTTCAGGTGGCTTGGGTGGCACCAACTGGTAACAGGTTTGTGCAGACAGCAGGCCACTGGGCTGGGAAACAGACTGGTAATGGGCTTGGGCTGACTGCAGTCCACCAAGCTGGGACACAGACTGGTAACAGGCTTGTGCTGATGGCAGGCCACTGGGCTGGGACACAGACTGGTAAGGGGTTTGTGCTAACTGCAGAGTGCTGGGTTGGGATACAGTCTGGTCCGGAGCCCTCTCTGGACCTTGGTATGGAACCTGAGGCCTCACATGACTCTCGGCAGAGAGAGGAGACGTCAATTCAGAACTTAGGATGGGGACTCTCTGGATCTGTTAGAGGAGCAGATGTCCTCCCCGGACTCGGGACTGTGATGGATGTCCTCTCCAGACTCGTGACAGGAAATGGTATCTTCTATGGACTCGGGACAGGGGATGGAGTCCTCTCCAGGCTCTTGATAAGGGACAGAGTCCTCTCTGGGCTCGGTGCAGGGGACAAAGTCCTTTCTGGACTCTGGTCACTATCTGGAGCCATCTCTGGACACTGGTCAGTGGCTGGAGCCATCTCTGGACACTGGTCAGTGGCTGGAGTCATCTCTGGACCCTGGTCAGTGGCTGGAGCAATCTCTGAGCGTTGGACGGAGACAGGGGACATCAATGGGCTCTGGACGGAGACAGGGGACGTCGCTGGGCTCTGGACGGAGACAGGGGACGTCGCTGGGCTCTGGACGGAGACAGGGGACATCGCTGGGCTCTGGACGGAGACAGGGGACATCGCTGGGTTCTGGATGGAGTCAGGGGACATTACTGGGCCAACAGCAAGGACGCCAGCAGTATGCACCAAGCAAAGTGCCTTGTGCTCCAGCCTCGATGCCAGTCTCATGTACCTCTGGGCTGCCCTAAAATCCTCCTCCACAAAGATCATGGCTACCGGGATCTCTGACCTCTGGCTTCCTCTGATCTCTGGTGTCCATGACAGCCGAGCACTCTGGTGTGGTGGCTGCCGCTCAGCTGCAGTGCCAGACCCGCATAGCACTCCAACCTCCCGTCAGGCTCCCACCACAGCATTCATGAGTGGAGTGGCTCTGCCAATCCCCTCCGAAAAAATATAATCTGGCACTCCTCACTCATATCAGTCAGGCGAGCCAACCTGATGAACTCCAGCACATAGTCCTCTGTGCTGAGCTCTCCCTGATGGAGACGCGTTAATCTCCCCGCTGGATCCATGATTGGGTTGGTCGTTCTGTCAGGAAATAACAGGCGGCAGGCAGAGATGCAGATCCAAATAGGGAGAAATAAAAAAAAAAAAAAACAAAAAAACAATCAAAACAGGACTCAGGAACAAAACAAACTAGCAAAAACACAGAGAACAGGGAACATCATATACCTGCAACACCAAACAACAACCGACACAGAACCAGAGAAAACAAGGGCTATAGATACACAGGAATACTTTGGTGAACATAATAGACTTGTTTCAAAAACATTATACAATATTACTAACCCCAAACTTACAATAGTGTATATATTTAAACACATATAGGTTTTTGGCAAGCAACATACATTTCACCAGTGATGTTTTTTGCAGGGCTTTTAAAAACATTTTTTTTCCTCTCTCTCTCTCTCTCTCTCTTTATACTGTTGTTGACATCACAGCTCACGCACTAGCCTGGAGCAAGGAATTCTTATATATTACTCAAGGACTTGGGACTGTGCACATTCTGCATATGGTGCCAATCATCAGCCAATCAGTGTTGTCAATCAGGATGTTATTTACCTGCTGTTATACAGCAGTCAGTCACATGACATTTATGGAAAAAAGCAATGGGAACGCTAACAGATTTCTCAGAAGACATTATAATTCCTGGTTCCTTTTAAAAGCCAAATGCCAGAGACTGAACTTCAATTCACATTGAAAAAAAAAAAAAAAAACCTTTGAGTGGAGTGTTTGTACTGGCTGATGCAATAACATTAACAGTTCTGAGAAACGTTTCAGCCAACCCAACTACAGATTATGCTAGCATGCAAATTACCAGCTAACATTCTTTCCGTATCAGACTTTGATGTCCAGTTTGAGAGCAGACATCCCCATCTCCATTAGCATACATAAATATAATCCCTTAATATGTACACCAAGGGCCTTCAAATTATTCATCAATTATGATCTCCATTCCTTAAATGTTGCTATTATCGAAGTCGTTGTCTGCAGGGGAAAGGCCACACTTTTACTTTCTCTTCAAGATTTCAAGTCATTAGAGTAAAGAGAACACTTTCCATATTCTTTTCCCGACTGATGTGAATGGTGAGGCATTTAATTAAATTTGCTGTACATAAAGTCATTAGCGAGCTTTTTGAAAAATGTTATGCTCAACTGAGTCTAATTATTACCCAGTGAAAGCTGGCTTCAAAGTTATTGTCTTTGATGATGATACACGGTCTCACATCGGCTGTTCCTTTGTGATCTTCAGGCGCCTTCTTCCTCAGATTCACCTTCTTTTTTTTGCCAGAGTTCAAAGAAAACTGGGATGTATTTTTAGCCTTTCCGATTAGGTAAAACCATAACATTTCAGATCGCTCCATTATTCTATGACCTAAGATGCTGAGAAAACTTTTCCTTCCCATAACTTTGTATACTTCCTCTCAACTTTTTGATTGATCTATACATTGACTACAGATCCTGTCGGTTTGTATGCGCTGATCTTTAAACTTGATTTTTGAATTGTGAATTGATTGTTTTGGTCAGTTTCTATCAATTAAAAATATTAAACAATAGCATGTGATGATTAATCGAGACTTAATGAATCATTGCAAATCGAATCAAACTGAATTGAAAAATAGCTTTCGAATATGAATCACTTAATCAAATCTATTTGCTCCTGAAGATTCACACCCCTAAAAAAAAAAAAAAAAAAAAAAAAAAAAAAATCTATATATCTGATGATGTTGAATAACAAATCTGACACTAAACACCATCTTCAGAACACAACCTTTTATATTTTCAGGACAAATTTTAAATGTTACTTTGAGCTATTGGAACAAAGAAATGATTCAAGCCTAGGGCGAACTTCCATTTATAATAGTAAAATGGAATATATTACTCTCACAAATACAAAATACCTGTGTGCAATGAATACAAACAATCAAATCTATAAGAATTGTGCAGTTCCTTTCTTACTTCAGAAAGCTTCACGTGACAGTGAATCTTAGAAAAATGTCAAGAGGCAGTCGTTTAATCCTTCGCCCTTCTTCCTTCCTTAATTGGTGAGAATGACAGACCTCTGACAGAAAGGGTGAGATTTCAACAAGCGCAGTCGGTAGGTGACACACCGAGCAAAATCGCTGTTTCGAGTCAGCTAGTGGGAAACAGCCTTTTTTCCTTGCAGTCATTATTTTCTCCAGTGTCTAGAGTCTGTTTTGCTGAACCCTCAAAGGTTAAACCCTGTTTCCTGATTCAGACACCATTGATCCTCAATGCCTAGCTGCCTCCCCTCCGCTCAGCTCGACTCAGCAGAATCACAAGCTTTAAATGCTTCAAAGCCAAGCCCATTAAAACACAATAACTCGTTAAATGAAAGAGGTGTTTCCACTGTTTTGGGATGCAATTTAGCGTAAGAAATCACTGATGAAAATCCCTGTTTGCAATGTAAGGATTAGTCAGAGCACATTCTTTAAAGTATCTAATGAAGCCATAGCTCAGCTGAAAGAGAAATCTCTTTCCTAAAATGATGGTTTCTAAGTCTTCCTTTGGGAAAGAGACAAGTGAACCTAGACTGTAAAGGATCCATCAGCAGGGATTCAGCTAAAAAGAAACAGCAGCAAAACATAAGCAAACAGCAATCATTGCACAGGGACTCTTGTGTCTAAAAGAAGAAGAAACAGGGTTAAAGAAGAAACAGGGTTAAAGACATCTAATAGCGGTCCAAACACAGCCCTGATGCAAAAATTTTAACAGATGTCTAACCATAGCCCAAGAATAGACTAGTCATCATAGAACATGAATATGACAAAGAAATTAAACCAAATACCTTGTAATCACTTGTTTACTGTAATCACTGACTTTGCTTACATGATGGAATATCATACCATATCCGCAAGTTATTGTGGCTAGCAGTGGGTTACTCATAGCCTGACTATACTGAGTCTATAGTTAACCGAGGCAGTGAAATGGTGGCTATTGCTTGCTGGGACTGCAGTTCCATATGAAGTCATTTAGATTGTCATGCTGATATTGAATATTCAGATTGTTCAGATTGGCTGACTGATATCAAAGCTGAACAGTAGAAATGCAATTTACTTTATAGGTAATACAATCTATTGCTATGAATGGGTCAAGCCACATTTCATTAGATAAAGAATTGAATCTGATTAAGTAAACTAGTATTTTCACTTGAAACTGTACCTAAAGCTACTTTAAGACTAACTTTTAAAACCACAAGCTATTCATAATTTATTCATAAAAAGTAGATAAACTATAAGCTATACCCTTCAAAATGTGATAGATGAGAGACAGACAGACAGACAGACAGACAGACAGATAGACAGATAGATAGATAGATAGATAGATAGATAGATAGATAGATAGATAGATAGATAGATAGATAGATAGATAGATAGATAGATAGATAGATAGATAGATAGATAATTTTCAAAAGGATTTTAAACTGTACATTTCAAATTGCAATAAACAGAATCACAACTTTGTTCAATCACAACGAGTAATTCAATTATCCCAGCAGTTTGTCAGGAATGGTGTAAATACTGAAGTTTGGCGCTGTAGGTGGCTTGGCAGCAGGCCAGCTATTGATCATGAATCCGGAGAGGGATACCAACAGAGGGAAAACTGCTGACAGCTGCATGAATTCACCAAGGACATGGGTATCCATTATTTAATCATCATTTCCTGGGTAAAGGGATCCGTTTTCCTTCTTCTAACTTTCTCTCAATAGAAGCTGCCACTCCAGAACCAAAGAGTAATTTGTAACTGTTCCCCTCTCCTCATTTCTGCCTTGTTGCTCTTCTTGACGTTAAAAGTGAGTCAATCCCCCTGTTTCCACCATATGAAGGTAGAAGCATTTCAGCATGAGAAACGACACAAGTAATCAGATTTACAAGTGAAAGTAAAGAATTGAAACATTTGCCCAACATATTTTCAGTGAGTATGTGAATTCATATTGTATTAAGGTCAGAAACTAACAATAAGCACACATGGTAATACATAAGCACACATGAATATATACTTGTATACATTTACATTTATTTATCACTAAGTTAAGAACAATTGTTGTAAAACCTACTGATATTTTTATAACCTTATACAGTCAAACCAAAAAAATATTCAGTCACCAGATATCATTTTTAGTAGTGGGTGCAGGACACTATAGTTCATTTGTGAGTGAGGATAGCAAAAATAATTTTCTAAACTATAGTGAATAAACTGTGATAATGTGAGACAATGTTGAAGGTGTCTGAATACATTTTGATTTGACTGTATTTGAATGTATGCCTAAAATTATAAATAAATTAGCAGTTTTCAGATAATTGCATACTTATTTCAATCTTCTTTTGGATGAAAAAGATTCAATTGTTCTTTAATATCTGATTGGATCTTGGACCATATTTTGTCATTCTAATTACATCATGGGAAATAATTGCTTTTCAAATCACAAAAGGGTTATAAGACATGCATCATACATTTTGAAGGGTCTTGGGTCTTTTGTGCTGCTTGCTGTTCAATGAAGGGGGAAAAAAAAACAAAACTGTAAAGAAAGTGAAACAGAGGAAGTTATCTGATAGTCTTGGCAGAGGCATTCATGCAGGGAAACATCTCCCAGAATGCCATAGTTCCTGCTCTTACTGTGAACTGCAGAGGCCCACGAGGCTAAATGCACAGAAAGAGAAATAAAGATAAATAAGCACTTCTTTGATCCACTGACCTGTCACACTTCAGATGAAGAAAAGAGAACTGTATTCACGGTTTTCATTGATATTATTAGCAGAATTAATTCAAAGCTCTGCGGAGAAAATAAATGAATCATTTAAGAGCAGATTTTATTTGAATTTAAAAATAAATGAGAAGTTAAACTTCCACTATTTTATTAGGCTGGAGGAGGAGAATATAGATACCAAGGAGCATGACACATAGACATGGATGGCATGACAGTATTGGGACATACAATATAATACTGTATCATGACAGTTATTTTTGATGGAAATTCTATAAGGAATGGTATTAAAACCATAATACCTTTATTGATAGTCAATTTAATATTTTATAAATTGAAGGCATTCATCTAATTTGACTTTTTATGATTTGGAACTGAATGCAAATAAAAAGACTGGATTATTCACACCCAATGAATAATAAGAGTGCCGGGCATGAACACAAAAACAGTTTCATTACGTAACACTAATTAAAACTAATCATATTAAACAGCATGGATTCAAAGACGAGTTCAAAGCAGTTTGTTACAACTGCCACAGATGTGATGGATTTTCCAAATATCTACTATCAAATATATCTACCCAACACATTTCTACCAGTGCAGGCATAAACCAATGCTACTGGAGTGGTGTGGGATAGTATGGAAGCCACAGAATAAAACAAATGAAAATGGTTTCCTCCACAGAATAAAACAATAAAAAAAATAATAGCAACTTTTTTTTTCTCATGATTGCGAGTTTACATCTCACAACTCTGACTTGCTTTCGGTTAGAAAGTCAGAATTGCGTGATATAAAGTCGCAGTTCTGAGGAATATAAAGACTGACATCCTTTTCTGAGAATGTGCGAGTTATATCTCAATTCTGACTTTATTTCTCACAATTGAAGGTAACTCCTAGAGATAAACAAAGGAGACCGCGCAATACCGGTAAGTCTGTGTTGCATGAACAAGACCGAATAAAGAAGTGAGGTGTGTGCTTAAATAGGAGTGCTGATGAAGGTGCAGACGAGGTGCAGGTGTGTGTGATAATGAAGTGCATGCAGGTGAGAGCCAAGGAGGATGCTGGGAAGTGAAGTGCAGACGTGACAGGTGACCATGCGACTGTAACTATAGGCTTGTTCGACTTCATGCAGCGATGTGCAGACCGATTGGCGGATGACTTGAAGCAGTGCATGCCGGTTAGAAATTGTGTCCGACTTGAGGCAGCGCCAACGCCACGTGACTGTGATGTATGTCAACAAAGTGCCACGAGAGCGATTCGAGAGCAGCCGGCTGGTGCCTTCTGCGCAGCTTCTACAGAGCTGCTGCACGAACTCCGATGACGACACAGCTGTTATGCGATTGGAAGGATTTTACCGCATGACAGCGATCGTGTGTTTCGTGATTATTCTAAAACCTTCAGTTCCACTAATGCTCACAAATCTGTATTTTATTACAGTAAAACCTCTTTTCATGTAGTCACGATGTTATATTGTCATGTTTATCAAAATAAAACTAATAAAAAATGTAGACCCCACTTCACTGATAGTGTAGGCTTATATGTTGAACTTTATTCTTGTACAAACAGATGCTGTATTAAGCAGCACATAAATTAAAATGTCTCTGAAAACATTTGTGTATTTGACAAATATTGTATTTAATTTACTTCAGCTGTGATAAAGTGTGCAAACACAGCGCGGGTGTCACTGCAGGAAGCAGAAAGTGTCCGACTTCATGTCTCCGTTTGCAGCTCCTCCCCGCCTGCAGGCGGCTACTCTAGTCGATCGGTTACATCCAGCCACAGCCGATGTCGAACAGACCTAATATCACACAATTCTAACTTTATAACTTGCAATTACGTCACTCAATTCTGACTTTATAACTCGCAATTCTAAGAAAAGTCAGAATTGCGTGATATAAAGTCAGAATCGTGACTTTATAACATGCAATCGCAACTTTACATCACGCAATTCTGACTTTATAACTCGCAATTGCGATTTTATATAAAAAATATAATTGCAATAAAAAAAAGTTGGAATTGTGAGATAAAAAGCCCTTATTTATTTTTTATTCTGTGGCAGAAACAAACTTCCATAGGAAGTTTTTTTTTGTGTCCAAAAAAAGAGAAAGAGAAGGAAGTGATGACCACACAAATACACATATTGCTGACTTAAAGCCACACCAAGGACAATAACTAGCAATTGATATAATTGATGAACGCATGGCCTGGGACTCACAGACGATTTTCAAATCTTAATCTTAACTGTGGGACTGGGGCCTGGGACTCACAGGCGGTTTTCAAATCTTAATCTTAACTGTGGGACTGGGGCCTGGGACTCACAGACGGTTTTCAAATCTTAATCTTAACTGTGGGACTGGGGCCTGGGACTCACAGACGGTTTTCAAATCTTAATCTTAACTGTGGGACTGGGGCCTGGGACTCACAGACGGTTTTCAAATCTTAATCTTAACTGTGGGACTGGGGCCTGGGACTCACAGACGGTTTTCAAATCTTAATCTTAACTGTGGGACTGGGGCCTGGTACTCACAGACGGTTTTCAAATCTTAATCTTAACTGTGGGACTGGGGCCTGGGACTCACAGACGGTTTTCAAATCTTAATCTTAACTGTGGGACTGGGGCCTGGGACTCACAGACGATTTTCAAATCTTAATCTTAACTGTGGGACTGGGGCCTGGGACTCACAGACGATTTTCAAATCTTAATCTTAACTGTGGGAGACCACAGACATGAGGGCAGTTTCAACCGATATTTAGCATTATAATCCTCTGAATGCACACACTAGAAGAGACGTCCGGACCACAAGACACTTGTCGATTGTGGTAACATTTCCAAAGTGAGACGATATCTAATGGAGATCTGCGAGATCAGACGTGACTTGAGAAGAAAAACAAATGGAGGACAATCGACAAACGTCAGCTGGTTCTCCCGGCCTAAACGTCACTGCTCATTTTGCGTCAAAGCTAAAGTGACACTTCTATCACCATACTTGATTTGAACCTTTCAAACCTTTAAAATATTATTGCTGCGTGAGTTTAAGGCAACCATTATTTTAGAATGCATCACCTTATTATTATAAACCTTTTAATGATCATGTTAGTTGATCTATAATGCGCGATAAGCAACGCCGTGTTAGTTAGCACCGCAATTTAGAGAATCATATCTGTTGGATTTACAACACATAATTTAATCTACTTTTCCCAAAATTCATGAAAGTAAGTAGCTGGTGAAGTGGGAGAAGAATGGGGTACATTTTATAGTTACCTTTAATAAAACATGTCATATACACTCACCTAAAGGATTATTAGGAACACCATACTAATACTGTGTTTGACCCCCTTTCGCCTTCAGAACTGCCTTAATTCTACGTGGCATAGATTCAACAAGGTGCTGAAAGCATTCTTTAGAAATGTTGGCCCATATTGATAGGATAGCATCTTGCAGTTGATGGAGATTTGTGGGATGCACATCCAGGGCACGGAGCTCCCGTTCCACCACATCCCAAAGATGCTCTATTGGGTTGAGATCTGGTGACTGTGGGGGCCATTTTAGTACAGTGAACTCGTTGTCATGCTCAAGAAACCAATTTGAAATGATTCGAGCTTTGTGACATGGTGCATTATCCTGCTGGAAGTAGCCATCAGAGAATGGGTACATGGTGGTCATAAAGGGATGGACATGGTCAGAAACAATGCTCAGGTAGGCCGTGGCATTTAAACGGTGCCCAGTTGGCACTAAGGGGCCTAAAGTGTGCCAAGAAAACATCCCCCACACCATTACACCACCACCACCAGCCTGCACAGTGGTAGCAAGGCATGATGGATCCATGTTCTCATTCTGTTTACGCCAAATTCTGACTCTACCATCTGAATGTCTCAACAGAAATCAAGACTCATCAGACCAGGCAACATTTTTCCAGTCTTCAACTGTCCAATTTTGGTGAGCTTGTGCAAATTGTAGCCTCTTTTTCCTATTTGTAGTGGAGATGAGTGATGAGTGGGGTCTTCTGCTGTTGTAGCCCATCCGCCTCAAGGTTGTGCGTGTTGTGGCTTCACAAATGCTTTGCTGCATACCTCGGTTGTAACGAGTGGTTATTTCAGTCAAAGTTGCTCTTCTATCAGCTTGAATCAGTCAGCCCATTCTCCTCTGACCTCTAGCATCAACAAGGCATTTTCGCCCACAGGACTGCCGCATACTGGCTGTTTTTCCCTTTTCACACCATTCTTTGTAAACCCTAGAAATGGTTGTGCATGAAAATCCCAGTAACTGAGCAGATTGTGAAATACTCAGACCAGCCCGTCTGGCACCAACAACCATGCCATGCTCAAAATTGCTTAAATCACCTTTCTTTCCCATTCTGACATTCAGTTTGGAGTTCAGGAGATTGTCTTGACCAGGACGACACCCCTAAATGCATTGAAGCAACTGCCATGTGATTGGTTGATTAGATAATTGCATTAATGAGAAATTGAACAGGTGTTCCTAATAATCCTTTAGGTGAGTGTATATATATATATGTATTGGCATTCTCACTATTTCAGTGTTGTAGTCGAGACCAGGTCATTCAAGTCCGAGTCGAGACCGAGACCAGAGAAAATCCACAAACAACATTAGAACTTAATTTGATTAACTTTTTATTTACGTAGGGCGTGCACAGAGTGACTGCAATGTGAATGTGCCAGAGGGAGAGAGGGCGGGTGGCCTTCTGTCAGACATTTTTGGGGGGAGATGCTCAGTGAGATGTCATCGTATCTGTATTAATTTTATTATTTAATTAAACAAGATTTGGCTTTCTCTGTGATATTTTCGTCCTACTTTGTAAAAAGTAAATATATTAAAATGACACAGTTGAGAAAAATAATGTAACCATGTGACTTTCTGGAAAGCGTGATCACTACAGGTTGATGGCAGGTGGACAGCGTAAAATAGAAGCGAGAGCAGGCGGGTCACAGGTGTGGGAGAGAAGCTAATAATCATGACATATTTTGAATGGGACTCGAGTGGACTTAGGAATAAGTCCAATTCCTAATATGTTTGAGTACGAGTCAATGCCAATTCCAAATGCACACGAGTCCATGACAAGACCAAAACCATTAAATAAGTCCAAGACCGAGTCTGAGTCTCGAGTATACAACACTGCACTTACTATGACTTTTGCCTCAATAAACTCCCAATTACTGTTTATTAATAGCTAGTAAGGTGTTACTTTTAGGTATTGTATAGGATTAAGGGATGTAGAATATGTCCATGCTGACTATGTTCTTTATAAATAGTATTAAACAGCCAATATCCTATTAATGTGCATTAAGCAACAAGTTAATAGTAAGAATTGTACCCTACACTAAAGTGTTACCCAAAGCTGAATTTTCAGCATCATTACTCTAGTCTTCACATGATCCTTCAGAAATCATTCTAATATGCTGACTTTTTTCATAAAGACTCCAAAGTCTCCTTTTGTGTTTCACAGGGGAAAAAAGAAAAAGAAAAGGACACAGGTTGGGAATGAACATAGGAATACATTTTTGAATATTAGGTTACATCCTTGACGTAAATAATGTCAGAATTTTCATTTTTGGGTTACGTAATTCCTTTAAATTCATCTAGGTTAGAATGACATGTCTTCCTTCAAAAGATTGTATTATATTAAAAACACTCGTTTTGTAATATTACATGTCGCTTACACCTTTCCCCTCACATAAACCATATAAAAAACACTTTAGATGTTTTGCTTTCATTCCCAGAGAGGGCGGCTGTCTCATCAAAAGCTGATAATGACAGCAGTCCGCTGCTGTTGGAGCAATGAGTGTTTGTATGAACAGTCATCCCTCTGATGGTTTTGACACCCACACACACACACACACACACACACACACACACACACACACACACACACACACACACACACACACACACACACACCCACCGAGTCCATAAATATGTGGGTTTGATTTCCCTTGGTGCTTAAAGAGTATAAAAAACAAAAGAAAAAAAAAAAACTAATGGAAAATATCCTGGTGGATGTGTCTGTGAACTCTGCATATATTTGGAGATAATCCAGCTTTGTGTTCTGTGGTAAAGCGGCGCTCTCCTCCAGTGTCACAGCGACTTATCATTGCTATAACAATTATAATAACATTAGGCACAGAGAAAGCACACCAAGACAACGCTCTCACCGTATAAACAAAGCTGATGTAGCTTTGATCCACCATTGACTTGTGATTTAGCATTGGTTAGATGTCAGGATGTTAAAATATGAGTCAGGCTGCAGAGATTTAGAAACTCTATGAGAGGATACTGGGTAATTAAAAAGGATAAAACTGTAATTTCTTGAAACACATTTAAATCCATTCTCTTGACCCAACAGGAGGTTGCTCACGAAACTTGGAGATTTATCAACATTGTCTCAGATTTTTTCTCTTAAAATTCTTAAACACAGACAGTTTGGTACACAGTATACTGTACACAGTATAGTCCAGAATTTTGTTTTTGAAGAATTTTGGAAGAATTTATACTGAAATCTCTGACTTTTGATTGCAGGTTATGGAATTATGCAAACCTAAGCACAGAAATTAAATGAAAAGCACTGAAATGAATTTCTTTTTTTTTTTTTTTTTTTTTTTTTTTATCTAACAAGGGAGAAACATCTAAAAATGTTTTTTTTTTTTTTTTTTTTTTTTTTTTTAAGAAACATCTAAATTGAGAAGCATTCAGCAAAAGTTTCCTTATACTTCAATTTAATCTTATTGTTGCCTTTAAGAAAAATAACTGATATATATAAAGAAAAGAAGTCTTCACGTAAATGGTTTTCTGTCCATACAATTAATGTCATTTGGGTCCAATCTTGCTTATTCTTAAAAAACAAATTCAACTGCCATGAAACCATAATGTATAGCAAAAAAAAAGCAGCATATCCTTCTCCATGGCTGCATCCGAAATCGCATACTTCCTTACTATATTTTAGGCGAAAAACAGTATGTAACAAAAGAAGTATGTCTGAATTTACAGTACTCATAAAAGAGTAGGCAAAAAAGGTCTGGACTTTTTCACAGCTTTCATTGGCCAATGACCACCCAAGAGGACGTTTGAACATTCCGACACGCAAAATTAATCAAGCACGTGATTGGACAGAAAGTGAGGCTTCGTTTGTCATTGGTCACGTGATTTCTTTGTTAACAACACAAGCCTCGAATCGAGGGTTCATCTGGCATGCCTATTTAGGCTCGACACAAGCTCCGATGCCTCGGTTCAAATGTCACATCGCTAGTGGACGCAGCCCATCATTTTTGTTCTATTTGCATGCAATGGCGAATCCGCTACTTTTCTTCTTCTATCCTTCTGGGCAAATGTCATTGACACGACTCATTGCTGCCCTCTGACGTCTGGTAGAGTATGAAAAAGCAATTATACTGCATGTGTTGAACATGTCCATCCACTCTCATCTATGGTTAAGTATACTTTAAAGCTGTGCGGACATGACAGGCATGCGCGAGACGGAGCGGAACTTGGAAAATAAAGTATACCTGTGCCTTAATAAGCATAACCAAAACAAATATGTGTCATGAACCAGTCAATAAGGGGGAAAAATATATAAATACACACAGTGTAACACTGCTGACTCACACAGCAATCATCATAAACTTCTTTTAAAAGTTTACTTTTCTTATAATGCATGTTTGGTCCACATTACACTTTACACAAACAAAATTAATATTCATTCTGGGCACATCTGCCAAAACAAGCATTCATCTGCACTATGACGTGATGATGCTTCTAGCTGTATTGACACCGAGGCACTATAAAAATGAATTGCTTGGCAAAGGCCACATCAATTTACTGACCCAATTTCCAGGAGACATGAAGGCCGAAATCCGCTTATTTTGTCGCCTAAATGACTTTCGGGATCATAACCGTTCAAAATAAGCTACCTCATGTTCTGGAGAGATTAAAAGTCTGGTAATAAGTCATGCGATTCATTAGGTCAAATATAACTGACTGAAAAGGATCACTCACGCCTGAGCCTGAATATCCATGAAAGATGAGATTACATCATTAAAAACGTGTCTATGCATCTAACAATTTATCCATCCATCTATCTATCATTTAAATAATGTAATATATATATATATATATATATATATATATATATATATATATATATATATATATATATATATATATATATATATATATATATATTATTTAGAAACAGTTGATATTATATACCCTTAAAAGAATCCAAATTATGTTATGTCCAATCTATATTAAATTTAACAAATTACCTGTTAACATTGAACATAAAATACAGTAAAAAGAATAAATAACTGTGATGTATCACCATTAAACACAAATGAATCACATATTAACACTGACAAATGTCTCTGGAAGGACAGTTCCCTGGCCAAGCTTTCCCAGAGCATATAAAACAGGATTACAGTATCCAGACAGTTCGAATCAATGTGACCTCTGTATGAATACCATCAGTGAGAAGAGAGTTAAGCAGAGAGAGAGGATAGAGGGTTGTCTGTTGAGCTTACCGCACGTGATAATATCCCACAAGTGTCCAGCCTGTGAATGAAAGCTCAGGGCGCAAACGAGAAAGAGTCATGTTGGACACAGAGCTGTGCTGTATGATCACCCAGAATCCCTTTCTCTGCACTAACCTTCTGCTATGGCCCCTGCGAATTTAAGATAATACAATAATGATACACAAATAGAGTGATGCTGTGCCGATGGATTTTGTAGGCCAACCCAGAAGTTACAGTAGGATCACGCTGGTTCCCTCGACAAAAAAACAAATAGGATTTTTCCATTGGCTTTTGGATTATTGCAGAAAAAAGCTTTGTGACTATAACAAATGTTTATGATGCTTACATGTTTTGTTCATCATGATAATCTTCACAAATGAACACAACTTTTATGAATTCTGAAGCCAAAATTCAATCGTCAGAAGTAAAAAGCTAAACGTATACCATGGTTACATGACTTCAACGTCACCATCACTACACTGTAAAAAATATTGTTGGTTTAACTTAAAAAGTAAGTAACCTGGTTGCCTTAAAATGTTGAGTTCATTGAAATTAAAAATTTGAGTTAATACAATTAAGGAAATGGGTTTAATAAATAGAAACTCAAAATATGATGTATCTGAACCACATAAATAAAAAAATAAAAATGTTGTGATAAATCATGAAAATAGCCAATTTGGCATGTTTCACTGCATTATAACAAATAAAACACAATTATGCAATATGCTTACAAAATCTTTTAATACTATTTGAATAAAGGGTGATGTCAATTCTCAAAAATGGTCATTGTATTAACTCAAATTTTTAATTTCAATGAACTAGGTAACTTTCTTTGTATTTATTTATTTATTTATTTATTTATTTATTTATTTATTTATTTATTTATTTATTTATTTAATTTTTTTACAGTGTATAGGGCTACATTTACACTGCAGGTCTTGATGCTCATTATCAATTTGTTGACTATATCCAGTTTTTTTGATGACTAGCTTATATCTTCGTTTAGAAGTGACCCATATCTACATTTACACTAGGGCGAAACAACCCAAGGTAGACGTACTGAAAAAAATACAGAAAAGTTTAGGTAAAAACAGTACGATTTGCAATGGACGCAGTTTAAATGATAATACTAGGTTTTATCTTTAAAGGTCAGCAAAACATTGGGTTACGTCTTCGTCCTCCATTGCACTAAGGCTGCACGATATATCGTTTCAGCATCCATGTGCTCATCTGCGATAGTCACATTGCAGGATGTGCGATGTGAAGTATTGGGATCGCAGTTGATCCGTGATCCATACGGGCCAGCTGCACCCCGGTTCAGAATTAAGATTTGCGGATTAAGTGCAAAGTTTAACCATCATAGAGTGAAAGTTTATCATTTGCATGTGAAGTCGAGTCAGGCATCAAGCACAAGAGGACTTGGCGCTTTGTCTGGCTATCACCAGACCAAGCTCAATTTAAGTCTGCTAGGGGAGTCTGCTATGTATTTTCTACCACACAAGAGGCGTGATAAACGAGCATAATTCAAATGACTCTGTATGCAATTGGATAGTCCTTCAACCAATCAGACCACAAGAGACGTGATCAACGGGCAACGACCCATCGCTTCTCTATTCGTCATGATGTTAAACCCGCCAATAGCGTGTCAGGTGGATAAGCCAGTCTGTGATTGGTTCCCGCAAAAGTGTAACAGAAGCAGTAGAAATGAATGTACATGTTTCCAGACTGAGCTGCAGGGAGAAATCAAATCACCGGTAGATCAGGCTGGGTTTACCCAGTCTGTTTGACGCTGTTTTCTGTGTGCACACATAAAGCCACGCAGATAGCACGTGAACGCAGAATTAATTTGTTTCTCTTTCTTTTGAGCTTAAATGGACACGTACACGCAAAAAAAAGATGCGTCATTTAAATTAGGTCCATGCATTCGTCTTAAAGGGACAGCAGCCTAATGTACCCACAGCTGTTTGTGTCTCCAAAGGTGATAAAACAACCAAAGAGAAGGTGAAAATTACTTTTATAGCTTTAACAAAGATAAATTGTATTAATAAATTAGACTAGTTATATTTCATTTATACAGCAACGTCTGTTAATACATTTGATTATTCAATTTCTGAACCTGAATACTGTTAGATTTACCTGAAAAACATAAAACACTGCTTATTCCAATTGTATCTTTCTTCTGTTGTATTTATCTATGCTTTTAGTTGAAGTTGAAGTTTATTTGTCATTACACATGTACAAGTACAGTATAACGAAATGAAGTTTGGAGCAAGCCTCCGGGCCGCAGCCGATTATTCAGGCGCCGCCCTACGCTCTCAGAAATACAAGAATGCAATTTAGCAAGCATTACATAGCAAACACAACAAAACATAAACATAAACATAAACATAAACATGACACAGTACACGTGGTCACGTGATGGGATTTTTTGTATGGAGTGGGAGAGGAGATAGATAACAGACAGGCAGACGGATGGGGCGGGTAGGGAATAAGGTCGGGTATGTATGGTGCGAGTGAGTCTGAGATTGTGTTGTGTGAGAATGTTAGCCATAACTTCAGATGTTTTCGAGTTCAGTTCTATGGTTTGTCCTTGAAGGGAGATAAGGCAGTGCACAGGAAGATAGCAGACAGCTGCCCGGCTGACCTCCCAACCGAGAGATAGGGACCAAGTGAGGTTCGTTGGGCTAGTTGATTAGGTCAGGCAAATACAATTTATTATTTTTAATACATTTGATGATCTTCGGTAATTTGTCCGGATCATAATCAATCAATCAGATCTGGTCCTCAGCATTCGCGCGTCCGGTCTGTGCAGTTTCCTAGACATTACGTCCAGCCTCATGGCCAGACCGGTTACAGTCCATAAAAGTTCACCGATCTGACCCCGATAGAGCCCACTCTACCCTGCGTATCCGCAGTCCGGACTGCGTTGTTACGGTTCAGTTCCTCAATTCCTATCACTTTCTGATCTAATTCCTTCAGACGGTCACACACAACCCCGAAGCATTCTTTAATTTCCACAGACAGCGGCTGGGTGAATTTGCTTGCAGCTGTCTTACCAATCTTCCGATAGGTCAGGGCAATCCCAAAGCCAAAGAATAGGAACCCCGCCATCAATAATCCAATCATGTATATGTTGGATATATGTCTTTTAATTTGTTTATTATTTTATTTGCAGATTCACTCCTCTACAAAATCACTCCAATTATTCTAGAATGATTAATTATTTTCAAATAGAACATTGACAAGGGAATATCCAATTTGTCCACTTATTTTACTATTGTTACTATTGTTTGCACTATTTGCCATCGCCACTTTACCTCTATAATTCACTTTATCCATCTTTTTTTTAATCTTTCTTCTGTTGTTGTTACTGTTAAACTTTTGTTGTTATTGTTATTGTTTTGTTGTTGTTGTTACCTAGGGTCTGAGAGTCATAGAATTTCAATTCTCTGTATGTATGTACTGTACGTATGGCAGAATTGACAATAAAGCTGACTTTGACTTGACTTGACTTTGACTTGACTTATTTGTCAAAGACTACATCCAGATCAGATTCAGAGCGATGATCAAACACAGATGGAGCAGATCAAGTCCGTCAACACCCTCAAAGCTTCACAGTCCTATAGCTCATCCTGGGTCGACATTTCATTCAGTAACATTAGGCAGTTTTGAGTTATATGATGTTTAATGTTGATCACGTTATTTTACATATGCATGCTGAGAGTCAGCTGATACGAGCTTGAATAACGTGACCAGCCAGAACCAACACTACGCTTGATTACTTTCCTCCAGTGCAAATTCACTTCACAAGCAACACACTTTATTATAAAGGATAATCAATAATAACTCAATCAACATTTTATATCATTTCTGCATGCATCCTCAACATGTCTTGCACAAACCTTCACATCATCAATAAAACTGCTCTGTGAATCTCTCCAGTGACATGCAAATCATTAAATGCATTATAACCAATCAAAAAGCCAGAATCATAAAATATTGGTCAAATCGATATATATTTATAACTGAAAAAATACTAATTACAGCAATGATAATCTGATTATCTTCAGTCAAATGTGCTTCATAGGCACGGAAAAGCACAGAACAGGCATGAAGAACATGACAGAAGTTCTATTTTTAAAAATAAACACAAACATCACTCAGACGTCAATCAATGCATGCCAATATGACAATGAATGCACCGCATCTGAGTAAGCCAGTGGGTGGAGAAACACAGAGAAAGGGGAAATCGTTTTCTGATTTTTAGTAGGTTGGAAACATTTTAGCAGTTTTGGCCCTTATTTATTTGTATTTTTTTTTACACCACGGATGAAAATTAGCCATTGTTGGCTAAATCTGGCGCATTTGACATATTTTTTATGTATTATTAATGTGTATTGTCCCTGATCAAAAGAATAAATAAATAAAAATTTTAGGGAAAAAAAAAAAAAAATTCTTATTTTATGAATTAATCATCGCTGCAGACTTACACCCATAATATTTTCCATTTTCTGTTCCATATTGGAAATCAATGGACACGTGGATGGACTCCAGTTGAATTGATGCCCATTCATTTAGCGCTGACTCAATAACTCGCTAGTTTTTTCCACACATTTGAGTCTGCCTTCTGTGCTGACTTTTTTATTGTCTGTGCTGGACTAACATTAGCTATGAGGGAGCATTGACCATGACAGTTGCCACACAAATACACACACCAACATAGCCATGCACTAATGCCCCAGTGAAGTGAAGGACAGGTCTGGTTATGGTGGCAGCCACTGTCAGCTCTTGTGTGTACTGTCCAGTGTTGCCAGGTTTCCGCAACAAAGCCAGCCCATTCACGGCTTCAACTCGCGGACTTAAAAAAAAAAAAAAAAAAAAAAAAAAAAAAACCTGTGGCAACAGTGGGTGGGTCTCAATCATCTCCCTAGTTCAGTAGTTAAGGCACAGATCAGGGAGTCAGCTATTTAAATCTTAAAGTTGCCAGTCATCGCGGACATTTTTGATAATTTTCACAAAATGTTCATGGTCCACAGAATATTTTGTTGTATGAATATCTGAACATACAATATATCAAAAATTTTTATCAACACTTCAAAATCAAATCGCGTTTTCGCATTTAGATCGATTCAGAACAATGATCAAAACATAGATGGAGTAGATCTAGTCCATCAACACCCCCAAAGCTTCACAGTCCTACAGCTCATCCTGGGTCGACATTTCATTCAGTAACATTAGGGGCCCTATCATACACAAAGCGCAATGCGACACCAGGCGCGACACAAGTGTTTTTTGCTAGTTTCAGCCTGACGCAGTTATCATTTTCACGTCCAGTGTCACATTGTTTAAATGAAAATGCATTTGCTCCCATCTATTCACCCATGGATGTGCTGGTCTGACAACAAGGTGTGTTCAGGCGCATTGTTGGGCTGTTGAAATTTTGAGGCAACTGAAAACAATTGTGCCACTGACCAACAAAAACCTGATCTAAAGTCTATTTTTTGTGTTTTAGTTTTTTTGTAATATGTGCCTATAGGTGAGTGCACAAAGCATGTACACTTTGCTTATTGAACATTCTGCCATATAAATAGCGAATCTGACATGCATGGTGCAAACATGCATTGGACACCACTAGGGTTTTTGCAGCAATGTCATAGAAGAGTCAAAGAAACTTTTGGTGAACAGTTTAATTCAAGAAACTGTTACTTTTTTTTCTGAGTGTGAAGAACATTTTAAAGATCTAAAGAAACTTTTTCCACTATAATGAACCTTTTGTGTAATTGAATGTTCCATGGATGTTAAAGGTTCTTTATGGACCCATAGATGCCAATAAAGAACATTTATTTTTAAGAGTGTATGGATTTGTAATTTAGAAACTGAAGATCATAGACATAAGAATCTTGTCTAAATAAGCCAATCATATAAGTTTAACATTAGGGTTCATTCAGGTCTACTTAATAATTGAAAGACTATGATTTAAAAATCATTAAATAAAAAAATAAAAATAAACCAGCTCATCAGTAATGCTGTTAAGTTAATAGCTCTCTTGCTTGCCATGCCGCATTACATGCTTGCAGTGTAGACACAGAGGCAGAAAACGTCTGGATTGTGGCGGGCCACAGATAACCATTTGGTGGGCTGGATTTGGCCTGCGGGCCAGACTATCACTGCATGGTTCCGCTCTATCATATGCTAACACACTAAACCTACATATGTGTCCCTGAGGCCATTTTCTTTCCAACATTGCAGTGGAAATCCCTCGCAAGGTCTGAAAATACTGACAATGGACTTTTTCTTGTTTGAGCAGTTATTACACATGTGGCTGTTATTTAGAAACTGAAGCTCCTCTGATTGTTCATAAGAATCATGTCTAAATGAGCCAATTCTGCCTCGTATTAGTTCAGAATTAGGGATCTATTCAGGTCTGATTAGCAATGCAATTCAGCTTGTCTGTGAAGATGATTACAGTCAATGGCCTTACTGATGTGTGTCTGTGTTTTTCTGTTTCTATCTCAGTTCATGTCTAATGTTTTGTCTTTGTGTTTTCCATTTCTATCTTGATTTATGTCTTATTCTTCTGATCTCCTCCCACCTCCATTCAGAAGGTTTGCTTAGAGTGGAATAGACATTTACCATGTTTACCAGAGTATGTCAACAAAAACAAGACTAAACTAAGTATTAAAATTTGTCATGAAACCTATTCAGTATTTTTTTCATGTGACATATATGAATGACACCTCAAACTGAGTTTCTTGTTGGGGGAACATATGGCATCAAATTTAAATTGTTTACCTGATGCTGACAGGTGATAAAATAGGCAAAAATAAATAAATCTCACAGACTTGAAATGAACAAAGTACAAAGTAACCATCTGGCAACCATTTAGAACGCATTAGCAACCATTCAAAATATAGCATCTGCATTTCAACCTGCTAAAAAACACATATAGGACACTTTAGCAACCATATCTATGTATGAGATTATTATATGTATTTGGGGGTGGGCTCTTTAGATTAAGTTACCACCTAGCAACCACTCAGAACATCCTAGTGACAGATATCCAGTCTTGACTACCCACAATACCTGCTGCTGAGAGTTTAGCACAGGTTTTGCACAACTCACATTTTCTTTAGAAAATGCAAAAATGCAGACTGGGTTTAAAAAAGGGATTTTTTATTTTCTATTGAGAGAGTTTTTTAACCTTATATACCAGAGCATGTCAATATGGAAGAGCAACTGTCAGTCTAACAGGAATCAGAACAGTCTCTCTATGTGGCACCGGTTGAGTTTTTATTGTTTCTTCCTCACACTTTTTATTTAATTTCACAATTATTTCTCGCTCCCAACCCCATCTTGCCATAAGAATTTTTCTTCAAATACATTATGAGCCATTCAGATAAACCTTAAACTTCAAAACTGACTTAAATTAAAATGTTTGGGTCTGTGACAATCTTGCAGTGTGCATATAAAAAGACAAAAGCATGCTGAGGCGAGGTAGACGAGCGAGAGACATGGGAGGAGCGAGAGAGACCGGTGCGTGATTGAGAATGAGCATCACCTGCGAGTCACACCGGTCTCGAGTCCTCTCATGAGGGAGCTCGGAGGAATATAAGGACGAGCAACACCAGTGAAGGACAACAGAGGACCAGGCGTTACTTTCGTTTTGTTTATTTATTTATTAAAGTCTTTTAAATGTTTGCCGGTTCACACCTCCTTCTTCCCATATGAACAAACTACATAACACATACCTTTGTCCTTAGTCATTTTAATTATGCATACTATAAATACATGTCAAATACATCAAGAGGAAAACGCTTATATGAGAAATGTGTCTTTTGCACCTGGTTCGAATAAAGGCCTTTCATTAAAGTTGCAAAGGGAACACAATGTCATCTTTAAAGACAGTGAGGATAAGATAATTGAAATAAATAGAAGTGAATCTGGGATCACACTGTGCTACATAATGAGCCACAAACAAAGAAAGCCCGGGCTGTTGAAACTCATGAGCGCACAGACACAGACAGACATGCAGCTGGTCCTGAGAGAGCAAAATGGTCTTGTTATAAGAGGGCCGTGGTCCGCAGCAGACAGCAGGGCCCTTCGATTGCTCACTAATGACACTAACACACCTGAGTCCTCAATGTCCTTTTTCCCCTAGAGAGAAACACACTAATAAACACACGGGACACACTCACAGACACTGTCAACCCAATACAGACAGTCATCATCTGTCCCATTTCAGCTCACAATTAAAGGGACAGAAAATAAGTAGGGCTCCAATAGACAAGGCAGGCATATATATATATATATATATATATATATATATATATATATATATATATATATATATATATATATATATATATAGAGAGAGAGAGAGAGAGAGAGAGAGAGAGAGAGAGAGAGAGAGAGAGAGAGAGAGAAATAACTCAGGGACAGGGTCTTAAAAATAGATTACAACTAGACTGACACCTAGGCATGTAATTTAAGTATTATATATAAATTCAATAAAATTATATTAAATAAACAACACAAATATATCCATTCTTTAGACACCGATATCTGCTATAAACATTTGGAAACATTGCTATGTTTAATGTTTTTGAAAGAAAGGCTGCATTTATTTGATCAAAAAAATACAGAAAAAAAATTATATTGTAGAATATTATTACAATTTAAAATAATGGTTTTCTATTTTAATATACTTTAAAATTATGTTCAAACTTTTATTAAATCAAATATTATTACAGCAAGAAAATACATACAAATTAACTTTTTTTTTTTTTTTTTACATTTTGAGAACAAACCCAAACACAATACATAATCAAAAAAATATATAATAAATAAAATAGAAAAATAAAATAAATAAAATAACCAATAGAAAACAATCATAAACAATATAACTAATTATAGAAAATAAGTCATAATAATACAAATAGATACAATACAATATATACTACATACACAATATATACATTATCGTATATATACTAGGAGGCAGAATATACTAGGAGGTAGCTTTCCTGTGGCTCAAACAATAAGAGTGTGGCGCTAGCAACGCCGAGGTCATGGGTTCGATTCCCAGGAAAGCAAGAACTGACAAAATGTAAAAATGTGTACTTTGAATGCAATGTAAGTCGCTTTGGATAAAAGCATCTGCCAAATGCATAAAATGTAAATGTAGAATATTAAAAGACTTGAAGTAATCTATAAAGGGACACCATTTAATGACTTTTCCCAGAATGTCTTACTTTTTCCAGTTTAAAAAAAAATAAATAAATGGTATGGTATCCACTAACCATTGGGAGGTTGTTGGAGGATTATTCGATTTCCAGTGGAGCAGAATACGACGCCTAGCTAACAAAGAGGTAAAGGATAAAATATCCAGTTGTTTTGAATTAAACTGAGACCAAATTTTCGGTATCCCAAAAATTGCTATAGCGGGGCAAATATCAGTTCTAACTTTTAACACTTTAAACATAGTTGTAAAATAATTGACCCAAAAATGTTGCTAAATAGGACAAGTACAAAACATATGACTCAAGTATATGACTCAAGTATGACTCACAAAGAAGCATGACATTTGTCACACCTGTCTTCAATATTAGGAAATTTTTCAGATAACCTGGCCTTGGAAAAATTAATTCTGTATAGTACTTTAAATTGTATGAGACAAGACGTGCACAAATTGTACTAGAACGTATTCTGTCCAGTGCACCTGCCCATCAGTCCTCTTCAAAAGTTTCACCCAATTCTGACTCCCAAGCCCTTTTAATTTTGTCAATTGAATAGTCATTTAAATCTAAAATACAACCATAAATTCTCGAAATTTGTGATTTGTGATGTGGACTGAATTGCAGAAATTCTTCCCATACTAGCCTTGGGGGCAGAGATGGGTAACTAGAAAACAAGGTAGCAGAGCAGTGTCTAATCTGCAAAAAACGATATAAGTGGGACTCTGGCAGTCACAAATCTGAAGATAATTGTATATAGCTACAGAATGTGCTCTGTACAGGTCTTGAAAACATCTCAAACCTTTGGCATGCCACTGTTTAACTACAGGATCGAGATGGGGAAAACATATGATTCTCTAATAATGGCATCACAGTTGAAGTAGAAGCAAATTTAAAGTGTCACCTAAACTGGCACCAAATTCAAAGTGTAGATACAACTAATCTTTAAAATGATTAAATTATTATTTTATTTCTGTCATTGGTCATTGGTAGAGAAGGCTGGCCCGTGTGGTCCGATCAAACAGACGAGCTACTGGAGCTCAAATTGCTCAAGAAGTTAATGCTGGTTCTGATAGAAAGGTGTCAGAATACACAATGCATCAGTTTGTTGCGTATCGGGCTGCATAGCCGCAGACCAGTCAGGGTGCCCATGCTGACCCCTGTCCACCGACCGAAAGTGGCAAAAGTGGGCACGTGAGCATCAGAACTGGACCACGGAGCAATGAAAGGTGGCCTGGTCTGATGAATCACGTTTTCTTTTACATCACGTAGAAGGCCGGGTGCGTGTGCGTCGCTTACCTGGGGAACACATGGCACCAGGATGCACTATGGGAAGAAGGCAAACACTAAACAAAATTACAGTAATTATTTGATATATGTTCCAGCTAAAAATAAGTATATCATGCTAGTGATAATTAAATCATATCAGGGAATGCTCAATTTTGGTGCTGTTTTTCATTTAGTTATATACCACCCAGCCCTAATGATCTCTAAGAAAGTAGATTGTGTACGGCTTGTTAACCAGACTCCCTGCATTGCAAATGTATTGTAACACAGCCTCCATGTTGCAGTCGGTGCTCCCCAATGAGTCTCACTTGTCACTCAATGGATATTCAAAATCAGTGAAGGAAACACAATGAACAAATTCATGGAAAAAAACCAATAACTGTGGTTTTTAACACAGTGTTGTGGCAAGATAACAAGGCCAGCTATCTGTGCAGCCATTCTGAGAAGTGGAGGGACGTCAAGCTGTTCATGAGGGCAAAGAAAAACCTCCTCTGTGCAAGACTAAGCTTTTTTTCTTTATTGAACATTTTACAGATGCTTGCAAGTGTCTTGCAATGCATTATATATATATTTTTATTTTTTTTTGGACCATCCATATCTCCATTCACAAAACGTCTGAGCGTCTCAACAATTCAACACTTTAACGATAAGCACTAAAACAGATCACTGGCTTTTGCCAAGGTTTGCTGCAATGAATAGTCTAAAGAGTTTTGTTTGATGAACTTGCATGCAATTAGACAGGATATCCTTGAACAGACCTTTTTTTTTTTTTTTTTTTTTTTTTTTTACTATGTTTTACAGAAATTCGGACCACAAAGCCTATCTTCTGAGAATTCTGGAGACCTCTTCTTTGATTTGAACCTTCAGATTTCAAGCACAATTCTTTAAAGTGCCCCATTATGCTTTTTCGAATATTACCTTTCATGTGGTGAATGTAAAAGGTCTGCAAGTTTTAAAGATCAAAATGCACTACAAATAAAGTTAGTCTCTTAAAAGAAAGAATCGATTCTGAACTGATCCTGTTACATACCTACATAACAGTAGTTGTTTCCACCACCCTGTTTTTATGTGCATTTTGAAGTATCGCATCAGAAATTAATGATTTACAGCCAAATTACAGATTTAGTACAGATTTGTCTTTTGCAAATCACTAAACCTGTGTTTTATTAATAATGTATAACGTATTTTGTCTTTTTCATAATGTTGGTCCATTAAGCCTCATTATAAGCATTTTCTTGGTGTTCTATGGGAGGAAAACGTGTAATTAAATGTATTGCATTCATATTCTGGTCTCGTCTGCTTTTCTGTACAAGTATGCTTTATTAGTTTACCAAGTTTGGTCTTTTAATACCACTTTCTTAAGCCACGTTAAGCGTTTTTCACGTTAAGGTTAAGCTGAGGGAGTTTTATTTACTCTTGGTTACTAGGTTACCAATACCACCATCATCCCCTCAAACAACTGGATGGAAATGCAATTCGCATTATTTTTTATTTTATTTTTTTGCGAACTTTGAAAAGATTTGCTTCTCGTTTGGATGGAAACCCAGCTAATGTAGCAAATTTGCATAATGGCAGCTTATAGTCTTCCTTGGCTGGCCACGAAAGATATCTACTTTGACCCGCCCTCAAACACTGTTGTTGTAGCTAAGACCACGGAAGTGTTTAGTTTGTGTTGTTGACATGTCGAGAAATAGCTATTTTCAGCGCTACAAATCCACTTTGCATGCACTTCCAAAGGATGAGGATTTGCGCTCAAACTGATACAGTAAAACAAAAGCCATCATTCATATCACTGTGTATCTAGCGCTGAGTAAGATCCAGAGCTGAAACTCAGATATAGTAATATACGTTTAGTTTCTGACATGCTCTGTAAGCAGCAGACCAATCACAACAGACTGGGCCGTTTGACCAATCAGAGCAGCAGAGGCTCGCGAAAAGGAGAGGATTAGAGAGACGAAATCATTGAACTAACCGTTTTCAGACTCTTTGAGAAATTAGATCATGTGCAATGTATACAATGAGAAAATGTAAGTGTTTTAGGAACCTTTAAAATAGAATAATAGTGGCACTGTAACTATACACTAATTATCCCTTGTGGCTCTGCAGTGGTCACAAACATGCATGATAGTTGTTGTGTACCTCTCCATAAGACTGCATGGGTATAAAGAGTTGTCAATTGGTTCAGTGAAAATGAAGCTCCGTTTCACTTGCCATTTTGTCTGTGCATAAAGAGAGAAACATAATGAGGGAGAGATTGGGACTTTTGAAGAAAGAAACAAAGGAGGTGTGTTTCCTCTATCCAATAGTGAGCATCTGTGCCTAATGGAGTCACTTAGTGGTCACTCATTCTCAAGGTCGATTTGTCAATCTGAGTGAAAGGGAAGTGAGCTCGCTGATAGCAGTCTTTTAAAACGCTCTCCAGTCAGAATAATTGTTTCTGTGCATACAATGGCACAGCAGTCGGGACGACTCCTCTCTGCATGACTCATCCTCTGTTTTTCCTTTCCAGAAGGGAAAACAGCAACCGATCACTACACCTCCATGTTCTACCACTTCCACTCTGTTGAAAGAGGTAGCTAGATGACTTGAGGTGCTAAAACAAACCAAACTACTACTTATTCATCTTTATAGCCGTCGTGTTATGTAAATTGTGATAAATGATCAACACACTCTAAAAAAGAAAACTCTAGACTTTTATTCTAAGCCAATAAAATGTCACTTTACGCTGCATTCAAGTTTCAGAGGATTTTCAAGGCTTTCTAGACTTTTACTTTACCCAAGGCTAAACCTTTATAGTTAACATTAAAATTAAATCATAATTTACTCACTTACAAACCTGTATTTCTGTCTTCTGTGGAAAAACCTGTGGTTATTTCCAAACTGCAGCTCTAAAAATGACAGAAGAACAACATAATTACCTTGTATTTGCGGAATCATGAGCTGTTGTCTTCACCTCTAGTCTGTGGAAAAGAATCTGACGGGACTCGGGCAGAAATCATATTCATGGATGAGTTAATGTATTTAAGATTTATTAACGTTACTGTGAAGGGTGGGAACGAGGCTGCTAGATTGATTGCTAATGACAGACAAGTGTGACACACAGCTCGAGAGCAGTGGAGCTTTTATTATGCCGCAGACAACCATTTCTGCTTCTTCCGCTCATGCATATGTGGGATAACGTAGTGCTGTTTTATCATATTAGATACATTTGATAGGTGATGCACTGTCACGGTCCGTGTCCTGGTTAAAATGGTTTATTTCTCTGGATTTAAACATTGTTGGAAACATTTGGGATAATGTACACAAGTCAACAAAATATATAACATTGTTCTAGTGGTTTTTGAATATCTTAATCCAAAAATCTTACACATCGTGACTTTAATTATCATTTTATTAAAACCTAAAATAAAAAAAAATTAAAAATTAAATTCTGTCGAGTGATATAAATACATTTTACTATAGTTTATTGTGCAACTGATTATATTTTAAGTTAAGCAAAATCAAGGAGATTATAAGACTGGTTAATTCTTTCTATTGTATCCGCGTTTGTGCATCAAAGTTTGTAATGTGTGCTGTATGTGCAAAACTTTTAGGAATCTTGTCCAAGATGTAGGCTAGTCATATCTGACATAAAGGATCTGCGAATGAAACTTTGACCACAGACACCATTGACTTAAGTGAATGAAAGGCAATAATCATCAATATGCAGTCACATAAATAACTTTTTATTTGAATGTTTCAATATGCATTGACAATGACTTTATTTCAATGTTTTCTTCATTGTGTGATGATGTAAGGAACCGATGAATTGTTTTTTTGAATGAACTGAATTGGTCTGAAAGAACTGGTTTATGGAAATGAATCAGACTTTACATCACTACTAGGTAATCTTTAAACACACAGGGAGACGATGGAGACACAAAGGAATCACACTGCAGAAATGCAGGAGAATCACAGGAGATTTGAAACACAGGTAATAGTCCTTTACTCATAAATGAGACCAGACAATGAGGGTAGGCGCACATAATGTGCGCTTATGTGGTCTTAATGTGGTGATGATCAGTGGCAGGTGCGGGTGATGGCTGAATGAGTGCAGGTGAGAGGACGTTGGGAAGTGTAGTCCAGAGTGTGAGAGAGGGAGTGTAGCAGTGAAGGAGGACCGATGCACTCGTGACACTCACATGGATTGTGCATTATATTTTAAGGCAGAAGCAATTTGATACATTTGTGTGAAGAGGAGACTAAAATGTAATCGCCCCCTTCACTTTTGCACACAAATATTTAACTCAACATTATAACCTTGCTGTCACAACATACAGTGCAAGAGGTTTGACATCAACTGTCAAATGCAATTAGCTCTAGCATGCTTTGTGACTTATTGCAACATGCTGAGTTGAATGAGTTTAAATGAGATTTGAGAGACGTGGCAGAAAAGTTTCAGTAAATAACAAGAACTTTCGCTTTTCTCACAAGCAGCTATCATATGGCTTTTGAAAGGCTTGATATACACCGATCAGGCATAACATTAACCTTCCTAATATTGTGTTGGTCCCCCTTTTGCTGCCAAAACCATTCTGGCCTGTTGAGGCATGGACTCCACTATACACTGTGGTGCTGTAGTATCTGGCACCAAGATGTTAGCAGCAAATCCTTTTATTCCTGACTGGTCTGTGACTATGCAGCCCCATACGCAACAAACTACAATGCACTATGTATTCTGACATCTTTCTATCAGAACCAGCATGAACTTCTTGAGCAATTTGAGCTACAGTAGCTCGTCTGTTTGATCGGACCACACGGACCAGCCTTCGCTCCCCACGTGCATCAATGAGCCTTGGCCGCCCATGACCCTGTCGCCGGTTCACCACTGTTCCTTCCTTGGAGCACTTTTGATAGATACTGACCACTGCAGACCGGGAACACCCCACAAGAGCTGCAGTTTCGAAGATGCTGACCCAGTCATCTAGCCATCACAATTTGGCCCATTTTTCCTGCTTCTAACACATCAACTTTAAGGACAAAATGTTCACTTGCTGCCTAATATCTCCCACCCACTAACAGGCGCCGTGATGAAGAGATAATCAGTGTTATTCACTTCGCCTGTCAGTGGTCATAATGTTATGCCTTGTCGGTGTATAGTATGTAATGCTACTGTCATGGTATTTGCTCTGCTCTGGACTGATATTAGCATTGTAGCTCTAAGACAAAAATTAGAAGAAAAAAAAAAATATCAAGAAAAGATTTATAACAAAGGTAAGTAAACAATGACAATATTTCTGGGTGACTCAACTACTCACCAAGCTTACCAAGGCAGCATTTATATGATTACATTACAGTAGAAACTGTAATATTAACACAATTTAAAATAACTTAGTGTCAGCTGATCCTTCGAAACCATTCTAATATGCTGATTTGATGCTCAGGAAACACATATTATTATTATTATTATTATTATTATTATTAATGATTAAAACTTACTGCTTAATATTTTTGGATAATTATTTGATGAAAGAAGGAATTGGTAGTGCAGTATCTATTCCATATTACAATTAGCTGGTGTGACAGTTTTATTGCTTTAATTTGCATGCAATGTTTTAGCACCCGATTCACACCCAAAAACTGTCATAAATGCAGTTTGCATATCGCAGTCTTGCTAAGTTCTGGAATATTTTACTGGTACTTAACAGCATCACTACATCACTGTGATCCAGGCATCCAAGTCGCCTCTTAAAAATGCCAAAAGTGTGCTTGATTACACCTCGAGTCTGCATACAGTTCGATAACTATCGTCTGATAAATTGCTGTCATGATGAAAACAAAAGTGCACACACGTTATATTTTCATACATAGAAAATAGACATGCCAATGCAAACAGACAACGACTTAATTTTAAATACTAACAGTGCTATTTAAGAATATTTCAGGCCTGGATAAACTGTATTGTGAGTGATTATTGAATAAGACTGTGCTGAATTACTGCGCATCGTGTGCTTATCCCACCTGACTCTGAGATCACTCACTTTTTTCTTTTTTTTTTTTTTTCTTCAGCATTCATTCCAGGGTGTTTTACAACTGAATTAATTACCTTTGTTAATGTCTAATTTAATCATCCACCACTTGATTCTCTACCCTGACTAGAAAACACAAGGCCTTGCTTTGCTCACTCTCTGAGAACAGCAATTTTCACAGACAATTTCATATGCACAGTGATTTCAGTGGCGGGCGTGATACCCTCATGCAGTTTTCCTTCAGACAGCATCAGATATTTAAGGGAAAAGAACTCATGGGACTCTCTGAACTCAAGAAAACTGTTGAGTGAGACAGACACAAAAACAGATTAAAAGACAAGTTTAGTAAAGCAAACAAATAAAATGACTTAATTTTAAATACACATAATGCTATTTAAGCACATTTAGGTCCTGGATTGGTTGATTAGTTAATTATACTGTGTTGAATTATAGTGCAGTTTGTGAATTTGCATCTTGATTATCCACTTTGATTTACTCCTTGTGGCTAGGAATCACAATGCCTTGCTTTTCTTGTTTTCTACAAACAGACAATTTCATATGCACAGAGTGATTTAAGCAGTGGGCATGATACCCTTGTGCATTTTTCTGTCAGACAGCATCAGATAAAAACTCATAGTACTGTCTAAACTCAACAGGTCTAGAAATGTAGAAACTCAGAGACAGACAAGTTGATTGAAAGACAAGTCCATATGCAATGCACAAAGACAATGTCTTAATTTCACAGTGCTATTTAAGCACATGTATAGGGTCTAGTTAAGGTAAGGACACGCCAAAGAACTAGCGCTGATGAAAGCCGACCTGCGTCAGGGAAGAAGAAAAAAAAACAGCACCTGAACACACCGAAAGGACTAAAGGCGACTGTTAACAGCATGCGTGTTCTGCACCTGCATGTAAAGGAGAAAACTGTCTATTTAAGCAGATATATCCGTCTATATTCATCTTTCAAAAAGGGAAAAACGAAACTAAGACTGCAGGTATACAAATCATAAACAAAGCAGCACTTGCTTACCGTTTGAATATCACGTTCTTTATTCCACTCTGCTCATGTTATTATGAAAATATTTTATATTGCTCAGGTAAGATGATGTAAAATTATAACAGCCTTCTGCCTGCTTATTTTTGATTAACTTTTTTAAAATGTACTATTCTCGTGCATGGACTTGTTCACTAAGCTTCGCCAATCAGAATTCGCTCTCTCACAGACGGCGATTCTACAGTACATGTTGAATTGACCCAAAAAAAACAAAACAAAAAAAAACAGGCGCTGTCCGGCTAGAGCCAACAGTGCGGAACACACCTAAAAAACTTAGACGGCCGATGCGCAAAAATGGCCCGGCATTGCCAGATGGATGACTGTCGGCTTGGTGTGTCCCAGGCTTCAAACTGGATTGTGGGTGATTAGTGAAAAAGACTTTGCTGAATTACTATGCACTCTGTGCATTTGCCTTAGACCACTTGGTTTTTCTCCACATTGTCTAAGAATTGCAACGCCTTGCTTTGCTTGTTCTGTACGAAAAGCAATTTGCAGACAATTTCATATGCACAAAGCAATTTCAGTGGCGGGCATGATACCCTTGTGCATTTTTCTGTCAGACGGCATCAGATACTTAAGGGAAAAGAACTCACAGGACTCCCTGAACTCAACAGGTCCAGAAATCTAGAAACTGTCTAGTGAGACAGACTGACTGAAAGACAAGTTTAGATGTAAAACCTCTCGCAGAGCAACCGAAGGACTGTGAAGAGTTTCACAAACCAACATAAAAGAGCAGATATGTGGAAATCTCTCCAGTCAGCAGGATAACCTTACATTGTAAGAGTCTACAACCAAAAGCACAAGTACACTTAAGCAAAGGGGTTGACCGTTTATCTTTATCTTATCCCTTCCTCGGCATGTGTTTTATATTTGTGTGTGTGTTTTTTCTGAGAGGATTATCTTCATGCCCCACTGAGGGTTACACACCATCTGGATGGGAGGTGACCCTGAGTGGGGAGGGGGCACGTCTGGAGCCGTTAGGACGTTGATGGTGTGTGTGTCCTCTAATCCAATACTCCTGTCCAGTAATGTTACAATTCGATGGAAGCATACCGAATGTAGTTTCTCCTGCTGAACTAAGCAGTCTAGGGATTTAACCATTCAGGGAGTTGGGAAAACACTATACGGGATCGTTTAGCCTGGCTGTCCCCACGTGCCTGTCTGCTTCTTGCTCTATTCATGTCCATATGTTTGGACGCTGCTCTGTCACAGCTGTACACCTGCTTAATTAATCTCTGATCACTCCCAGCTCTGGCAGAGGGGGAGCTGTCCCAATGAATCACTACGAACAACTGGTTCCTTAATGCTTTCTATCGCACTGATTATCAGCAGAGACTTATGCGGTTAGCTCAGAGATAGCTTAAGGCAAATAAAAAATACTCAAAATGGAAATTATCAAGAGTTCCGAGAAAGTTCATGGGACATTCTGTAGAATATTCCTATCAGGCAGTGATCAAGTTGTGATGAGGTCATTTTAATTAACTAATTCACAATGATTCTGAAAGTGTCAGAACAAAACGTGCAACTTAGAATTAATATCTTTCCCAGGTGATCACAAGAAATACAGGTGTAAAAGGTCTAAAAAGGGGTTTTGTAATGCGAGCTCTCTTGGATCTCTTGATAATTTTCATTTGAATGTTTTTTTTTGCCCTAAGCAATCTCTGAGCTGAAAAAGAGTGACACCATTAAGGAAGCAGCCTCTGCCGAATGCCCCATGATCAGACTAATGAATAAGCAGCTTCTGAAATGCATGTGATCGCATACACTGATCAGGCACCTCGATGTGACCTCTGACAGGTGAAGTGAATAACACTGATTATGTCTTCATCACGGCGCCTGTTAGTGGGTGGACTATATTAAGCAGCAAGTCAACATTTTGTCCTCAAAGCTGATGTGTTAGAAGCAGAAAAAAATGGGCATGCGTAAGGATTTGAGCGAGTTTGACAAGGGCCAAACTGTGATGGCTAGATGACTGGGTCAGAGCATCTCCAAAACTCTGTGTTCCCTCTATCCCATCCTGATGATCTCCCCATTGAAACCTTAGGCGTCTATGATGTCATCTTTTTTTTCTGGAAATACTGGACAAGCACTACAAGATTACAAGAGGAGGAATACGACATCGTATTGTACTTGCTTGAAAAAAAAAAAAAACATCTTAAATTCAAAGAGAAGTTTACAGAAAGTCAAAACCTCACTTATTTTCTGACTGACCATGAGGATTTAAAAAATAAAATAAAATAAAAAGCTTTACTTTAGCTCCTAAAAGAGTTGTGTAGGTACACTTTAAGAGAACCATTTTCCATGCTGCATTCATGAAGTGTATAGGTCTGGTTATTTGTGATGCAGGAGAAATGTGAATGGAAAAGTTAACCTTTCTCATGAGTGATGGCCGTCAAGGCACACAGCTCCTCTTCATGACAAACCTCTATGCTTAAAGGTTACATATCACCATCTATATTTTCCTGTCACTATATGAGGGTATGAGTTGGAGCCGAGTGTTAAAGACTCCATCCTGGATTCAATCATTCAGCCATCATTCCAACTACACAAACAAAAAGTTCCTGGTAGTAGGCACTGCACATAATTCTGAAAGAGTAAAATAAAATTTCAGACTTTTCAACCAAAATATTACGCTTATACTATTGGAAGAAAAGGATCAAATTAGAAAAAAGAGAAAAACAGAATAATTTTCCCTTGTGGTCTCAGCCCCCACTGTATAATATGTTTGTGTGTGCATGCTCCCCACATACATCAATGTTATGACTCTGCCGAGCAGCAGGAATCCCTAAAAAATAGGTCAGCATTAACGAAGACCTGCCACTTCTGAGCAGTAACAGAGGTTTGAATATTTCACAGAGATGCAAATACATACAACTGATTAGCATGTGTGTGGGTCGAGGGGGTGTCATTGTGATCAATACATTATGTTGAATTGGATTGAACAATATAAACAATATAATCACGCCCAACACAAGTTTCACAACAAAACATATTTCAATTGTTGATCATTATGCCTATATTATATGGACTATATTTTTTTTATAGTTTGTGCATATAGGGTCAAATTCCTCTTAAAGTTGTAAATAAATACATCCTGTTTCCTCAATTCAAATTTACGGACTGAATTGAAATTTAATCTCCTGGGTGTCACTGTCCTTGTACGAGGACATATTTTAGTGAAGTTCTCTGACACCATACATGTCACAGTTTTAAGTCTGGATGTCCTGTAAAGAGCACATTCAGGAATCAGGGCTTTTCAGAGATACCATTTGTTTTGAGGTTTCTCCAGGACAACAACTTATCCTAGGACTTAAATGAATGATCTTATGGAAATATGATAATATTTTGTAATCTGACAAATTTTCTAATTGTTTGTTAAAAATCAACATCTCGGGAAAATGTTATGGGGTTTCTAATCAAATTGATTTAATACATGTCTACAATAGAGGACACTGGGACTTAAAACATGTTTATCAGACACAACAAGTGTTCCTATAAAATATTAGATATTATTATGAAAAGGTTGCCAACTTTTTCTCCATTATTACACTTCTTTTTCATTACATGTTGATCCAAGAATACATTAATATGCAAATTAGATATAGTGTATAGATACATTGCATTGAATGGGAAATCCCATGTACCGTCATTTTACCCACATATTGCATAAAGTAAAATTTGCATAAAGTAAAATGGTATATCAATTAATTCCGTTATATCTTTCATATCATATATGAGAAACGTCATATTTGAAAAAAATTCAGAAACCTGAAAATTGATTGGTGAATGGAAAAAATAAAATAAAAATAAATCCCATTGTTTGTGCCTATACATGTAATTTCATGCCATTTGTTTTACACAACTGAGTCCCAGTGTCTACTTACGAGGACAAAGCATGCACTCTAAAAAATGCTGGGTTAAAAACAACCCAAGTTGGGTTGAAAATGGACTAACCCAGCGATTGGGTTGTTTTAACCCAGTAAATGGGTTGTTTTAACCCAGTGGTTGGGTTAAATGTTTGCTTAAAACAATCCAATCGCTGGGTTAAACAATGTAATGACACACACACAAATAAAAATTAAAAAAAATTCAAGTCTTTGTCTTCCTGGGTCTTATAGGAGGTTAAAGTCATGTAAGTAACTACCCTCATACAAGCTCCCTAGACACTATTACCTTAACACAAACAAATTAACAGAGAGAGAGAGAGAGAGAGAGAGAGAGAGAGAGAGAGAGAGAGAGAGAGAGAGAGAGAGAGAGAGAGAGAGAGAGAGACTAACACGGGACATCTGCAAGTGTTTTAGTTGAACGGGATGATATTCCTGCGATGACCGCACAGAACGTTGCTTCTCTGCGGGACTGACGGAAGGGAGGAGGGGTGAAGGGAGGGAACGAGGGGAGGCTCCATCTCTCTAATGTAGTTGATGAAGATCCCTCACTCCAGAGACCTGACAGGGGTCGCACTCTCTCCAATCACATCGCGGACCGCAGAGCCGCGAGCCAGCGAGCCAGTCAGCAAAGCTCCCTCATTCCGCTCGGTCCTTTTCTCTCTGACCAGCTCACTCACTCACACAATCTCTCTCTCTCTCTCTCTCTCTCTCTCTCTCTCTCTCTCTCTCTCTCTCTCTCTCTCTCTCTCTCTCTCTCTCTCTCTCTCACACACACACACTTGCTCGAGCTCTGTTCATTCTAAAACCGCAGGCACGTACACTTCAGCACTCTCTCTCTCTCTTTCTCTCTCTTGCGCGCGTGCTCGCTCAACCTTTTTTCTTTCCTCACTGGCGGCACGCGCGTCTGTCTCCGCTTCTGTACTGTACAGGATGAACAAGAACGATAGACTCCTGAGAGAGAGTAAATGAGAAAACAAGGAACTAAAACAAGGAAGGCAAGGTGAAACGAGGGATGAAAAGAGGCTGAGGACAGATGAAGGAAGAGAGTTTGTGAAGCATTTGGATTTTACTGATTTCAAACCTCCATCCATCTGTTTGCCCGGTGGAAAAGGACTCAGTTAAGGTAGGACATTTTCTGTGCACAAATCTCCTGAATCTGTGAGTGTGTTTTGCTGATGTGGACTTTCTTACTAGGTCAGTAATGAACAGTTAGGGAGCGCGGAGAGCTCATAACTCTTGGCGTATTGTTGGGTTCCTCTCAAGCCCATGCTAAATCACTGACCTGTCAGCATCCTCAATTATGAGCGTTTATCTGTAATCGCTTAGCCATGTAAGATGCAATACTTTAAGTGCTGAGAGTCCAGAAGGAAACAAGCCAACGATTAATCCCTCGTTTTTGGAAATGCATATAGTTTTACTGTGGAGGCTAAGGGAAGGTTGTGCTGACTGACTTTTCAGTCAGGTGAAAACTGGCTTGATGCTTGCAGAGATTGGAGTGGAAGTCCTGATTGCTACCCACCAGTGCAAACACTCATACCTGGAGTGTGTGTGAGCCTCAGTTATGAGTGTGAGGCAACATTTGCATATAAAAGCAGGTGTGTGATTCGTTTTTTTTTTACTGCCACCAAGTAGTGAAACTCTGGTTAAAAAAAAAAAAAAAAAGAGCTCTGCCAAGAGACATTTGGGCAACATCAAGGACCTGCTTCAAGTGCTTTTGAGGGACTAGAAAAGACAGACAAATTACTAACATATCTCAAGTGGCTCTAAAATGTAGCGTTTCCCTCACAGTTCGTTTCCAGATGAAACAGCAGTGCAATGAACAGTTTCAGCATGTTGTGAATTATGAAAGAGAACGAGACTTAATCCACATAATGCACTTGTTAAGTTGTTGTTTCTCACACATCATTGTCATACTATTAATAGAGATATCCATGTACAAAGCACCGGAGTCTGGTGTTTATGTACATATTAATTTAATCACACAGAGATTATGGACTTTGTGACATGCGAGAGGGATTAGACCTCAAGCGGTTTCTGTGTTGCTGAGGTATACGAATCACAACAGTCACACACACACACACACACACACAAAAAACATGCACTCTACTGTATTTCTGTGTTTTTAGTGAGGCAGATGTGCCATGCTGATTTGGATAAACAAATGCAAGACTTATGTGATAACAGAATGCACAGTTTGACTTATATAATAGCCTAACAACAAAAGAGGACTGGACATATTTCAACATACATTTTTACCATAAGAAATAAGCAAAGTTTGATAAATTAAATTCCTTTATACAAAAGAACAGATATTCTTGCTTCCACTGAAGCACAAAATGGTCTTTGGAACATTTCAAATCATGCTGGAGAACATGATCATCAGGTTTTTCTCTTGTTGAGTTCATTCAGAAATTAATAAAATGTTGTAATTCAAATCAAACTATTATACTGATATAATTTATAATGAAAAGGGTTGTATTAAATAACAAAAAAATGCAAAACAGAGCCTTTTTAACAAGTGCACGGTCTCAGACTCCTTATAGAAGTTGCATCGGTTTAACATCATGTTTGCTTGTGGGAAACACTTCAGTGAAAAATAGCATTTCCTGCATTGCACATTGCATTGAAATGAAAAAAAGAACATCATCTGCATATTTTATATGAAGATCAAACACACAATGATTCATGTCAGAAATCTATTTAGAAAGCATTTCATAACTGTCAGAATTACTCATTATTATGGCAAGTGTAACCAAATATAGAATCACACTCTGGTGGTAAGTTTTCCCTCAGAGACAACATATCTATAATTTTCAGAGCTTGTTTGTACAACTGTATTGTGGCAGCTGTTATATGTGTGTGCTGGGGGAAGTGTGGCGTAATCCCTTCTGGATAGTAAAATTCAGAATCAGCATTCCTAGAATAAACCACAGAGTAGAAAACGGTGTTAAAAATAATAGGAGGTGATCTGTGACATCCACTTAAATTCATCCAGACTCTGCCTCTAGCTGTCATAATTCAGAGGATGTGCTGTGCCAGGAATACGACACAATATCGGCCCATCTCTAACTGTATTATCCACCTATTTTCATTTGATCTGTTGCGGCATTGCAAACGTCCCACGGTAAAAAAGCTGATCCCGTCCATCTGTTAAAGGTTGCACGGATTTGTGGGACACTCTAGGACAAAAAAAGAGGGAGAAAAAAAAAGAATAAAAGATGAATGCAGCATTTAACTCACAGATGAAGCAGAAACGAATCCTATCTTTTCGCTGGATCAAGCCAGCCTTTACAAAGACAGGAAACACCAGGCTTCAATCAGTGTCTGAAATCAGTAGGCTGGGACAATTCAAAGATCCCCTCTGAACATACTTTAGAAACCCAGAGCTGGCAGGTCTTAGGTTTGCTTTTTGTGACAGAGATCAGAGCAGACAGTAGAAGAAGCAGAGCTCCTAGTGATCTGAGCTTCTGGTGAAAACAAAGCCGTGTCCCAACAAGAGTCCAATTCCCCAGTGCGAGCTATAGCAGATGCACTAGCATTGGGTTTAATGAGGAATCCTCTTTTGACCAGTTGGTAACACCAGAGACAGACAGCTCACAGAGAGAGAGAGATGATCAGCACTGAGGGAGAGAGAGACAGCTCAGAGGGTGAGCTAAATGAGGTCTAATCAGCTCAAAGCAGATGGGAACCCTGAGACGGAGAGGATCGGAAGCGCAAGATTTGACATGCCCCTATGTCCTTCTCATCAAAATTCAATTGGAATTGCGAGAGAATGATGACATAAAGTGGCACAGGTCCAGGGACATGAACACAAGGGTCAATAACAGCTGGACACACTGATATATTTGACTGTGTGTGTGTGTGTATGTGTGTGTATGTGTGTATGTGTGCGTGTACTATAGACCTAAACATACAGATTAACCTTGAACGTGCCCCTATAACATGCCCATAAAACCCCCAGCCTATCAATCTCCATAAAATGGCCAAATGAAGCACCATAGCATGGACCAAAGGGTTTTACTTACTCTTTAAATTAAATAAATGAATTCAATGCACTATGTAGACATGCTCTGTTTCCAGTCCAACCAGACAATTATGGGGAGGGAGGGGGAGTCATTCAGAATGCACATAAACATAGATTAGAGCTAAAAGATCACAATCTCAATTCAAACACCCACGCAATCTTTTTCCTAAATGAAAACGATTCGCCTGTGTCTATTAAACCTTTGACAAAATAATACCAGAACATCAAATCTGTGTTTGTGCAGATGCCTGAGAGAGCAGTTGTCAAGTTTAGGCATGAAACAGCTTCACGAACAGTCTTTTCAACCACACAGTATTGTTATTTCAGTATTCAAATGATCACAGAATTACTGAGATAAAAGTTTATAGTTTGGATATCAACACTGATGTCTACAGTAGTGATCAAAATAGAGCAAATCACCTACAAATACAAATACAAGATAATCAAGCCGATTTTGGGCCCAATTCTCCCCTTCAATCTTAGGTAAAGTCCTGATTATGTTGATGGTTCTACAGAGAATCTTATCAGATTTTCCTATCTTGTGAGGTGTGTTAAGAGTGATTGAATCTGCTCGGAATAACGTCAGGGCCACACAGATCTCACATTTTAAATATCCAACATGTTGCATATTTACAATCAGAAATCTTGTTGTGTGGGGGGAACCCCAAGGACAAATGTGCACACACTTTGTAGATTGTCACATGGAACAAAACAATACCCGATCAGAAAGTGAGTAGACGGAAGACGAAAGCATTTCTTTTTTCTCCATGAATTTTCTGTAAAAAGCAGTCCAAACACATAGCCATTTATTCTTGCCCGTCATCCGCCATGTTTGTTTACTCTAAAGTCCGTTTGTCCGTTTGATTTTGCAGGATTTCCTGTGTCCACAGTCGGGAATCTGGTTGTTTGTGAATGGAATCTGTTAATGTATGTTGTGCTGTCTTGGTCACATCACTGCATTCCACACACAATAGGAACACAACTGTTAAATCTATGTAGTTTTTTTTTTTAAAAATTTTATTGCCATGTTTGTGGTCTCTCACATTTAGATAAATCTTTTAGTGTGAAAAATAGCTAAAATATGTGCAGTTTAACTCTAAAGGTCAGAAAGAAAGAGACAAATGGTCAGGAAGAACTAAATTACAACTGTTTTTGCGGTAAGAAACCTTTAACATTTTAAGTGGATTTCAGAGAAAAGAAAATACTGCCAAAGTGTATAATATGGCCCAGAGATATTTTACAACAAGTCCACTCCATTGACGCTCCAAAGCATCAAGTTCTTCATTTCAACCATCCTAGTGGCTCTTTTCATTCACACAAACCTGAGCCGCTTATCTCGAATTCTCTCTTAAAGCGATCTCAATGCATAATGCAGCTGAATAAGCTCTCTCTTTAAAGAAAGCCATCGCTGATGCAGTGAAAGAGCATTGGGGGAGTGAATGACTGGGCAGTGCTGTACAGAGGAGGATATCCTCTCTGGTGTGCTGCACTCCGCCGTAGGCTGCAGGAAAGATCCATGGTAATCCCGTGTACTTATTGTGTGATTGACGAGGGCCTTCAGATATCCTGAAGACTGAATGGGTGGCAGAGAGGTGAAGCGACAGGCCAGCTGAACCCTTCTAATGCCGAAGTCAACAAGGCCTTAGACAGTTCAAGGAATAGTTCATCCAAAAATGACAGCTCTCTCTCATCATTTACTCACCCGCATGTCGTTCCAAATGCATGTGACTTTCTTCTGCAGAACACAAGAGAAAAATGTGAAGGTTTTCTATGCTCTTTTCCAAAATTACAATAAATGGGCACTGAAGCTTTCAAGCCTAAAAAAAGCACCATGACAGCATTCCACATGTGTACTGTTTTCTGATTCCACACAATAGGTGACCGGAAAAGAGAATGAAGTTTAATTGAATTTTCACTGAAAATTCACTGAAAATAATGTTGACGTTTTGTAGGGTTGTGCCGATAGTATCGTGTATCAATGATATTCAGAGATATGCATATGAGGATTGAGGACTCCTCAGTGAAAATGTTTTTAAATCAGACTACAAAACTACATCCGCATCAAAACTGAATTGCAAGGTGATCTATTCACAAATTGTCAAGAGTGCTTGTTATAAAAGAGACACTTCATTCTTATACAGTTGTTGTTTAAGCCTAGATGAAAATGGCATCGTTGTTCGCTAGCATTTTTTTGTTCCCATAGAATATTAACAAAACATTTAATAACACTAAACAATACAATTACAAAATATTAGTAATAATAACAATATCACAAAAATTATATAGGCTTAATAGCTAACAGTCTTTAGGTCCAAACACAGCTCAAATCAGTCATCTGTGAAAATCAAAAGCAGATTCAAACACTGACTTTAACAATAAATATTTCTTCTAATTTTTTTCACTGTCATTAATGTATGGTCCACAAGAGAAATATTAAGCCATTAAAATAAGATCATATTGGCTACCGTTATCAGCACTGATTAATCTCGTTGTCTTTGAGAGAATGCACTGTTAATGCAGCGACAGATGCCAAAAGCTTGGCCAGTTTTTGCTTTCACTTATACTTTCAGGGAATAAGAGCACATTTACATGCACTCCCATAACCCGGTTATGCTTAGTAAGCGGCGTTTAGAGGAATATGTAAACGTGCTGCGTGCTTTCCTCTCAATAACAAAATAAACACACAACTAAAATGACAGTGAATTTAGATACATCTCAGTGTAATAATAACACTAATGTAATAATTATAAACTATCAAAACTTAATTTTTAAGTAATATATCACAATTTTTCTTCCGTGTTTTAATTTTAACAGTATAAATCTTAGTTGTGCAGCTTTGTTTGACAAAAAGGTTTAATTAAATTAAAAGATAAATTAATGTTTTATGTCTTCATGTGATTACCAGAAAATAAACAACACAGAATTTGTGAGAAATCTTTTCATAGAAATTTAATTAAAAAGAAAAATAATAATATGGTTGTTTTTAGAATTCAATTAATTAAGTAGCTAGTAGCTTACTATTTACTGGTAAATATTACAGTGAACAAACATCACAGACATTGGCAGGCAGAGACCAAGGCAGCTCTGGCATAATGTCAATAACACTTCTATAAATGACTTACAGTTTCTTTACAGTTATTGATGTAACCCTAAAGTACCGAAAAATTAAAAATGTTAAAATGTGAATGGTACCCAACCCTACTTATAATGTGCATTTGAAAAAAAACACACGTCAAACATCTTCACAAACGAATGCGAAGCGTTCATAAACCTGTTGTCCAACAAAATACAACATTTAATAACACATTTTAACTCACTTCATATCGTAAGCTGAGCTTCTTATCACAGAACGAGGCAGACAATGCATTATTTTATAGTATTCTATACAATGATAAATTCTGTCAATCAGTACCGCATACTTTATTATTATGTAAATACTGGAAGGTCTGAATAAGTCAAACTGACCATATCTTGATACAGTCGTGTTTATAGTGTTCATGTTTAATTAGTCAAAGCGTTTCTATCTTCCTTTTATTCAGCCTAGCCTACAGGGCTAGCTTCAGATTAGGGATTTCCTGAAAACTATTACTTCTCTGAGGCAGATGTGGAGTTATTGCTCGAGGGCGCCCTTTGGAAAAACTGAAATAATTGTGTCTGTCCTTAAATTAATTCAATTATAACTAAAAGTTTCTTAAAGATAATGATGTAAACTATATAGGAGCCCACATTGCTATAGTATTAAAGGTTAACAACAGAGACCAAACTAGCCTAAATTCAGTTGCTATTTATTTTTAGATATAATAATCAACACTCATAAGATTCACATTCACAGGTGGTATTAATGATCTCCCATTTTCAGTGGTCTTACATATGAAGGAGGTAACAATGGTGTTCATGGTATGTCAGTTCTATGTACATAACTCTTATTATTCAACTATGCCAAGGTAAATACAGTTTTCCATTCCATCACATCAGTAGATTCAGTTTGAAATGATAATCAGAAATCCAGTCTGAATGATTCATTAATTCATTAATTCACTTAAAGTCCCCATGAAATCAAAATTTGCATTTAGAAGATTTAAGCATTCAAAACTTACTGTCTCTCACTTCCGCCAATATGGATCATTGATTTTGATGATGTCACTGCAGTCCAGCTTCTCATTACATTTTCTGTCCAATCAAATGCTCTCTGGAATCTGAAGCCTCCCGTCCCCTACATTTTAAATAGACGCTGAAGCTGCGGCTAAAATCGGTCACTTGATCACACATTTACTATTTTCTACATGGTGAATGGCACATTCACATTACACTGATTCAGACAGTGTAAATATGCTTTCCATTGGACAAATTAAGTCTGGTTTCACGTTAGTGTCACGCGAACCGCCGCAGCACACACACGCAGTCTGCTCAGAGCGGATCATATGCGCGAGTCAACACAGACCACAAAATGCATCAGATCCATGTGAATTCTGCACGGAATGCTATATTTTAAAGAGATATGGATGAGATCAGGAGGAAACTGCGGCTTTAATGAGTTCAACAGCTCTGGCCAAGCTGTGATATAAACAAAGCGCTATTGGCTATTCAAAAAAAGGGAGGAGCTGCTCAATATGCCCCGCCCTGTTCCTGTTTCAGTGGAAAATAACATCAACACATTGAATAATGCTGCGCATTTCAAGGCACTTCAGTGGGACTTGTCATAATGGAAAACAGGCTACTGCAGATGAAGACTGTCAGTTAATAATGACTACATATTGCAATTGTACCTGACTCCAGAAGACTTAAAATATACATATGGATCTATTTTATGATATTTAATAGTGCTTTGTTGATGCTTAAAAGCTCCAGTCACAATTCATTGTAGTTCCATGGAAAAATTGCAACAAAAATTGTCTGCATCTTTGTCAGAATCTTTTGTGTTGTATGGGGAAAAAAAAGAAAGCCATACAGGGAACAACATTAAGGTGACAGAATTTTCAGTTTTAGGTGAACTATGCTAGGGATGCACCGATGCCATTTTTTCATAACAGATCAGATCTGATACCAAAAATTCGGAGTATTGGTCAATAACCAATACTGATCCAATACCAGCGCAGTTTTGTTTAAAAAATCTATGTAGAATTTCTATAGACGGTTTCAACCACATCAACATAAAGAAACGTTACAGTGCATGTGCGAATTTGTGGCCCAAACTTAACTTCTGGTAGACGTCCACAAAGAATCAATAACAACAGAGGCTGTGTTATCTTTCTTATGCGTTATCTAACCTTAAAAGGGTTAGTTAACCCAAAACTGAAAATTTTGTTACTCACCCTCATGTCGATCCCAACCTGTAAGACCGTAGAGAAGTAGAAAAATATCTTAATTTGTGTTCTGAAGATGAACGAAGGTCTTATGGGTTGGGATCGACATGAGGGTGAGTAATAATTTTTTGGGTGAACTAACCCTTTAAGGACCGTGTAATGCCGTTCTCTGTACAGTAGTCTATATAAATGCTTGTGCGCGCGCGTCTTTCAATCATGCAGTCCGTCTGAATGACATGTTTCTTTGTTTCATAATGTTGGGAAACTTAAACTTGTAGATAAAGTACCCTATTGTATATGAATGCATCACAAAAACCCTGTGCTCTGGGCACTGCCATTAATAGAGGATAAAGTGAAAGTTGTTTTACACTCCGTGATAAAGGCCAATTACATACCCAATTTAAATATTTTGCGGGAAACGCACTTAATGTGAACAAATGTAAACGCTCTGTGTCCTGTTTGACATGATCGCATGTTAATGCCAAGTGTAAACGCAGCCAGAATAAGTTACCTCTAGTTTTAACTTATTTCTGATGTTTTTTTTATTTCTGATAACAAGCAAATAAATAAGTAAATTACATTAAACATACAGTCTAAATGACATTAGACGCTGCTCTCGTATGCAGTCAGACTGGATATTTATGACACTTTCAAGGTTTTTTGGTGACACATACACTGTTTTTGTGCTGGTTTCATATGCTCTCTACTTGATTGTTAATATTTATATAATTTATATCCAAGAATAGTACGTCAAAAATGTGTTTCTACTGAGTAATGCGCTATACTAGCCATTAGCCAGACCAATAAACAAACACAGAACGGAAGTTAACTTCGGGCCAGGCGTGTAACCGTGCCAACGCGCGTGCGTCCGATAAAACCATCAATACCTCAGTGTGTTGAACTGATAATCACTCTTTTGTGTCTTAAACACAATCTACTAAATACAGACAACTTCATTATAAAGAAAAAATAAATAAATAAATAAATATATATTTATACTCACAATCACAATATATTGTAATCACAATATATGACAAAATACTACTATAAAATAGAAAAGTCATGAGTACACAATAATTACATACAATCTAAACATTTATTGAAAAAAAAAAAAAAAAAACATTTAGTGGGGAACAAATAAAAGTGAATAAGTGTAGCACTAAATCTGGTAAAATGTTATAGGTTGTAAATTACATTCATGAAAAACAAGTAAATCTATTTATAGAAATAGGGCCTATATACTAAGAAATTAAAGACATTTATTTTAAATGTATAGAGCAGTTTTTTAATGAGGCAGCAACATATTATAGATAGGGCAGGACAAGAAAGGATATTAATAATCTTTCATTGCGCAAAAGTATTATAATACGAAAGGCTCCAATACAGAGCGGCACAAAGCACGTATGTGCATCCCGTGTGCAGGATGATGCACTTAAAGCAACATAGCGTCACAGCACGCACTGAAAAGTTCAAAACACAAAGGGAAGATATATCGATGCGTAATGTATCTATCTATGCAATAATTAATTGAGCCTTTTCTTTTAACATTTTAACATTTCAGTTACTGTGTGTGTGAAGAACAATACAATCTCTAGTCCAGTGTTGTGCTCTAACAGACACCCGATAGAAAGTAAAACGATTTAATAAACTCCAGCAAGATAAAGTCATTTTATGCAAAACCATAGACCTTTATCTACAGATCAAGTATAATAACAGGAACATTGAATCATCTTGGAGAGAGTTTCATCGTGTTGACTGTCGTAACCGAACGCGACACGCAGTTTGAAAGCTGAATGGGGAATGACTGACAGCTGCAGCGGAGGGAAGCATTGACGTGAACTTGAATTTAATGACTTAAATATTCATCTGTACCTTAAACTACGGAATGGCTTCAGAACACTTAAAACGAAGAAGAGTTGATGATGTTTTATAATGTTGTGCCTTTTGTGGGGCACTGGGGCTTAACAAAAACACAGAATAGTATACGCACAGTATCGGATTTGGATCGGACCTGTCTGACCGATACCCGATACGGCAAATAATGGCGGTATCAGAGCCAATACCGATACTGAGTATTGGATCGGCGCATCCCTAAACTATGCCTTTTAGTTCTTTCTTTCTTTGCTGTGGCTATTTTAAACTCGCTCTGCATCTGGAATCTTCCTTCCTTTTCTAAGATCTTCCTTCTTGCTTTCCTGTCTCTGTTCTGTTCTCTTCACCCATGTAATTTTAATGGAAGGACAGAGCAGCTGCTCTCACCCTCCTTCGTGTCCGCAGCGATGATAGCTCCTGGTATTGAACTTGGGTGTGTGCGTGTGTGTCTCTCTGTATCCATTATCATTTTCATCCAGAGCGAGAGATCCGACCAGATCACTCATCCGGATATGCCTGCCATCAACACTCACTGCCGCAAACACTCCTGTGGAGAGGCCTCAGCCCAACTCCGATCAATAATTGAGATTATTTGGACTCCCTTCACCTTGGGCCACATGTAGTTTAAAGCTTCAATAAAGGGACTCATTTCTACACTGTTTTATCACAGGCAGAGCTGTTTGAGTGTGTGCGTCCGTGTACATGCGTCTGCTCGCACACAATTGAGATGTCACCTCATGCGGTTATATATTCGACATTGTTACTGCTATTCTGAAAGTTTTGAAACGTATAATACACCAACTCCAATACACAATCTATTCAACTAATAGCAGCCTAAAAGAAATAAATAAAGAAAAAAGAAAATCAAAATAATTTTGAGGCATTTCAAGGTTAAAGCAACAACACAACATTTACCGTCTCTGTTCCAAAAGCTACCGAGCTGCCTACGTAGCTAGGCTTTATAAAAGCTTTTCTTTTAGCCAGATTCAAAGGCAGCATTGCTTATGTCCTTCAAAAAGAAGGCAATCCCATAATGCTTTGCAACAAGCTACAAAAATAGATGGCAGATGCAGTAAAATACATGTTAAATATAAACTTAAAATGGATTTAATGTCTAAAAATAAATTTAAAAAAAGTTAAATAGTGCACATTTTCTATACACGTCATTTTATGATAATTGTATTTTTGTTGCTCAGCAGTGTGTGATACTAGGAATGTCAAAGAGAAGGATTCAATTCAAGAATTCATCTATTAAAACATACAATGCCGTTCAAAAATTTGAGGTCAGTAAGAATGTTTTTTTTTTTTTTTTAAGAAATTAATACTTGCATTCTGCAAGAAAGCATTACATTGATCAAAAGAGACATTTATAATGTGAAAAAAAGCTTCTTTTGAACTTTGTTCATTATGAATCCTGAAAATGTGTATCAGTTTTCACAAAAATATTAATCAGAAATGTTTTTGAGCAGCAAATCAGCATATTAGAATGATTTCTGAAGGATCATGTGACACTGAAGACTGGAATAATGCTGAAAATTAAGTTTCAAGTATTAACATGGCTCCAGACTGCGACCAAAAATGTTAATTTCCGAGTGCTATTTTTGCTGAGATCGCCACTGGGGACCATATAAATTTATGTTACGATTAAAAAATGTGTGCCTTTTTACCGGCATGTTCTGTGATGAGTAGCCTATCACATCTTTTGTTGTGTTGAATAAAATGAGACGACGTGCAGCAAAGTTGCAGTGGAAAAAAACCTCACCTCAGTGAGTTTGAGGGCCAGAATACGAACGGAGACAGCGAGGATCAGCTTTCCGTTTCAGAAACGCGTCAAAAAGAAAATATCAGGCTTTTTCGAAGTCCTCAGCTCTTTCGAACAACACTGACGACTGTACAAGCCTGAAAGAGAGATGGAAACGACGGATATGTGTCAATGAATGAACATCCAGGCAATGTAAAAGTGCAGAAAGGCAGTGTCTACTTCAATTTCGTGCACACAATGTGGATAAACTACAACAAATAAACACTAATCGTTAACAATTCTCGTGTTTAATTGATACTGATCTTTAATCTTTGCTGTTTTCTGTTACTGCCTGAACTTCACATTGTAGCACAGCCATCCATAATCACAGGAAGATTTGTACTTAACTGTCACTGTTAATATGTCACTTTCAATGTGTTTGCTAATTTTAGTAAACAATTAACAAACTTTCAGCTTTAAAATTGTTGATTTTATCATGAAATACAAGCAATACATGTCATTTTGGTGCTCTTTATGTGGCCTGACAGATCGCTCAATCAACATTTCGACCTTGGAAAGAGCTTGTGTAAACCAGCTTAAACACCATCAGGTCAAATTGACCTCAGAAAAGACATTCAATGCTCATAAACTCATTAGTCATCTAGAAAAATAACTATAGAAATGGGCACTTTGCTAAATATATGTGCACACATAATCCTTATACTTTTACTTAACCTGTTGTCTACATAAAGAATAGAAGGAGCTAAAGATGAAATTCAACACTGCCTATGTAACTGCATGTGCATGTGAAGAGCTGTTTATAAATGAATTAGGAGGAGGCCAAACTATACACAGTGATGGATGAAAATTCAATAAAATGAAAATTAAAAGGAGGGCAGATGTGACAACAACACATGACAAAATTAAAACACGTTTATTATTTTGTGGCACTAAAAATAACTCCTATTTTTCCCCCTATAAGAGCCAATGGCTCCTTAATTGATTTTTTTGTTTGTTTGTCTGGAGCCCTGATACATTTTAATATATATTAAAATAAAAAATGATATTACTGTTACTGTATTTTTGATAAAGGAAGAGTGGTTTTGGTCAGAATAAGAGGCTTCTTACCATAAAAAATCTTACCAACTCCAGACTTGTGAACAGTAATGCAAATGTAAATGTAATGCTCAGTTACTTAGCTACATGTTCACAGCTATGCACTTTGTGAGAAAAACTGCTGTGTATGTATAGCATTTTAAATCAGTCCATTACAGTTTGCATGCTCCCTATGTAGTAAACAGCATGGCCGTACACTAGGAATTGGAACAGAGCCACTGTGTTTTCTCTAATTTCCATCACTTTCACACAAATCTTTTTTTTCCTTCCATGTCAGAACTCCTACCCTTGTCAAGCTTTTTTGTTTTATTTTGAACATGTAACCCCTCACTGTCACCCTCCACCCTCCACCTACACACACACACACACACACACACACACACACATTTGCTGTGAGACAATCAGCAGAAGGGGGCCTAAACATCTCAAATTAAAGTCTGGCTGTGATGGATGGGCTCCTATCTGAGAGAGATATTGCACCTGTTTCCCCCCTGAATGATAGCCACTTCTCCCTATCGTTTATATTGATTTGTCTCCATCCTCCTTGCTCGTTTCCAGCAGGTACTCGTACACACACTACTACATGGCAGTAGCACGAACAATCGTGCTTCAGCACATCTGCATACTAGCTATAATTTGACTCTGATGTCTTTTGTGTAATACCAGTTCAGAGATAAACACTTCAACTGAGCGTCCACAAATATTTTAAATAACCTTTGCCCCATTGTCTTGTTCTCACGCTCTGCATTTTTTTTCCCAAGGATTTGCAGACAATGAAGAACTCACGTTATTGCATTTCCATTGAGAGAAAGAAAAGCAAGAGAAGGTGGGAAGAAGAGAAATCCTTTGCCAATGCAGAGGTGGCTTGGAAAGAAATAAAGGAAGTTAAAGACAACAACAAATAATAATATTTCTTTTGCAATGTGAAAAGGCAAGATTAAATCAAAATTGACCCAGTTTAGTTTAGTTTTATTTTTATATATAAACATCCCTGGTCTTTTGTGCACAATTTTATATTATATATATATATATATATATATATATATATATATATATATATATATATATATATATATATATATATATATATATATATATATATATATATATATATATATAAAAAGGCATTCTCAGCTTTGAAACACCTTTTCTGATGTAGCCAAAGCTGCAGTGACAACAACGAATATCAACTAATAATCTCATAGCCTGAGATGTTTTACTTGCAATCTCTTGTGTCATTGTACAAAACTGCTTAATAATTTTTTCTTTTTTTGTAGATTTTTAGTGCTCTATTGTTATCTGTTCTCTCTATCAAGCGAGACTGCCAGCTAAATTAGTATTATTGTTAGTTATTCACCAATTCTCTCAATTCATTCAAACCCAGACTGATTTATCATTAAATTAAATGTTTTAGTTGTAAATGTAATAACTGGGATCACCATTTCATGTGATTGTGTCATTTGCATTCTTCTCCCTCCATGGTTCATTTCTGTTCTCCAGCATGCGGTTCTGTGCTGCATCCTGCTGCTATCACAAGGCGTGCAGCGATATCTCTCCTGTATAAACCTTCCTCTTTTCTTTCTGTGGATGCTGTGTGCACTGACATTATTCACTTGTGCCGTCCTCATACTGTTAACTAATATCTCTGCATGGCTTTGATCCTTTTCAGTGTTTTACATGATCAATTTCTTTTATTTATTTTCAGTTCCAACAAACTGTAATTCTTATGATTTTTTTTGTATTGTCTGTCACAGGACAGTACCATTTGGATAGCTGATGGGTTCAGGCTGTAGAGGAAGTTTTAAATATATTCATGGGTTTTCCTGGGACGAAGTGAAACCCACACAGTGAAACAACATCCAGAGAGAAACAAACTGAAGCCCTACTAGAGCCATGCAGAAAAGGCCACCGCTACAGCAGGGGACAGAAAATGTGTGAGCACTCGTGTGTAAAATAGAAAAAGAGTTTTTGTTTGTCTGCATATACTGTCACATATGCTGCATTTAGATCTATCTCAGCATGACATTGCCAAACATATGTTGAAATCTATCTATAAGTTTATATGTGTATCAATATAAAGTCTACATAGACAGGCGGACGGACAGACGGACAGATGGACGGACAGATGGACAGACAGATGGACGGACGGACGGACGGACGGACGGACGGATAGATAGATAGATAGATAGATAGATAGATAGATAGATAGATAGATAGATAGATAGATAGATAGATAGATAGATAGATAGATAGATAGATAGATAGATAGATAGATAGATAGATAGATTTTTATTTCTAAAAACCTTTATGCTTTGACGCTTGAAGCCAGACAATCAAACTGGAACTCACGGTTATGGAACTCACAAACTTTTTTTCTTGTTTATATGTATCAGACGGTCTGTGGGTGTGTTGGCTGAGGCTGATACCAGTAATCGGCCTCCAGATAAACTCCCAACAACTCTCCTTTCCAGCCGGCAATATATCCTTTCAGACGGACAGACATTTGTACAACACATCTCTCTTACCACTTTAGCTGCATTCATCAGTCTAGGGTCGTGTGTGAAGCCCCAAGGCTCAGGGGAATGCTAGACGAGGCCGGCAGAACTGATGGTCTCCTCAGAGGCTTTCTAACCTTAAACATAACCCAGCCATCGCCCGTTGGCACCAGGGGAAAGATTTCCTGTCAACCAGGTGAATGACTATTAGTTTACGGAGACTGCTGGAGTGGGGGGAAGTGGGGAAGAATTTAATGGCCCTCTGTGATGGGCTCTGACTATTTTCCCCTAGCCATATTATAGTATCCCGCTCTCTTGGTGACTCTTCCCCTTCTTTCTTTTTTCACCCTTTCTGAATGGCAGAGGATATAGCATGGAAAAGAGAAAGGCTGTCTGTTGGATGATTAAAAGCTTTAAGTGGTTGTGAGAAAACAATAAAAATAAGAGTAAGCAAAGAAGGAAAATGGATGTCTCAGTCACAAGCAGTGACTAAACAAAATCAATGAAGCAACTTCAAAGCATCAGAGAGGCCCAAAGAGTCACATTAATATCATCAATACATATTCTCTCTCATACATACCTGAATGTTGTCAAGCCATGCTGAGGGGTTCTCTATGAATATTACTGTGTAATATGACTGAGAGAAGTCTCGTCTGATACATAAACTCAACTCTGGCCTATATGTGAGCTCAAACAGATACCTTCAATCTCTATCTAGACACTGGAATAGCATCCATCCTAACTATTTCATAAACGATATTTACATGATTTTGCCATTTGACAGTACCTATGTGGTAGCCTGGATGCCAGCCGAACATCAACATTTGAGGTCGGGAAGTTCGGTCTGGACTTGATCTGTTGTGGAGCAACTATGCTCGAACCAGAGCTGTTCAGACCAATCAAATTTATACGATGATGGACAGATGATCAACAGTAATGTAATCATCCACGCCACCAAAGAGCGCTTGGGTTGAATTCGTTCTAATCCTTAACGGAGAACTTCTTTGTATATGCATTCACCTTTACTATTTCTCTTAAAAATGATGATTGTGTTGGTAAGTACTCTGTGTATCCTTACATTGTTTTTACAACACAGGCAAAGATCGTTTGCACTCATCTTCTTCTTCCAGTGTGCGTGCAGTTGAGTTCTGTTTACAACTATACATACGTATAACTATACAAACATACATAACTTACTCCGTTGCTCTGATTGGTTGTAGTCTATCCAATTGAGTGCAGAGGCATTTGCTTTCCTGGTTCGGTTGAAACACACCCCATAATCACAGCCCAATGGAGCAGTATCAGACTCATATTCTGACTAGAATCTCAGTATGATTACGTCAGGCTACCTATGTGGGGGTTCCTAGGGAATCAGACCTATGACCAGGTTTTTTTTTCCTATAGTGATTTTTTTACTAAATATAAAAATATAAGAAAAAAAGTGAAGCATTTTTTTTTTTTAAACGTGGCCAGCCACCGCCAGGGTTTTTGATAATTTTCACAAAAATGCAATGGCCCATAGAATTATTTTATACATTTTTTTTGGATGAATAATGAGTGTACCATATATCAAAAGAAAGAGCAGACCTTCTGTTTAAAAACAAACAAAAAAAAGCTCTAGCTTCATGGCATTCCTTTTTTATCAACACTTAAATATGAGTATGTTTCATAAAAAAAAGCAACATTTTGAACAAAAAGCTGAGAAAAAAAATCACATTTTTTGTCAAAGACTATGCGATGATCAAACACAGATGGAGTAGATCAGTAGATCGAGTCCATCAACACCCCCAAAGCTTCACAGTCCTGTAGCTCATCCTGGGTCGACATTTCTTTCAGTAACATTAGGCAGTTTTGATTTATATGATGTTTAATGTTGATGATCACGTTGTTTTACATATGCATCTGCTTACAAACGATCGCTTGGTTTTTTGCATATTCTTCGCCTGTGTTTTGATCAGGAGATTCTGAACTCATTCAGAAGATGCGTAATAGCGCCCCCTAGTGTATAACAGTGGAAACACAGAACATTCCATGTTTAGCAGAGGGGAAGTGTTAAGAAATGTTTCTTGCGGCAAATCAGCATATTAGAATGATTTCTGAAATTACTAAATTACATGTTAAAATAATATAAAGAGTTCTTTTAAATTTAGAACAAAATCAAAAGTACTAAACATGTTTTGATCAGCGAATGAAAACTTGCTCACCCAAACGCATCTTATACATATGAAATTAAATAGTGTACAGAACATAAAGATTACTTATGTCATATACTTCTATATATAACTTCTATAACTTACAACTGCACAATATCAATGCACAAGTGAACTTGAACTAAGTTACGTGCTAGTCAATATCTTTGTCATGTTTCATTTTGCTTGCCAACTAAAAATTTAATCACTAAACTTATGTGCCAATTTTGTCTAAAATGATTTTTGCATCAAAATAACTATGGCTGAAACCAAAACCATAGGACACTAGTTCCTAGAGCAGCTGAGCTGAGCTACATGTTCATGGAAGACAGTTGACTGTTGGAAGCTGCATTCGGAAGTAAGAAGACAGCTGATAGTTTGAGTGGCAGCACTCAGTGCCGCCCCACAAATTGTCTTGCACTTGTCCATCACAAAGACCCCTCTTGCTAGCAGAGCCATCAGAAATTGTATCTGATAATATGAGGCTGATGTCAAATTTGAGTGTGAATGACTGCTGAAGAAAATAAAATACAGCATGACTATTCTGTGAATGCATTCAAGATGCTCAATACCATGATTTGACTTAATAAGACTATTTAAAATTGCATTAATCTTTGGAAATTGTGTAATTATCTGAAATTAGAAGAGAGAAAAGATCCATCCTACCAAAAATATTCGTACTATGCATCTGTCTTGATCTGGAGTTTCCAATCCTGTTCCTGGAGATCCACCTTATCAAGTGCACCTGAAGACCTTGGCTGTGTCCGAAATGTAAGTAATTGGAACACCTGAATTCAATGATTTGGAGAGGTGTGCCAATACTTTTGGCAATATAGTGTATTTATAATATTTTTATCTAGAGCCAAAAGTGCTTAATTCAAGCCCCTTTTGCTCTGTGCATGTTGCTTCTCACTCTCTCTCATTAAAAAATGTAAAGCACCACATTAAGAGTGGCAGGCGACAAGGTTATTTTAACAACAGTAGCAGAAACCACTCACCATCATGGACAGCACTGTGGAAGCAGTGGAGTCATTCAGGTTCCTGGGCTCTACCATCTCTCAGGACCTAAAGTGGGACAATCACATTGACTCCATTGTGAAAAAGCAGAGACTGTACTCCCTTCACCAGCTGAGGAAGTTCAACCTGCTAAAGGAGCTGCTGATTCAGCTGCTGATCTTTGATGACTATTTTGAGCGTTTTTGTTTTTTGCCTCGATGGAAATGTATTACTGTTCCAAAAAAGTATTGCCTGGACCTCCACTGGGAAGGAAATATAAAGACCGTACTTCTTGGAACTTTATTTGAATGCCCTTATTCTATATATTATGAATGGAATCTACATTCGTCATGTTACCCTTATCACGTGACCGCCATTCACAAGTCCTCTCCCGCGGCCTCATGAGATAGTAAAATGTCCATTGTATGCACACTTCAGAATCTTGACGGAAGCAGGCCCTAGTAGGTCATCCGGGTACTTTTTGCCTACTCTTTTATGAGAACTGTGAATGTGGACATACTTCTTTTTTTCACATACTGTTCTTCACCCACTACTTACTAAGGAAGTATGCGATTTCAGAAGCAGCACCTAATTAGCTGGTTCAGTTGTGTTTGATCAGGGTTGTAGCTGAACTTTGCAGGATTAGATCTCACAGGATTGGGCACCCCTGGTCTAGATTACTAATACTGACCACAATATTCAAATAGATAAGGCTATAACAGCTATTCAACTAGGCTTCATTCTAAGCACAGGTTGTCAGTACGAATAAGTATTACTTTCTAATCGTGCTTTTCACCAGAGCCCTTTCCTACCTCTTTGAAATTAATATTTTATCCATTGCTGAGTGTCACAGAAAATTTGAGGTTATATCCATGCATGCCAAATCCTATCTTCATTTCATTAAGAGGAAAAAGCATTTCCCCTGATTAAGTCATTTCCCAGTCCAATGGGTCAGGAATTTCAATGAAAATTAAGTATATGATGTGTATATACAGTACATGTTTTAGAAGGTAATGTAAGCTCCTTACATATATAATGTGATATTATAAATGTAAAATTTACACAGTAAGTTTTTCAGTGATGTGCTGGATTTCATCAGAAAATCAACTGTTCATTTGAAGCGTGTCATCTGAGTGGTTCAACATCTGGTGGTGCGTCATCTGTCAGATTTACAACAAAGCTGAATTTCAAAAGAATATAAATATACTTGCTTACTCAATATGACCTCATTTCACAAGCCAGTACAACACGATTATCTTCCTCTTACAACAACAAAGATACAACATACAGTTTAGCAATTATTATATTGTTTTTGACCACAGAATTCCATGACTGACCAATCAGAATCAAATAAAACATTGTAATAAGTAGGGATGCACCGATAGAACTCACTCTACCCCCTTTTCCAATCACATATCAGATCAGAAAGGCATTTATTTTCAATAAAAGTGAAGAAAATATTTGAAAAGTGGAAATAAAGCATCTAACGTGTGTTTAATAAAGTGTTTATCGGTTTGAGGAAGGAGAACAGACATGTGCTGAATTAGAGATGGTAAAAGTGAGTGGGTCCAATATCACTGGTCTTAAAAAGTGGGTGGGTCTTGTCCCACCCACACACAATGGTTCTGATGCCATGTTCACTCACAATTTCCTAGTACACTTCACAAATAATTACAAAGAAATGGTAAGTACCATTGAAATGTTGAAGTAGAAAGACTGAAATTGTATTTTCTTGATGCTACAGATCTCTAGGTTACCCTAATTCACCATATACACTCACCTAAAGGATTATTAGGAACACCTTTTCAATTTCTCAATGCAAATATCTAATCAACCAATCACATGGCAGTTGCTTCAATGCATTTAGGGGTGTGGTCCTGGTCAAGACAAACTGAACACCAAACTGAATGTCAGAATGGGAAAGAAAGGTGATTTAAGCAACAAACTTGAGGTGTATGGGCTACAACAGCAGAAGACCCCACCGGGTACCACTCATCTCCACTACAAATAGGAAAAAGAGGCTACAATTTGCACAAGCTCACCAAAATTGGACAGTTGAAGACTGGAAAAATGTTGCCTGGTCTGATGAGTCTCGATTTCTGTTGAGACATTCAGATGGTAGAGTCAGAATTTGGTGTAAACAGAATGAGAACATGGATCCATCATGCCTTGTTACCACTGTGCAGGCTGGTGGTGGTGGTGTAATGGTGTGGGGGATGTTTTCTTGGCACACTTTAGGCCCCTTATTGCCAATTGGGCATCATTTAAATGCCACGGCCTACCTGAGCATTGTTTCTGACCATGTCCATCCCTTTATGACCACCATGTACCCATTCTCTGATGGCTACTTCCAGCAGGATAATGCACCATGTCACAAAGCTCGAATCATTTCAAATTGGTTTCTTGAACATGCCAATGAGTTCACTGTACTAAAATGGCCCCCACAGTCACCAGATCTCAACCCAATAGAGCATCTTTGGGATGTGGTGGAACGGGAGCTTCGTGCCCTGGATGTGCATCCCACAAATCTCCATCAACTGCGAGATGCTATCCTATCAGTATGGGCCAACATTTCTAAAGAATGCTTTCAGCACCTTGTTGAATCAATGCCATGTAGAATTAAGGCAGTTTTGAAGGCAAAAGGGGGTCAAACACAGTATTAGTATGGTGTTCCTAATAATCTTTTAGGTGAGTGTATGCTCAGAGTTTCAACAAGGAAGGACAAAACACGAATATAATATAATATTTTTTTGCCCAGAGTGTGGTATTCTGTGATTCATAATTAAATAAAAACCTCAGTCTGTGCACTCCTGCTGCAGTGGCTCAAACCTTACTGAAGTGAGGGATCTTGGCTCAGATTCTGGCTTGCCTCTCTGTTTCCCTTGAGCTGGATGGAAGGAGCAAACAGTCTCAGTGTTTGTTCATCAATCACAGAGATTTCTCTCTCTCTTTTCCTCTAGCCTCTGCTGTCTCTCCTTCTGGTGTTCCGTTCCTGCAGGGTCACGGTCCTAGCTGCTCCTATGATTCCTTTTTACAGAGTAAATACCAGTGACATTTGCCTGATCTCAGGATGGTCACCGATTAGTCTTAGCATTAAACATAAGCAACCATTAAACTGTGCACACACGCAGAGACCCTTGAGATTTCACAAGGGGATTTAACCAAGTAAAACAAGCTCCATGATTGACATTCTGCATTGCTCCTGAACGAGTAACCTATCAACCAAGCATAGTGATGTATATATATATATATATATACACACACACACACACACAATATATATCAGAAGTTTTTAAAAAACTTTTTGGCAATGACTGAACCAATTCCTAAATTACAAATCGCAGCTATGCATTAAGACCAATTCACTGTAAGAAAGTAAGTAAGTAAATCAATATATTACTATTAATTATTATTATTATTATTATTATTAAATATTCTTTGGAAATTATTTACCTTCTATTTTTAAATAAATAAATACATTATTTATTAATAATATTAATAATAAAAATGTTCCAAAGAATATTTTACTAAGTATTTAATAATAATAATAATAATAATAATAATAATAATAATAATAATATGTATTTATTCATTTATTATTATTATGATTATTATTACATATTCTTTGAAAAATATATACTTTCTATATTTTTATTAATTAAAAAAATAACAAATAAATAAATAAACCCTAAGCACAATGAAACGATAATGAGAAATTAGGTTGAGTATTTATTTAAACATTTATTTTTGTATGTATGTATATATATATATATATATATATATATATATATATATATATATATATATATATATATATATATATATATATATATATATATATATATATATACATACATACATACATACATACATACATACATATACATACATACATACATACATATATATATATATATATATATATATACACACTATATTTCTCTGCTATAATTTTCCACAAACCCTCTACAACTCCATTTTAAGACCCCAGTTTGAAAACCTCTGCCCTGTTTATATGGAGGCGCAGACAACCCTTAAAATCCCAGGGAACCAATTGGTTGATGGAAATACTTTTATAGAACAAGCAATGGATGTTGATCCAGGAACACGTCCTACTTTGTTAAATCACATTAAGCAAGATAAATAAGAGTTTTATTGAGTGCAGAAAAGGAACAGGATTAAAAGACAGTCAATCAGGCCACATTTGGCAACCCCAAAAGGAAAAGTGTTTCCCTTGAGCAGCTTTCAGACAAATTCAAATGCTATTGCTGAAGTAACAACATCATGATTGATGTGTGTAACAGTAAGAAACCAACATGCTGTCCACGCCTCGTCAATTCTGACCCACATCTGAGCCAATGCAGATTAACCTTCCAGACCACAGAGCAAATACCCACAAGCCCCTGACAAAGATGATGCAAACTCTGCCTTCTTCCTTACAATGTCCAAAAAACAAACCTTTTTTTTATGTATTAAGGAGTCGCTGAAGAGATAAAAAAGTTAAAACAGTATTTGTCAATCATTCAAAAACTCAGACGGCTATGGATTTACAACAAAATTGCCCATGTTCCCAAAGCCCCCCTTTAAATTACAACGACTGCGAAGGACGTTGTTTCATCACCATACTTTGACTAAACAGCTTACTGTTTGGATTAGGGCTCGCCCCTCGGTTCCGGCACTGCTGCCTCATATAAACCATGAACCCAGGGTAGAGATAAAGCATTGCTCTTCAACTACCAAAATGGAATAAGAAATCATCCTGACAGAGCCAAGCGTCTTGAGGGCCTGGCGAATGGCACAGTGAATGAAGGGAGGCTGAAGGTCATTGTTTTTCAGAGCCTTCCTTGGAAACAAAGACAGAGCCAGTTTTGATAAGAGCACGGGTTAACGCATTCAGTTTAGTCTGGGAAAGGTGTAAGGTTTAAGGTGAGAGCCTGATACACTTTGATGGACAGACGGACAAAGATGTCAAAGAGGCAGATAGAGAATCAGGATATCATTGAATCTTGTTATCAAAATGTAATTCAGAAACGACATGATTAATCCTGCATAACAAATCTGGTAGACAGCAGTTTGCTCTGAAATGCAGCATGATGACAGGCACTTGAGGACAATTTTTTCCTGATGCTATCGCACAAATCTCAATGCCGAAGTTTTGTTTGCCATATATCACTGTATAATGCTGACTCATGCTGAATATACTGCGTAGTCACCCTGTGTCAGACTATTGTGCCTCCCAGGCAGAATGTTATATTTGACCAGCCTATGATATTGTTCTTGTGTTCTCATTGATCATGAAATCAAAACTGGAATATTGCAAAATGTATTATTAAAGGGGTCCTGTTATGTCTTTTTTTCCAAGAAGGTGTACTAGAATAGATGTTAATGCTTGATTGTTACAGCACCTCCAGAGTCTGTGCCTTTTCGATGAAGCCCCTCCTTCCAGAATATGAAATGTGTTGTGATTGGCACTGCTCAGGGTGTGTTCAGGAAATGTCACGGCCAGTGTTGGGGGTAACTCATTGCAAGTAACTTGAGTTACATAATAATATTACTTTTTCAAGTAACTAGTAAAGTAACGCATTACTTTTATAATTTACAACAAAATATCTGAGTTACATTTTTAAATAAGTAACGCAAGTTACTTTGTTTTCCCATTTATTGACTGACAGCTCTCTTGTCCCAATGTTTAGACAAATTGTAAGTGCAGAGGTGTTGTGTGTAAACATGATGGGTATTGTAGTTCTAGTCTAAATGTGAGCATGCATTTACTCATCTCACTTGCACAAAAAGATTCCTCAAAATGAATAAAATCAGTGAAATGCAAAAATCTGAATACTATGCAAACCTCCAATAATTAGATGTGTTAAATAAAACAAATATTTTGATGCATTTAATCTCACTTTATTTACCAGTGTACTTGCTGCTGACCTTTGATGATTCAGTTAACCCATAAGCAAAAATGACTTTAAACATTGAAAATAAGTCTTAAACATTTTTCTCCTACATCCTATTCTTCCATTAACCAGAAAAGCAGCACAGCTGAAAGGTTTGTTTGAGCTGCGCCCTCTACTATACATGTGTGAATTTGCATTTCCTTTAACCTGGGGCTTATTTCACGTTTGGTGTGAAAGGGTCTTTACATTTGCTCAAAAATATAACTTTTTTGTTATAAAAAAACAAGCCCAGCACAGATGAAAAAAGTAATGCAAAGGTAATGTAACACATTACTTTTCTTACAAAGTAACAGTTACTTTTAAGGAATAACGCAATATTGTAATGCATTACTTTTCAAAGTAACTTTTCCCAACACTGGTCACGGCCCTTACCATAACTGCAAGCTCTACTCAGATGTAAACATTAAAGGGTTAGTTCACCCAAAAATGAAAATTCTGTCATTAATGACTCACCCTTATGTCGTTCCAAACGCGTAAGACCTTCGTTCATCTTCGGAACACAAATGAAGATATTTTTGATGAATAAATTAATAAAGCAGTAGTAACCTGGCTAGTATCTTCATTCACCAACTTGCAACACAGACCACCTTGCTAAAACACACATGTGAGAGATGCGGAATGAAAAAAAAAAAAAAAAAGAGGACTTGAATAATGAGCATTGAGTCATGCTCTTAACGAACTATGTTTTATTTCCTCTTTCCATATTGCGAATAATAAATGTGTATTTTAATTTGCTTGTTAGCTACACAATGGAGCCTAACTTATTGTAATAATTATTTGACGTAGCCTTCTTTTACACTCAGAATTATTCCTTGGCATCCTCACGTACTAAACTGCATTTTTTTAAATTGCTTGCATGCTGGAGGTTTGCGATTACGTCACCTGCAGAGTGATGTTAACATTTAAGCTAGCAATATCAAACAGTCTAACGAGGAAAGTCGACAGCGAAAATAGGGTATACAAAGAAAGACTGGAAGAATACAAAGAAGAATGGAAAGTCAGCTAACATTATGCGTTCATCCTATCTGGTTTTGTGAATGCAAATCTGGTGTGTCTTATCTGCAATAAAGTTGTGGCTGTTTGTAAAGAATATAATATCAGACGGCACCACGAGATGAAGCATGGCACCTTTTTTTGCTGGTTGTCTTGTCAATATTTTTGATGAAAAGAAAACTGAATTTGAGTTGTTATTCACGTGTTGGTGCTAGCAAACGTTTCAATGGTTCACTGTTCGTTTTTTCATACCACACATTTCATGACGGCTATTTTAGAGGTGTGTCTAGAGATCCACAGACTCTTTTGAATGTCTTTCAGAACTTTTCATATTAAAAGCTCCAAGCGGTGCTCGAACCCGGGTCTGCAACCTCTAGCATCAGTCACTAGAGCGTCTCTTGACATCAGTGCAGTGCGATTTACCTGCACAGCTGTCACTAGCTGGCCTCCGTTACACTATCATGACAGATCTATTTCAGCACCAGACGCTATAAAAATAATCTGGCTGCGGGCGCGGGCCAGATATTATTGCTGGCGGGCTGGCAGCTGCCGACCACTGGTCTAGTGGTAGAACTTTTGTTAAGCGTGTTAGAGGTTCTGGGTTTTAATCTACCTTCGTATAGTTTTTTTTATTTATTTTTTTATCAAAACCGGATATCATCTGTGATTGTATATCAACAGCAGGGACAGTTTTTTGTGCATTTTGTTTTGTGACTGAAACAAATAGAAAGTCTCCGCAACTGCATTGAGCGATAAATTAAAGAATGCAGTGTGCGCAAGCAGCAAGAGAAATCCGTGCCTCAAGATGTTTCAAAAAGTGATGGTGATAATATCGACCCTGGCAAATAGTGGTGGGGACATGTCCCACCCACAAATTAAGCCTGTGGCAACACCACTGTCTTCTCTAGTGCAGCAGGAATTATTTAAATGAATAACATTGTCACTTCACAAAACCTGGGAAAAACACGTCGTAGTCCAAACGAATCGTTCGTTGTAGTTCTTGGAAAGTGGATTCTGTTAAATAAAATATTTCCCTTTGAGCTTTGTGACATTGCAAATATTTTTATGCTCAAACAGCAACATTACATACAAAAAAAAAAAAAAAAAAAAACAGAACAGCTTAATATTTTATGCAATATTTTTAGCTTTTTTTATGCATGCAGCCTTGTAATCTAATCTAAATAACTTCCCCTCCCACTTACAGTGGCACGAGGGCAGGGCAACCTGTTACTCACATGAGATCTACCAATAGCAAATCACAACAATCCATTCAGTTCCCCATGGACAAAATCAAGTCCCAACCTCCAATTTTTTTTTTTTTTTTTTTTTTTTTTCTCGAGAAGCTGTTTCACTCAGATATGTTCCACAATAAGGAAAGGACTATAGCAACTTTTCATGCTGACTTTAACAACCACAAAATGTTACTTGTCATATGTGATTATAAAATGAACCTTTAAACAATGTGATATGAACAGTGTCAGATCACCGAATAGAGGTGGCATATAGCACTGCGCACTTATTCAGGCAGTTTCATGACACGTGGCTGCTCTCCAATCCACTCTCCCATCTCACTGGAAATGAATTGTGTCCTAGTGCATAACTTCAGAGCTCTCTGTGCTTTACTTCACCGCCCCCTTTCACTTCCCTTGCTATCTGTCTGCACCATATAGATATTGAATAAACGGTCTGGTCATAGAAGGTCTCTTCACCTGCTATAGAAGCCAAAAATCAGGAAGGCATGATAATAGCACTATATCAAAGATTAGAGCCTATATTGTACACCCACTGACAACCAGTTTACTATTTTAAAAATGCAAACCAAGCTGCCATGAGATAGTATTTCTCTCAATCTTTGATTTCTATTTTTAGGTGATCATTTATAATAATACAACTTTATATTTTCTCTAATACTCCAATGTCTGCTGTAGTTGCAAAGTTACTTACATTTTCTAGAATGTCTAAAGTCGACTATCAAAATAAAGTGATAACTAAAATAACTGTAATGTATTTTTAATATTTTACAATATAATTTTTGTGATGCAAAACTGAATTTTCAGCATCATTACGCCAGTCTTCAGGATCACATGATCCTTCTCTAATCATTCTAATACACTGCTTTATTGCTCAATAAACATTTATTATTACTCATAGCTGTTTTTGCTTAATATTTTTGTGGAATTGACCATGATACGTTTTATTTTCAGGATTCTTTGATGAATAAAACGTTCAAAAGAACAGCATTTATTTGAAAACAGAAATATTTGTAACATTTGAAATGTGTTTACTATCACTTTTGACCAATTTAACACATCCTTGCAGAATGAAAGTATTCATTTCTTACCCACCCAAAACTTTTGAAAGGTAGTATGTGTATATTTTCCCATTTCTGAAAACGCATGTCTAAATGGGAACGATGCAGAAGAACAAAAGCATTCATTTTATTAGTGTAACATTTAGTTAAAGTAAAAAGAGACAAATATCTGCCCCCTCCAAATTACCAAATGCCCCTGTAAGTAATTCATCCTCGCGCTGACTCTAGAGCTAGACATAAAAAAGATATAAATAATAATAAGCAGAGAGGAAAAATGGATGTGGTGTTGAGTGTTTGCAGCCAAAACCTGTAAGAAACTTATTTCCTGTGGAGACGGTCAGCTCGCGGGTGTTGCATACGGACGGCGGTGGGGTTGAACCTCATATTCTGCAGGTGAAGGGAAGGCGATAGTTATTTCCCACCTCATCCATACTCGCAGATTCCCTCTCCATCAAGCATGACCTACAGGGTGAGGAAAAATACATTACCAACTGGAAATGTAGAAACACATAAATTAATTCACATACTCATGTGAACCATTCTTCTAAACCAGGGAGATGGATGATGCACTAAAGCTACTGACAGGTTTTTCTAGTGCACAAGCCAGTTAGAAAAACAAAAGCTGCACTTCAGTAAAGATGCGGCCTCGCACAAAACTCACTATTGGTGAGGTATTAATGTCAGTTACATCTTAAGTAACATAAACAGGACAAAATCAGATCAGATCTTGCAGTAAATGCAGCTGACTATTATGTTGCTGCTGCTAATCAAACCATATTGACAAAAAAAGAGAAAATCTCATGCACAGCTCTTGGCCACATAGTAACTTTGGTAACACTTTACAGTAAGGTTTCATTAGTTAACATTAGTTAATGTATTAACTAACATGAACTAACCACGAGCAGTACATTTGTTACTGTATTTGTTCATCTTTGTTAACGTTAGTTAATAAAAATACAGCTGTACATGTTAGCTCACAGTGCATTAACTAATGTTAATAAGATTTTAATAAAGCATTAGTAAATGCTGAAATTAATATTCCAAGTAATATTAACACTTTATAAGTGCAGTTTATTATTAATTAATGTCAACTAATGTAGTTAACTAATGTTAACTAATAAACCTTATTGTAAAGTTTTGATAATACAATAATAATAATACATACATACATACATACATACATAAAATAAAATAAAAGTATTTATTTCAGAAATTGGTATCAACTGAATTAAAGGGTCAGCTATCTTCCTAAATTATATTAGACACCATTTTCAGTTTTATTCCTGAAACTGTGCTATTAAAAAACCTTCTGCTGCTGGAATAGCTTTAACAAAATAGTAACAGGGCGAAACAGTCTAAGAAATTTCATCGTTCCAGAGCAGCAGAAATGTCATCATCCAATATCATCTGCCAAGAAGTACAGTTAAAAAAAGAATGACTTTGCCCATTTTTGCCTGCTGAGAGATAATCAGGAGTGCTCAGTAGACTTTGCATATAGATATGGGCCTTTGGGAGCCTTGCAGGCGTAACACCGCATACGTGATTGATTTTTTCTGAAACAGCTCTATTTGAAACAGCATCTCTACGTCATTGCTCTGTGTTCCATTCGGCAGAACACGGCACACACGGTATCAGAGCTAGCTTAGAGTCTGAGTATACTGGGACCAGGAGGGTTGATCTTTCTCATCCTCGGTGATCTGGAGAGATTGTAGCGCCCCTACTGAGGTTGGTTCATTTTTCGGCTTACTGTTCTTACAGAGAACATGTTAAAAAAAATGTGATAAGCTTGCAAGTTTGAATCCCACAGTCTTTCTTTCTGTTTTGGACAACAAAATTAGATCATTTATTTATTTATTTATTCTTTTTTTTTATTTTTATTTTTTTATGTCCCCTTTGCGTATATATATTGCATATAATGGTAGTGAATAGTGACTAGTATCAAGCTTTACATATTTTTGTATTTTATCTATTACTTAACACAAATCCAGACCTTGGCCATTGGTCTTCTGTGCTGCAGTTCACTCTGTCTCACCCAAAAAAGGCACAGAAGTTGTGAGAAATTTAAGATTAATAAGTGGTATGTAAACTTCTAAGCACAACTGCTTACATTTAAGTCATTATATTCTTGTTAGCAACATGTTCAAAAGAAATTATGAATCAAAACCTTATGCACAACTCTTGGCCTCCTGACTATAGTAACTTGGTATCAACTGAATTAAAGGGTCAACCATCTTCCTAAATTATTTTAGACACCATTTTCAGTTTTATTATTAAGTTTTATAATATAAAATTGATTATAAACAGAACAAAAATCAAATCTTGCAGTAAATGCACCTGACTATTTTGTTGCTGCTGTTAGTAGTATGCGTAGTATGACTCCACTAGAAGTCATGGCTTTATGCTTAAAGGGTTATTTCACCCAAAAATGAAAATTCTGTCATTAATGACACACCCTCATGTCGTTCCAAACCTGTAAGACCTTCGTTCATCTTCGGGACACAAATGAAGATATTTTTGATGAAATCCGAGAGCTCTCTGGCCCCTCCATAGACAGCAATTTAATTACCACTTTCAAGGTCCAGAAAGGTAGGAAAGACATTGTTAAAATAGTCCATGTGACTCCAGTGGTTCAACCTTCATTTTATGAAGCGACAAGAATACATTATGTCCGCAAAAACAAGCATAACGACTTTATTCAACATTTTTGTCAGTCTCCTGCGCAGTTTACGCAACAGTGAAGTGCTTTCGAGTTTTACGGCAGCTGATGCTGTTCACGTGAGCACCACAACGCATGTGTGTGATGAAGACGCAGGAGATGCACTGTATTTACAACGTAAACTGCGTAGGAGGAAAGCAGTCTATGGAGGGGTCCGACAGCTCTCGGATTTCATCAAAAAAAATATATATATTATGGGTAATTACCGGTTTGGAACGTAATTAATGACAGAATTTTCATTTTTGGGTGAACTATCTCTTTAACATAGTTTAGTAACTCAAAACGGAAGAAGAGCCTGCATATATGAAGACTAAAAGATAAAGTCGTTAGATTCTTATTAGCAACACGTTCAAAGGAAAGTATGAATCAACCAAAAGCCAAAGCAGAACAAACCACACATTCTTTCAGAGAGAAATTAGGCGATTCATTCTAGCAGGTCTTGGAATCAGCCATCTTTAATGTTCTCTGCTCCAAAAAAAGGTCAATCAAACCCTGCCCTACTTTTCCTCCAGTGAAGCGCCTGCAGTCTGCCACAGCACATACTTTATTTGTGTTTGTTTTGTTTTGTTTTTTTGTTTTTTATAGAGCATTACGGGGAGCCATCAAAACCGTTCTCAAGAGATAGTTGAGGATTTCCTGCACTCCACGAGTCAAGACTTTCACTGAACGTTTTACGCTCGTATTCACTCATTTAAATTACAAGCTCTTGTCGTAAATTCCTTTAAGTCCAACGGTGCCTGTAATTAAATCTTGCACAAATATGCCCAAGGCTAACCAATTTCCGCTTCCCTCCATGGGTCAAATCAAGGATGGAGAGATTTTAAGCAACACGACTTTTTCCCTTTGTCACTGCAGCAATTCTGCATGTCACACTATATATATGGAAGAGTAGGCGGCAGCTCATAGCAAACCTAGGTTGACTGCGTTTGAGAAACCAGATTAGCTTTTATATTCACAATGTGCTCTTCACGGTTACTGCAGAGGGACAAAATGTGTTCGGAGGAAACAAACGGTACAAAAAACACACTAGTATGTACTAAATGCATGATGAGTCATATCGGGGAGGTAGTAATATATTAAAAGTAAATTACATTGTGCTGCAAAGCCTACCTTGGTTGTGCATCACCATAAGACTAATTTCCCAGGGGAAATCAATAGCGAGTTTTGTGTGTCTGTACGTTTGGGAAGGTCTCCTACTTTTCTTGTGTTCGCTTTGCCTCTATTCTCCATCAATATCTGTTTTTAATCTACCTCTCTGCCATGTCTGGCTTTGCACACATGACCATCCACACCTACTGTAACAATGCACTGGAGCATGTTGACATCCTAAATGAGTTTTACATGATAGATTACCGTTTGTTCACTGGCTGCCCCGAGAGAACCAAGAAAGGGTATTGATTAGTCTCCATGATAGGTGTGCAAATGGCTTCACACACAGCCTAGACATGACATCCAGGGGTTTATGTATGCAGAAACGCATACATCCACAGCCTGGTTCAAAATAGATGAACTTGAAAAAAGGATCTTCCCTAAGGCTCCATTTTACACTGCTGGTGCATGCAAATATTGGAACCCACTTAGCCACTGTCTTCGTGCTGTAATTGTGAGTACACACTTCGAACTCTTAAAATAATTTTTGCTGGTTACATTTACAACCTTTTCGGCGGCTTTAATTATTCACTCTTGAGACTTTAACTTCCTGTTAAATTCAGATCCATTTTCACATCCTGGGTTTTTAGAACTTCTCATACCTGGAACTCCGGGATGTTTTAATAGCACTCAGGCTCAGAAATAGAATCACTTGAAGCAGTTTCAAAGCTTTTGTGAATGTTATAATTGAGCTATTCAATATTTCAATAGTATTGCCTGCAGTCAAAAGCACAGGGAAATATTGTTCTCATCTGAAAACCTGGGAACGGCTGATCTACCTCCCAAAAAGATAAAACTGAGCCCAAAAAAAGAGAAAAGGCTGATGATAACAGACGGAGGAAAGTCTGCAACTCGCCAAAATCAGTTTTTCTCTATGAAACGCTCCATTGAAAACTTTTTCAGAATGATTATGTAATTTCAATGAGCCATTTTCTTTTCTCCTTTTTGTAAGTGTCTCCTACAGTACACCAAAAAAATTTATTGTAAATGTACAATTAATGCATGACTTTTCTGAAATTAAATGTAAACAATAAGTATTCTAAACTCTGTAAATATTGCTTCAAGGTTTGCAAGTAATTAATCAAGTAAACACAAATATGCATTTCAAAGCAGTTGCATGTCAGTCACACAGCCTTCGGGCATCACATTAAGTAGAAAGGCTGCTACCATTGACTTTTTTTATTTTTTATTGTACTACCTACTGTACTGAAGTACCAATACTTTTGACATCCCTGAGTGATTATCTGTTTTTCACCATTAAACTGCCGATACTTCAAATGGCAAAGCATGAGTCTAATTTATTGGCGGAGGTACTTCACACTCATTTGGGGATTTGAATGGCTCTATGTGTCTTCACAGCATGATAAGTCTTTGATTAAGTGAGTTGTATCACCTCATTGCCTGAAATAGCCAAGCTTTAATACCTGGCAGTGGGATTACTGTGACATGGCCCGGGGCTAATGTGTCTTCCTGCTACTTGATTACTGCATTTAGTGGTCTAATGAGACCAAGTCAGCCTGGTGTCTCTCACATTTTATTTATCTGGTGCAGGTATTAAATGAAAATACATTAGTGTTTGTGAGGTGCATAATGGAGAATACTTTCTTTCTTATTCAATGAGTGTGAGTACCTTTAATATCAAATCTTAGAACAATTAATACTCCCTAAAAAAAGTATTTAGCATTTAAACCAGCAATTGAAGTGAAAAAAAAAAAAAAAAAAAAAAACTGATACTTGTTTACAGTCTAACACTGTTTGTTACATATAATAAATATTAAAAATAAATATTAAATATAATATATACATAACATGCATAACAATATGACCATCTTCCTAATATTGTGTTGGTCCCTCTTTTGCTGCCAAAAACAGCCCTGACCAGTCGAGGTATGGACTCCACTAGATCCTTGAAGGTGTGCTGTGGTATCTGGCACCTAGATGATAGCAGCAGATCCTATAAGTTGCGAAGTGGGGCCTCCATGGATCGGACTTGTTTGTTCAGCACATCCCACAGATGCTCGATTGGATTGAGATCTGGGGAATTTGGAGGCCAAGTCAACACCTCAAACTCGTTGTGCTCCTCAAACCATTCCTGAACCATTTTTGTTTTGTGGCAGGGGTCAGTGGTCATAATGTTATGCCGATCGATATATATATATATATATATATATATATATATATATATATATATATATATATATATATATATATATATATATATATATATATATATATATATATCAGTCATCTTTATAACATTCTGTCTTTACTGACACTTTTGATCAATTTTCAAGCATTCATTACTTAAATTACTTCAAAAATACTAACCCAAAAACTTGATTATTATTTTTATTATATATATGTATTATATATAATATGTAAAAATCTAAATGCACACATACATTTCCTTTTGAATATGTCTTAGTATATCATATCACATTAAGGTCTGACTCGCAACTTTTGTGTAATACACAGCACATGTGAAATAGCTGTGTAAGCCAAACAAAAAGGCAGCCCACTTGAGCGATAACTTGTCCTCAAGAGTGTTTTATCAGCTACTCAGCAAATGGCCTGATTGCTGCCACAGCTTCTGCCACCAAAAACAAATGGCTTAAAATATCCATGAACAATGCCCGGTCAAGTGTTGTCTACGATTATTGGTGAATGCAAAGAGTTTTTTTTTCTTTTGTCTTTTTTTTTCAGTCAAACAGACTGCAGAATACACGGAGAGCAACCGCAGGTTCTTATAAGATGTACTTAAAAGTAAAATAAATAGAAAGACCAACACAAGCTGAAGCAACATATATTTACTAAACCCTTATTCAATTTCCACCAGGCACGAAGGGAGTTAGATGGAGGCCGAGCGCTCCAAGACAATATTTTAATGGACTGAATGTACCGAGAACTTCATCACCCCATAAAGGCCTAATTTTTCCTGTCACCTTTACCCGAGATTGTTTTCCGTATTCATAAGTGCATGACATAGCAATGGAATTCCGCCTAGTCAAATTAAGCCTGGCTAGATCAGCCATAAATATTCACAATATGAGAAGCCCGTGCCGGTTAACATCCTTCACCAGACCCAGAGGCCTCAACATGTGGTGATATATAGAGCTCTGACAAATGGATAATGCGTTGTAATCAAACCTGATAGACCTATTTACGGAAAATTGGACAGAAAAGTCAGCTTTTAATGGCCTGTGTGCGCATTAATAAATAGAACATCTCAGGATCATCTCATAGACGGTGCATGATAATTCGATTATGGCTTGGTCCCCATGAATTTTAAATAACTGCTATTGTAGTGCTGTTCAATTAGTTAGAAATTATATAACTGGAACCATTAGCTACATAATAGTTTTTAAGAGAACATACACCAACACAGGCACTGACAAAAGGACAGCACTAAAACTAAATGGTTTTAAATTGAAATTAATTTGCCAAACATTCAGTCATTTTTCTCTGAATCTAAGTCCCTGTTTACACCTGGTATTAAGATGCGTTTTGGTCAATCAGATCGCAAGTGGACGACGCTAAATACAGGTGCAAACAGGGTCTAAAATGTTTTGAGCTTGTCCACTTTCGAAAACTTCCATAGGTAGTCAAAAACCATTCGATCGGATTGCTTTTGTAGTGTAGAAGCTCATGTGGTTGAATGTGTTCAAACAGCCACAAAACACTGCCTACTCTCCTCCTACTGACCTAACACGTAAACATTATGGGAAGCTAGCTAGCCCAATGTTTTTTTTTTTAAACTTTGTCGGCTGAAGACCTAAGTTTGATTTGAAGACAAAAAACCTACCAAGCACAATGTTCTCTCACCATTCCTGATTACTAACAAGCACTCGCACTCGTGCCATGACTTGGATGGTAGTGAGGTTTAGGAGGGGGTGAGTGTAATCGATGTAGTGAAGTAAGAGCTGTGCATGTAAACCTCCCTGCCCTGGCATTAAGAGGCACGCTAGCAAATGACGCTAGAGGCTGCTTGTTAGCTTACTTGCCTCCCACACTGGAAACCTCAGTTCGAATCCCACTCTGAGCAGGTTGAGTAGGACCGGTTACATTTGGTGCCGTGACCTGGATAAGAGTGACGTTTAAGAGGGGTGAGTGTAACAGATGTAGGCCAGTAAGAGCTGTGCGTGTAATCCTCACTCCCCTGGCCTCAAGAGGTACGTTAGCGACTGACGCTAGTGGCTGTGTACATGCAAGTGCTCCCGCCTCTCACACCGGAGACCCCGATTCGAATCCCGCTCGGAGCTGGTTGAGTAGGACCAGTTACATTTGGTTTCATGACATGGATGGGAGTGATGTTTAGGGGGATGAGTGTAACGGACATAGGCCAGTAAGAGCTGTGCAAGTAAATCTTACTCCCCAGGCCTCAAGAGGCACTCTAGAGGCTGGATTCTTTAACATCCTTGTTAGCGCAGCCACCTCCCATGCTGGAGACCCCGGTTTGAATCCCACTCTGAGCAGGTTGAGTAGGACCAGTTACATTTAGTTCCATGACTCGGATGAAAGTGAGGTTTAGGAGGGGTGAGTGTAACGGATGTAGACCAGTAAGAGCTGTGCATGTAAGCCTCATTCTCCTGGCCTCTTTAGCATCCTCACTAAAGCGCCAGTCTCCCACACCGGAGACCCGGTTCGAATCCCGAATCACCTGTTACATTTAGTGCCGGATAGGAGTGAGGATTGGGGGGATGAGTATAACGGACGTAGTCTGTGCAGGCAAACCTCACTCCCCTGGCCTCAAGAGGTGCATTAGTGACTGACACTAGGTTGCGGTCTTTAGTGACCTTGTTAACACACCCGCCTCCCATGCCAGAGAGCACGCTCAGAGCGGGTCGAGTAGGACCAGTTACATGTGCACGTTCATATGTAAATTATGCAAGCTCATTTTGTCCATTAGATCTAAAAATCTGAAAAAACAAAAAAAAAAAAAACATACATTTTCCCACCCATAGACCCTCCCCTCTAAGAAATCATGAAAGAAGTGGTTGAAAGTGGACAAATGAGATGGATTAAAACATCAGGTGTAAATGGGTCTCCCTTGTCTACTTGTGATCCTATCAATCAAAACACTTTTCTTAATGCCAGGTGTAAACAGGGCCTGAGAGTAGGTCAGCCAAATCTTCACAGGACAGATCATAGTCCCGATTTTACAAAACAGTCTTTTGAGGTCATATTTTCAATATGAGAAAAAAAAACAAGGAAGTTGGGTTTGAAACAACATGAGGGCCATTGTCATTTTTCGGTGAACTATTCCAAAGCAAAAATGGTTCAGGAATGGTTTGAGGAGCACAATAACGAGTTTAAGGTGTTGACTTGGCCTCCAAAATTCCCCAGATCTAAGTTCCTCATCTTACTCGACTGTTGCATTGCCAGTGGTTTATGTTGCTCATGCACCCTGGAATTGCCAACTCTCATCGAAAATGAATGACTTCCAGTCACTTTGTCGCTGCATGTTGCTGCCAGCATGAATGTCAGTTTAACGTTTTGCGATGACCGGTGATGTCATCACAGAGAAATTCCTCATGTTTTTTTGATCCATTGAGATCAAGAATGTGCAACCAATTGGCAATCTTTCATCTCTCGCATTTTTGTACGCTTGCACACATTCACTGTGCCTTTCACTCTCAAACCACTAATGAGTCTCAATGCGACCATGGCCCTTAATGCACCAGAGAAATATTTGCTGTTTCAAGTTCAAAATTATAAAGAGCATTTAAAAAAGTGAAGAATACTGTGAAAGCATAAAGGCTGGTGAAAGTCAAATAGTGAGAATGGGGTGAGAGAGATGAGTCAAAACAAAAAAATAAATAAACTAGAGAATAATCTGTCCTGATGAGCAGCCAGAGGCCTGAAAGAGAGAAAGAGAGAGAAATACAGACCTGCATGTGCAGATCCTTGTGGGAAACAGCTGAATCACCCCAGTACTCAACATCCAGTGAGCTACAAGGACAGCTGCATCATTTTAGGCTCACTGAGTTGGCAAAATCTACTGTTTAATGCAATCAGAATAGGTGGTGTCTCTCCAGGGTGAACAAAAATTCAAGGGCGGACTTATGCTGGGGTGTATCCTGTTTCACATGCTGTAGAGGAAGTAGCGCTCTCATTATACCGACAGCATGTGAGCAAGAGTGTGAGCAAGAGTATATTTTGCTACTCTTGCATTATCTTTCTATTTTTATAATTATTTGTCGATGTGGGCAACAGATGTACACTGTTTCAGGAAATAATAGTTAATTCAGCCTGGTCTCATCATTAATATGTAGGTATTAATACGTAACTTTCAAAGACACAAAACGTATGTTTTTATACGTTTGGATAGATGCTGAAACGTAAAATATGGACATATTGGTGACATTTAAACGTAGCATTATTAAGTTTTTACAGCTAAAAACATAAAATATTAACAAATCTTTAATTTAAAATATCTGTATAATTTCCTTTTACTATTTTATAAATGAGATCCCTAACCTAAACATACCCATTTTATACAGAATATTCAAAGAATAAAACGTATTGGACAGAAATGTGTCAATTTTAGTAACAATATAGCATTAAAACGATCACAAATCATATATATATATATATATATATATATATATATATATATATATATATATATATATATATATATATATATATATATATATATATATATATATATATATTTTTTTTTTTTTTTAAAAATGTTAAAAGCTCTACCAAACGTAGTTCAGCTGACGTTGTGTTGCAGTCCCATTTCTCTCTGGTGGTATAGTTTTGTATGAGGTACAGAGCAGATTTTAAATTATTAATCCATGAAAATGTCGATCCGGCTTCTTTCCGTGAAGGCGCACATTTCCCATTTCAAATGTACATCGACTAAAACACGACATGTCGCAATCTGTGATGAAGCAGGCGAGAGCCAATGAGCATTCGATACCACTGCCGTGAAGCATGTCGTAACGCTTCTTGAGTGCGCGATTTTAAAAAATTTGAATTCATAACAAGTCAAGCAAGTGCGGGATTTGACGTTACAGTCGCTGGCTGCTTAGAGATGAAGATCGCTGGATAAAGGGCTAATTTTGGATCTGTTCCTCGCAAACATATGGATTATAAAGATTTGGATTACACCAAACAAATAAAATTGATGTGAGGATTTATGTTGTGTTTTGGTGTATTTTATGATTGTATTGTCGCTGCATAGGAGAAACATTACAGTAGATGAGTAAACTGCATTTAATAAATGCGACTGAAAACGTAATTGATATGACACAAAAAAAAAAAAATGTATTATTCATGCATGGGAGCTGCTACACATTCACGGATACGTAAATATTTTACACTTTTAGTGCTGTCAATACGTCAGTATTGTACATTATAGTGTGTATGAAAACATAAGTGAATGTACATGTTGTAGAACCACACTTACCACGCAAAAATAGACACGTATTCTCATGAGATCATGTTGGCTAATTTGAGACACAACGTAGCATATAAAACATAAATTAAAATTGCATCTGTTTGTCAGTAGATGCACATCATAAATGTTGGTGGATGTCATATTATTTTATTTTCTGATTTCACTGGTATGCTAAAATCACTGGAAAGTCAGCAATGGCTTTTATTGTATGGACACAAAATAGACTTTCAAAATATAGTTTTGTACTACATAAGTCAGTCATTCATACAGGTTTGGAATGTTTGGAATGAGTAAATTATGCCATTTTTTTATTGAATTAGGCAAAGATTCAGGAATAAAGATCCTCAGATAACTGCAGGGGCTGTTTTAGCACATGTGAAGAAAGATCACAATCACAATAGATTTTGGTGTTGACAGCTGAGAAAACAGCAGATTTTTAAGGGGGGCTGAAGCAGCTCTTAAATAGAGTCTAGCCTTCTGTTGAATTCTGTTGAACTATGTCTAGCTGTTTAATGCAAGAACGTATCCTGCATGAAGGCCAGATGCATTTATGATTGCAAAAAAAGAAGAACAAAAAAAACAAAGCCACAACACACCTACACTGGTACTGCCACAATCTCTGATATACAGTAGATAAATAATGACTCGCTTTGCAGGGAAACACTCCTGTAACACATATGCACAATGCACCAAATAATAATAATAATAATAATAATAATTAAGTAGGTTTCATAATGTCAAGATAAGGCAAGTTCAGACTAGATGCATACCCCAGACAGGTAGCCATTCATTTTAGTCCTAATTAATTAGTACACATAGTAAGGGGGCAAAGGAACTTCATATGTACTCAAGTAGTGTATTAATTAAAGCAGATAACACACTGCCTAAAGACACTTCATTTGTCTTTGTCACTTAGAATGTTCTTTAACTCGAGACTTTAAACCAACACAGCATTAAAGAATGACCCAGGATGAGAGTAAATCTTGCTATATCACTTACACTAGCAGCATGCAAATGTAATGAAACCGATGGCCAACAGGGTTGTGTGCCATTCTGAGCTGATCTGAAAATGCATTTGAAAGGTAACAAACAGGATTGGTATTTAAATTGAAATAAAAGGAAGCAGAATTAAAATGAACTGAAATTCAAAGAAATTCATAATACTGTAATATATTTTTAACAAGAAAGGTTTGTCAAGACAGAGACTTCTTAGGGAGTTTTTTTTGGGGAAAAAAAACGCTTGGAAATGTATGGTTATGTTTAGACGTCCAGACGATCGATGGATGGATGGATGGATGGATGGATGGATGGATGGATGGATGGATGGATGGATGGATGGATGGATGGATGGATGGATGGATGGATGGATGGATAGATAGATAGATAGACAGACAAATAGATGTTGAAGCTTAAATGTTACTTCTTAAAGTAACAGTAACCACTGCATTTGCTGGTCACACTGTCAACTTTGTTCTCACCTTGCACTGTACACTCACGTGTTCAGCCTAGAATGACCTCAACAACAGACCTAAACACCAAGAAAAGCACATCAAAGCGCTCGAGAAAGTTGGGTCCGGTCGATATTGGCGTAGAGAGTGGGATAATGTACGGCATCCATTCTGAACTCCCCTTGCCTGTCATGCAATGCTGGTGACAAATCGTTGGTGACATATCACCACGTCCAGGTGGAGAGAGTATCCTTATCATGAGCTGACACCTCTGGCCAGCATGTTTTGTTCATCTGTTCGAGTTCATCCTTGAAGAAAATGATATATTAATGGCACGTCTCCCTGGAGGTCGACCATGCCTCTGGTTCTGTTTCAAAAAAAAAAAAAAAAAAAAATCTAGCAATATCTTTAGTGTCTGCGCTCAAGTTCATCCTATGCTGAGCATATTACTGTAGAAGCAATGTTTTGTTTTGTTTTTGTCTTATTTTTCTCAGCGATATATGCATTTATGTCTGAGTATTAATATAATGACTTAGTATGCGTATCTGGAATAACTCCTACATATTTCCTTCTGCAAACTATATTAAAAGACACTTTATTTCCTCCAAGCATTGGCACTTTTTTATTATTTTCATGCAGTTGTTTGAGCTCATTATTTTGAGTAAGTAATGGAACAACTACACCATCTCTCTTGGTAATGCATTATCCATAATGTGGACCTGTTTTCATTAAATTCTAGTCTTTTTGAATGTAGCTGCCCATGTGTTTGTCGTACCAGTGTGTGCGGGTTGTAAAATTAAGAGAATTCATGCATATATTGAGGATATAATCAATATATAACTGATTTCTCATCCCACCTCTCAAGAAATTATGAATTGCTTTAGGTTATTTGTTCTCTAATAATGAGCACCGGCCAGCATAGTATGATAATATATGTAATGAGCTGATTTCTTGAAATCTATAGTTTTCATCTTTCTGTCTCAAAAGAATATTGTCTACAAAATAATTCAAATATGCAGTGGGATCCAAAAGAGTCCACTGGTGAAAATACTATTATTTTACAAGTTTAGGGTCAGTACATTTATTTTTTTACAGTACAATTATTTTTAAAGAAATGTATATTTTGGTCACACTTTAGATTAGCGTCAAATTCTCACTATTAACTATGATTTTTGGGTCAATAAACTCCTAATTACTGCTTATTAATAGTTAGTAGTTGTTAAGTTTAGGATTGGGGATGTAGAATATGGTCATGCAGAGTAAGGCATTCATATGTGCTTTATAAGTACTAATAAACAGCCAATATTCTAGTAATATGAATGCTAAAAAGCAACTAGTTAATAGTGTTATTGGACCTAAACTATATATATATATATATATATATATATATATATATATATATATATATATATATATATATATATATATATATATATATATCTTATATATATTTTTTGCTTTTATTAGAATTGTAAGTGTCTTATGTGTCAAAAATGACATGGCCAGTCTGTTAATCTGTTGCACATTTATTTTCACGAACACAAAAATGCAAAAAAAAAAATAAATAAATAAATAATTCTGCAAATACTTCCAAACAGTGCTCAAGTATAGCTCAAATTCCTTTGAAATATTGCATCCTAAATCTTTGCAATATTTTCCTTAGATTCCAATTGACACAATTTTCTCATTTTTGACAGCCAGATGGTATGATAACTGTTTCTCCTGCTCCTCCTAGGTCTCTTGAATCCCTTTAGTTAAATCAGCATATACTTGTCTGAACATATAAGGAGGACTGGCTTTAAAGCAAACTGCAAGTAAAATATACAAAGAAAACTTCAAGTAAAATCTCCAAGGACAACTTTAAGTAAATGCAGTACAGGAAAGCTTCAAGTAAAATCTTAAATAATACAGCACTGTACATAAATCGAAAGCATATTGAATTGGTTCTTACAGTGATGATGAAGAAAGACATGTTACAAAAGTGCTTGCTTCAAAAATCCTAATACTTTATATATACTTAATATTTCCATATATAAGCCAAAAGTTGGCTGTTCCCCGCCAGAGTTTTTGATCATTTTCACAAAAATGTAATGGGCCCCAGAATACTTTGTTGTGAGCTCTTCTTTAAAAAAAAAAAAAAAAAAAAAAATGTTAAGCAAAAAGCTGAGAAAATCATGTTTTTTTGTCAAAGACTACATCTGGATCAGATTCAGAACGATGATCAAAGCATAGATGGAGTAGATCGAGTCCATCAACGAGTCCATCCCCAAAGCTTCACAGTCCTATAGCTCGTCCTGGATCGACATTTCATTCAGTAACATTAAGCAGTTTTGATTTACATCCTGTTTAATGTTGATGATCGCGTTATTTTACATATGCATATAATTATATGATATTGCTTGTTTCTGCATGTTCATCACATGTCTTTTGATCAGAAGATTCTGTACTCTTTCTGAAGATACATAATAGCGCCTCCTATTAACTGTATAGCGACCGTATAACAGTGAAAACACAGAAAGCCGTAAAACAACTCGATCCCGGAGGGGCCACTGTCCTGCAGAGTTTAGCTCCAACTAAACAGAGTTTCCTTAGTCTCCCTGTTATCTGTCCCTCAGTAATGTTGAGCCATAATTCATTTGGGGTAAAATGGTAAATCCATTCAGTGCTTTAAATAATTAATCAGATCTTTCTCCGAGTTACAAATCCTTCATTATTTATGCAGAATGCTTATTGGACCATAGCACATTTGCTGCACTCTGTAATTACTTGTAGAGTACCTTAACGTGTTTACTTTCTATGGATTATAGCCCTACCAACACAAAAGCAAGCAATTTCACGAACAACCCTGGATACAAGCTAATATTTTATAAACGTAAGACATAGCATTCTTGTAAAAACAAGATTTTTCATTCTGTCTGTGGTGCCTGATCGTGTACCTTCACACACTGTAACGGTACCTCAGTTAAAAACACATTGCAATTCAACTCAATACCCTTTCATTACTTCACGCTAGTTTGCACACCATTAAGTGTAGACTAAAGGAAAACTCCTTTTTTTGTAAACTCTTCCTTTGTGGGGAAAAAAAGAATGTAAGAGAGAACAAGAAACCGAAAAGGTCAAAGAACAACTCGAAATGTATTCTTTCACATGACCTGTAAAAGAACCAATATCAGACATTCCCTTTTTCGACAAATCCAGGGGACTGAAAAACTATTCAATCTATTGTGTTCATTGTCGCCATTGAAATTGCCTGCCCGTGTCTTGACCTTGGCCTCTGGTTACAACACCACTTGGTTCTCCCGAAAGCCTTTTCTCTAGAAATACTTCCCAGGTTTAAACAATAGTAAAATATAGCTGAATGCATTAAACATATGTGTGTTTGTTCTTAATAAGGTAGACAAAACTCATACATAAATTGTTGCACTTACATAACAATGGATTATGAATGACCTATTCCGACATTCACTATGCATGCTTGATGAATAAGGTATGCATTTGATCATGTACAGAAGAGCATTTTTCAAACTAAGTTAGTAGAAAGACTATTAATTAGTGAAGACTTAAGGCCTTTTCACACTAAGAATGATAACTATAAAAAAAAATTCTCCAGCTTTTTTCCCTCAAAATCCATCCTGCTTTAAACCTGCAGTCCGTAACTTTTTTTGGCTAAAAATTATCCAAAATCAATTTTTAGTACATAACCAGCCAGTGTTCGAAACTATCTACCTTAGCCCGGTTCACAACGGTAAGCATGTAATAATGTGTTCTAATTTGAGTGGTACTGGTGGATTTCCATGGGCATGTTTTTGCATCATTACGTCACGTCTGTACACATAGAGTCCCGGGTAGTAGTATCGCATGTGAGGATGCTGCAGGTGGCGGATCATTTATAGGCTTTTCTCACAGCAGCTGGAATAATTAAACGTATGATTTTGATGGCGGATTGTAATCCAGAAATGTCCAAATGGCAATCATCAGTGACAACTGGAGATTCACCCGTAGTCAAAAGCAAAAGATTAGACTATACAGAAACTGAAATCTACTGGTAACGCTGATACACACTAAATACACGTAGTCACACAATGCTGATGTTGTTAACATTAACAATTTGAGAACAAACTATAACAATAATCATTTGCATGGTTTGATGTGATATGAGTTAAGCGATTGTTAGAGTTAATCACCGTTGGTAGCACAACTTATTGTAATGCTTTTTTTTTTTTTTTCTCAGTTGTTCAGAACAAAAGTGGCAGACATGTTACTTGTTCAGATGACATTTTGTGGTGAAAATTCTTATTTTGGTCATACTTTCAAGATATGTTATTTCTAAAGTACAGTATCCAAACTGTTGCGGTGACTGACTTGATGTTCAAATATATATATAATGCAACTTGAAATGTTATTTTATACAACATTAAATACTACAAATGCACACTACTCTTCAAAAGTTTGGGGTCGGTAAGATTTATTTTTATTTTTTTTTCTTATGCTCATCACTGTTTTCTATTTTAATATATTTTTTTATATGTAATTTATTCATGTCATGGCAAAGCTACATGCTGTAAATAGTATTTATTTATTATTTATTACTTTTTGAACATTATTTTAAAGACTTACCAAATATTCTGAACCAGAAATTGTACTTTTTTTTTATTCAGGCCATTGTGAATTTACCTCCCAACTTCGGCATGTGATCATCTCATAGCTTCTACAGATTCAGATTCAATCTAAGCTACATTGATTTGTTACAGTGCACTACTCATTACTATGTCGTTTTGTAGGGTGCAAAGGTAGTCTGATAAGTCCTTGTTGCTTCTAAATTATTTCTTTTCGTTCAGGCAGCAGTTATATGAAATTGATCATAAGGCAGAATCTCCCACAGTCAGCATAAACCATACTTATCTCTGAACTCGGTCAACCACGGCACGCATTTAGCTGCTTTCAATAGTCATATGTCCAATAACAGTGATTCATAGCTGATCTGATTCAGCCAATTTATAGTCCACTTTTTGTTTATGGGTTGGTGTAGAGAAGCCAATTAGCATGTTGTGCTCGCAGGCAGAGCTGTAGCATGACTGACACCCGTAGAAAGCTGAACTTTCTTTAATGAGCCTTTTCCTTCGGCTTTGCATAATGTTGCTCATTGTTGGGGCATGTGTAGCCCTAAGGAGATGATGTAGACTCACATAGATGCTGACTTCACTTGGGGAGTCTGGGAAATGTTTCCTCAATGGTATATTATGGTTTGGCTGTAGATGGGAAAATTTTCTGTATTAATATAAAACCATTCTGTGGATGTTACATTTTTCTTATGTTTAACACTGTGCCGTGTTTTTAAAAGTTAAATATTAATATCAATATTAACAAAGTAAATGTTAACAATGGCTCCAAGACAATTACTTTGAAGTTAAACATTGGCTCAAGATTTTTCTAATTAAACATTCAAGTGGTTTTCGTAGATAGACAGTGCTGAAGTACCAAACTGAGTTATTTAATTTAATTTAATGATAAATTATATATATATATATATATATATATATATATATATATATATATATATATATATATATATATATATATATATATATATATATATATATATATATATATATCATAAGTTAATTTCTACGGGCAAATTAAAATGAATATGGATAAATGTAAAAGTGTTCTTCATGAAGTCATGATACAGCACCTGCTGTATTAACTAATGTTAAGACATTGCCCTTATTGTATAGTAATATCAATGATCCTTTTTAGTTAGTAACACTTAAAAGATACAAATATTTTAAAGCTGTCATTTCTGCACCACCAATGTTTACAAATGGAATTGCAAAGTAATATCTGTACTCTTCTGTACATATAATAAATTAATAAATATTACAATTTAATTTCAACTTACATATTTTATCATATACTGTGAAAAAGTAAGAAAAGTGGCATTATGGCTTCAGCTGTGAGGTTTCTCTAAATAAAGCAGCAAATATATGCCTATGTACAGCTGGCTAATGAGAGGTCTGTAATCTGGGTCTGTATAAAATGTATTTATTGTGTTTGAATTGGTTTTGAGAATGACACACTTGGCTTTGCTCGAGGATCTGGCAAGAGCACGTCTACAGAGAGCAGCATATGTTTGACGACTAGAGTGACGAAAGGCTGTAAGGAAAGCGTCTGCGGAAAGCCCTTATATGGAGATGGTTTGGGTGTGTTTTATGCAAATGACTAACCTTGTGCCACTCATTTAGAATACTCCAAACTCACAAAAATTAGAACAAGGTTAAGAACCAATTCATGTGTGTACGCACATGTTGTGAATTAGGCAGAGAATTTTGTCCGTTAATGCATTTTTAGCAAGCTGAAAACACCTTACTTCGAGCACTTGAGAGCACTTCGCACCGCCGCAGTTTTTCCAGTTGAGAGGTTGCTTTATGTGCTATATGGAATATCCGCGGAACTGTTACTAGTATACGATTTAGCAAATAGTTTGTTTCTGAATATAAAATATTGACACAATGTAACATACTTGCTCAGGCACTACACTCTAAAAAATGCTGGGTTGAAAATGGACTAACCCAGTAATTGGGTCGTTTTAATCCAGTGGTTGGGTTGTTTTAAGCAAACATTTAACCCAACCGCTGGGTTAAAACAACCCATTTACTGGGTTAAAACAACCCAAACGCTGGGCTAAAACAACTAATTTACTGGGTTAAAACAACCCAATCACTTGGGTTGTTTTTAACCCAGCATTTTTTAGAGTGTAATTTTGGATGAAGAGATTGTGCTTGATGTCGTTGGCTATCATTGTACAAGAAGAATGTGACGGTTGGTCGGTGTGGTATTTGTCCACCCCCCCCTCCACTGTGATTGGACGGCTGGGTAAAAAGTGACAATGATGAGATTTGCGTTTAATCCAAAGTTGAACATTCTTCAACTCCCGGCGACCGGTAAAAAAATGGCGAGCACTTGGCCTATTCACACTGCTGCCGTTTTTAAAAAAAAACAGTTTAAAAAAAAAAAAAAAACACTTTGGTGGACACACGGACTTTAGATATACAAAGATGGTGCACTGGTGTCAGTCATGCTACAGCTCTGCCTGCGAACACAACATTCTAATTGGCTTCTCTACACCAAACCATAAAAGAAAATGGACTATAAATTGGCTGAATCATATCAGCTATGAATCACTGTTAGATTATCAACCAATATCTTTGTATATCTAAGTCACTTATCAAAGACTTTAGATATACAAAGTAAGATGGTGCACTCATATTACTATGAATGGAAGAAAGGACGACACGCAATCCCACCTTTTTAATAAAAGAGCCAATCATCAATTGGTAAAGTCATTAGAAGTGTTCACCTTGAAGCAACACTGAACAGACTGCTCAATGTATGAGATCAAAGTAACGCCAGAGCGATTCTAAAGAAGTTGAAGAGTCGAGCACACCTACACTTATGACTGCACATGCGCATTGGCTGATCCATCATGAATGAAATCCTATTTTTTTGTCATGATTTGAATGTTTAGAAACAAAATTTATGAGACAGTTGTCAGATTTTATTGGTGATTTCAAATATGACATTTAATCGTAAGCTTGGCGAACAGCTTTGGAGAATTTGATGTTTCCCCAATTGGAGCTGCACTTGCATGACTGAAATAGCTGCCCGAGATGCCTTTCAAAGATGGACACCGAGTGAAATGACTTACCTTAAAGGGACTTTGATATTAATTGAAACCAAAACAACTTTAAACACTGATATAAACAACCAGACAAGCTGTAAGCTTCACATATACACTGAAAACAGTTCTGAATCCATGATAGATTTAGTTCATAAGAGTCAATTATTTGCAAGACAGACTACACTGATCTGATTACACAACGTTTGCTGCAAGCAACCGACGAGGACTACAATTTATTTATTGTCTAGACTCTGTTTTTTTTTTTTGTTGTTGTTTTTTCTTCTTCTTTCTCTCATTACATTCATTGCAGACTGCAAGTTCACAACTCATACTTCTCATAGAAGTGCCATAATATACTATACAAGCAGTATCATAATACCGCATTTTATTCGCATAAACCAAAGAATGCAGATGCTCAAGGACTTTTAACAGAATGAGTGTCATAAAAGCTGTTGGTTCCTTTATTTTGGAATAGGTTCTGGTTCTCGTATCTTCCCTAGCACAATCACCTCTCTGCAATAGCTGCATGTGGCATTGTAAATGTATTTACAAGTGTGTGCGTGTGCGTCTATGTGTGTCTGCCAAAGGAATGCTTGACAGCTAGAGCTAAGTGAATGCCATGTCACTCATTCTAACAGCTGGCCAGAGCAAAGACTGATGGCCAGGGCGGCTGGAATTAGATAAAACGAAGCCTTTTACCACCACTGGTCCGTATCTTCTTCCACAGGCCCAGATGCAGTAAACCTACGGGGCTCCACAAGGTTTTGTTCCCTCGCTGTAGCCCATGAGAGTCGGCCATTGGCACAGACAGGAACACGAGCTTGAGGCATTTCTGCTATTTTTCAGCCTGTCAGATGACATAGCGCAATGAAGGATGAGAAACACTGTGTTAATTTGGGAGTCTGAATGCTACGGCTGGGGATGAACGTGTTTACGGGGCAGCGAGAGGCAGTACTCCTAGATCAATGTTCTGACACAAGCTGCGCCCACCTGAATTGTGTCTTAACAATAGAGTGTCTGCTGTTGAGTCTCTGCATCGATACAAATGTATTTTCAGCTTGTTAAAGGGTATTAAGAAACACATGAGCGCACTCAAACGCACACAGTCGACTGAGAAAGAGCGATAGGAAGAGAAAATGTGGGTTTATCATGTCCCAACGGATGATATGATGGATTGGCACTCTTGTCGTGAGTGTTTTTGCTCATTTAACACAAATCCCTGCTCACAAATTGAGATGCTTCATTGAGACCCTCGGTGGCAGGTTAACCCAGTAGACCGTCATCACCTTTTATTGAAACCCACCATAAAAATGATGTTCCCATTTGGAGAGGAAAAACACAAACTTGTGTCTACGGGTTGCATCCAAGCACTTTGGAGAAGAGAGCCAATCAAAATTTGCATTTAGATTAGAGTTGTAATGGGGAAAAATGGGACGATGAATCTTGCTGAGGTAAAACAAGGACTAATTTTCTTGTTTGCCAAATAAAAACATACAGCCTCCACACTGAGTGGGAAATACGTGGTTTTATGAGGAACAGTGATTACCAGACATTTCAGTATTTAACTGATAATGATTGTGTGAATGTACACAACTGGGAGAATAAATTACATTTAATTCAGATAAAGTCAAAAGAAACTGCTCTTTACTATAAGATAAAACAGCAACATTTTAAAGAGGAATAGTTCACCCAATTTTTAATTATTATTATTTTTTTTTACATATTTTACTCACCTCATGCCATTCTAAATCCTTTTTCCATGAAAAACAGAAGCAGAAATTATGATAAATCTTTCTTCACAGCTATTTTCCACAGAAAATTTAAGACATTATTCATTGGTAATTTTCTTCTCTGCCAAACCTTTTCACAATTGCTTTTAGATTTAAAAAAAAAAAAAAAAAAAAAAAATAATAATAATAATAATAATAATAATAATAATAATAATAATAATAATAATAATAATAATAATAATAATAATAATAATAATAATAATAATAATAATATATATATATATATATATATATATATATATATATATATATATATATATATATATATATATATATATATATATATATATATAAATCTGTTCTGTTTGATTCCCAGAAATACTTGAACTGATAAAATGTCTATACACACACACACACACATATATATATATATATATATATACATACAGGTTGGAAATGACATGAGGGTGACTACATAATGACAGTTGCTACTAACCCTACCTATTGCTATCATTAATGAAAACTGTATATGGAAACAAAACTAGTCCAAAAACCCTGAATGTTAATCTGCACAGGCTATATTAGACCTAAAAGTCAATTAGATAAAGACGACATGTTTTAATATTTATATCTGCAGAGGTTTTCTCATTCACTATCACAAGAAAAGCTCATTTGTTTTCATAGTGCCCAACCCTCAGCCCGATCCTGCCATTCAAATCATCCGAGACCCAAAAGTAACAAAGGTAGTTAATTAAACAGGCCGATTTTTAGGACACACGGACACACAATTGAATGATCTTGTAAAATTAAACAATAGAGCTATTACGTAAATGCCACACACAGAAACAATGAGTTTAATTCTCTGGCTTCCTCCATCTGTGACTCAGTCCAATCACCATTCCCTTATTCACTTACTGATAAGCAGTACTGAAAATAGCATGTATTTCTTATAGAGACAGACACTCTCATTTTCATCACCAGACGTGTGTATGGACCTGTTGCTATTGTCCCAGCCATAATGGCAATCATCTGACTGTCAGCAGACATCAGTCTCAGTATAGGGGTGATGCAGACACAATCCTCCTCTTCTTCCCCCAGAGCCCTTCAGATAATAAAACCTCAACACAACACTCCAACAGGCTCTATTTAAGAGCCACTGCTAACTGCACTCAATCTGATGCCTCGGCACCTTTATTTACCCACGCACCTCCGAAATACAAATTCAATCGGTTTCTTTATAAGTGCCCCAGAAAAAGCGCTTGTTGCTGCCACAGGGGGGAACAGAGATTTGTGCTGTTTTCTTTTCCCCTCATTCTTCATAATCATGCAAATCAGATCAGGGCTGAGCGAATGCTAAAGAGTATCATGGGGTCTCCCCGTGGCCCCTGAGGAAGGGCATCTGGGGCTGTTTTCATAAGCATTTTATTTAGATTGTGACCTTAAGTCATACAATAAACTGGCTAGCATTATTACCTCTCTATTTATGCGTTTGCCCCATGCACTCAAATTTCTCATTGCACACCAATAAATAGTCACGTTTGAATCTCAAATACTGCCGGTTTATGCTCGTAATGCTTTCCCCAAAACCGCTCCGCTCTGCAAAGTTTGGAATTATTGGAATGAGAAGTAGACATGAAGTAGAACCTGTGACTGTGGAAACATTCATTATTAGTGATGTGCCATCATCTGTGAACTGTTGCAACAAGAACACTGTTGATAACATAAAAAACCAAGTGCAACACCTAATATGACACAGTGTATTTGTCAGCCATACGTACATGAAACAGGTACTGTAAGATACTAAGTTCCCATTCAGTCGGTCACTCTCGACGCCACGTCGGAGTACCGACGAATAGGAATCTCGCTCGCGAGAGCCAATCTACTTTGAGTGTAACTAAAACGAGCCAATGCACATTGGCATGCAATGATTGCACCAGGTGCTCATGCCACGCCGTGCGGGTATAAATAAGACACAGGTGATTGCATCAAATCAGCATTTTGCTTCGGAGCCGAGTGGTAGATGGTAACGCCAGATATCACTCCTTACTTCACAGTCCTGACTGAAGACGGAAGCCGCCTCTCGGAAGCGATCTCTTCAGTCGGTGTTGGTGTGACGGCACAGCAGCGGGTCGTGTGGTTTTTTGATCATCTCTCTTTGTTGTTTGTCAGAACAATCACAAGGGCTGCTCTCACAGCTGGTTCGGTGCACTAGGTGGAGAGCGCTGAAAAGCTGTTCCTACGGCTGGTAAGAGAGCGCCTTTGTGTGAGAGAGCATGCACGTCAGGCTGCATTATCCCTTGACTGTGTCTCCGCGACCCTTCCCACTGCGTGCTTCAGCACCAAGGAGAGCATCCTTCTGAAAGCGCTTACACAGATAGAGCTTGTGTCTTTTTCAAGATGACATTCTATCTGTGTGTTTCTGGATGCTGTAGTTACCTGTCACCGAGGGATGGTCACCAGCGCTGTATCTCGTGTTTGGGCGTTCAGCACACTGAGGCAGCGCTGGTGGATGACTCATGTTCTCACTCTCATGACCATCTCTGAGTTGCGGTCGAGGCTCCATCTCGCAAGGGGTGGTGCCCCCGAGAGAGTTACTTCAGGCAGTAGCTCAGGCGATTTGAGGGTTACGGTGAGCGCATTTCCCCAAGGGAACCTGTGGAAGCTTCATGTCTGGGCCCTGGACGGGACGCGGAGGTTCTAGGTGACTTACCCCAAGAGGAAGTTAAGACCATCGCTTCGGCATGAGCACCGTCTACAAGACAGGCTTACGCCTTGAAGTGGAACCTGTTCGTCGAGTGGTGTTCTTCTTGCCGAGAAGACCCCCGAAGATGTTCGATCACGTCTGTGCTTTCCTTCCTCCAACAAGGGTTGGAGCGTAGACTGTCGCCCTCCACCCTCAAGGTCTATGTTGCTGCAATATCCGCCTATCATGACCACGTAGAAGGTAGATGGTTGGGAAGCACAACCTGGTCCTCAGGTTCCTTAGGGGGGCTAGACGGTTAAATCCTCCTCGCCCCCCCTCCATACCCTCTTGGGATCTTGCTCTGGTGCTCCGAGCACTTCAGAATGCCCCATTTGAGCCTTTGCAGTCAGCAGAGCTAAAGATTCTGTCTATGAAGACTTTGCTGTTGGCTACATTGGCCTCCATCAAGAGGGTAGGGGACCTGCAGACATTTTCGGTCGACGAATCATGCCTAGATCACCCCAGCCTGGCTATGTGCCCAAGGTTCCTACCACTCCCTTCAGGGACCAGGTGGTGAACCTGCAAGCACTGCCCCCGGAGGAGGCAGACCCAGCCCTAGCTTTGCTCTGTTCTGTCCGCGCTTTGCGGATCTACGTAGATAGAACTCAAAGTTTCAGAACCTCAGATCAGCTCTTTGTCTGTCACGGAGGCCAGTAGAAGGGAAAGGCTGTCTCCAAGCAGAGGATGGCCCACTGGATAGTGGATGCCATCACTTTGGCTTACCAAGCACAAGGTGTGCCCTGTCCGCTCAGGGTGCAAGCACACTCTACTAGAAGTGTTGCATCCTCCTGGACGCTGGCACGTGGCGCCTCGCTGTCAGACATCTGTAGAGCTGCGGGCTGGGCGACACCCAACACGATGATTCTATAGCCTACGTGTAGAGCCGGTCTCCTCCAGTGTTCTCACTTCAAACGGGTAGAAGCACTGAGAGGCCCCGGCTCTTGTTGGCTTGCTGCGCTCCGGCGCTCATATTCTCCAGAAGCTAACTCTGTGAGTCCTCCATCACCCTCGGTGCCGGACGTTGCGGAACGTCTGGCATCAGGCACCTTGCCGCTGAATCCTTGAGAACCGGTATTGGGCTAGGGTTATATGAGTGACCCTGCGGGGATCCCATATATTCTTCCACGGTCGCTCCTACGGGAAGCCTGTGCCTTGCCCTTGGGAGAGCCTTCCTATCACTGGGACTGAGCCCCCTCCTCTGTTGCGGGCTACGGCTCAGCATTGTAATCCACATAACTCCTTTGGGGTACGATGTGGGCTCCACAGCGTCCCCTTCTCTAGGGCACGCTTTCCCAGTGTTATCCAATAATCACTGAGCGGGTCATGCGGAACAGTAGTGATGGACTTCCCAGTGTGAGCATTGAAGGTGCTGCATTGTGAGCATTGTCAGGTGTGAGCATTGACTTCCCATCTCATCAGGTAAGAGAGCTCAGGTGGCTCACACAGGGCACTGGAAGGGGGCAGAGGCCATGGCACTTTGGTAGGGATTCCTATTTGTTGGTACTCCGACATGGCGTCCCATCGCCATGTCCTCTGTACCCTGCTGGGGTGCCTGTCTACCTACTCGGTTCCTCAGCAAAAGGCTGATTTGATGCAATCGCCTGTGTCTCATTTATACCCGCGCGGCGTGGCATGCACCCGGTGCAATCATTGCATGCCAATGTGCATTGGCTTGTTTTAAAATGTATGAGATTGAAAGAAATTGGATTTATTAATGATACATATATAAATCTGGTTAGTTATTGTGTATTTATAACACATTCAGTTTATTAGTACTATTACATAAAACATACATGTTTCCTACCTGTTTCATTTACACTCACCAGCCACATTATTAGGTATACCTTGCTAGTATCGGCTCGGACCTTCTTCAGAACTGCCTTAATTCTTTGTGACATAGATTCAACAAGGTTCTGGAAACATCACACAGTTCCTGCAGATTTGTTGGCTGTACATCCATGATGCAAATCTTCCGTTCCACTACATCCTAAAAGTGCTCTATTGGATTTAGATCTTGGATTTAGAGTTTTGTGACATGGAGCGTTATCCTGCTGGAAGTAGCCATCAGTTGATGGGCACACTGTGGTCATAAAGGGATGGACATGGTCAGCAACAATACTTAGGTAGGCTGTGGCGTTTAAACAATCCTCAGTTGGTATTAAGGGTCCCAAAGTGTGCTAAGAAAATACCATACACACCATTACACCACCAGCAGCCTGAACCATTGATACATGGCAAGATGGATCCATGCTTTCATTTTGTTTATGCCAAATTCTGAATTCAAGACTCATCAGACCAGGCATATTGTCCAGTTTTGGTGAGCATGTGTGAATTGATCTTAGCTGACATGAGTGGCACCCGATGTGATCTTCTGCTAATATATCTCATCTGCTTCAATGCTCTTCTGCATACCTAAGTTGTAACAAGTAGATATTTGAGTTACTGTTGCCTTTCTAACAGCTCGAACCAGTCAGGGCTGCGTTTTCCAAAAGCATAGTAGGCCTAAATAGATTGTGGAACCATTACCACCAATGGTCTCTACGATCAACTTGGCAAACAATGATTTTGAGAAATGCAGCCCTGGCCATCTCTTCTGACCTCTGGCATCAACAAGGCATTTTCATGGTTATTTTACTGCTGCCAATCGCGTCGGAGCCCACACGATCCCAAATCATAAATATCAAACATGTTTGGTATTTACGACTCTTGATCAGGCTGCCTCTGACATCATATCCACAATAGCCAATGAGAGCGAGCAAGCTTCACCAACCAGATGTTGCCTGCTTCTATAGCTGAAACTAAACATTCCACGAAAGTGGAGTATTGAGAAAGATCACCCATAATATTTTTTTTTTTTCTTTTCTCCTTTGATTATCAAAAGTCATGCCAATATTACCAGCTGATGACGAGTCGTGTTTGATCTTGCGAGTCTCTGTGAGATCTTGTCTCACTGTGGGAATGTTACTATAATCGATAGGTGTGTGGTCTCGTGGTCCAGACGAATCTTCTAGTGTTTGCATTCAAAGGATTATAATGCTAAAAATCAGTTGAAAATGCCCTGATGTCTCTGGTCTCCCACAGTTTTAAATTCGGGTAAGATTTGAAAATCCTCTAGTATGTTTCAGTCCTAAGGGGCTGTTTACATGGTTACATGACAGCAGCGTTTTGGAGGCCTGAAAATGCTAACTTTTGAAAACAAGTTTCAAAGTGCAAGTTATTGTATCAGTGTAAACTATGTGTAAAAAATGTGAATTTGTGAAAAAACGACATGCAAAACAAGCATCCATTTACCATGAGACCCATTAGCTGGTCAAAGTAATGTGCATACGATATACTCCTAATTGAGATATAATTGAGATGCCAGTACTATCACCATTTGAGCATGGTGAGCTATTATGGAATATCTGACTAGGATTGCAGAGTAGTTGTTTCTAAAATCAGAACAGTTGACAGAAGCCAGAATTCTATATTTTATAACCCTATACAGAGGAAGTGTTGATTGTTGCTGAAGTGTCATGTCACTTTCTAGAATAAGAATAAAGAGTCAGATTTGGTGACAGAGCCAGCGCATAAATTATTTGTGCAAATTCAATTTCAAGCAAATTATTGACAGATATACTGAAACGTAAAGGACCTTGCATAGATATTAATCACAAAACCAAATAGAGTTATATCAAATGTTGATTTAGCAGAACAAGTAATAGACATATCTGCTACCCCAGCAGTTCCCAAAAAGGAGTTCATGAGATTGCAATGTAAATGGCAAAATAAATGAACTACAAACTTAGGGATTCATTAAAGTGGCCCTATTATGAATTTTTGAAAATTACCTTTCATGTAGTGTGTAGCATAGTTCTAAGTGAATGAAAACATACTGCAAAGTTTTAAATCTGAAAGTGCACAGTATACACTCACCTAAAGGATTATTAGGAACACCATACTAATACTGTGTTTGACCCCCTTTCGCCTTCAGAACTGCCTTAATTCTACGTGGCATTGATTCAACAAGGTGCTGAAAGCATTCTTTAGAAATGTTGGCCCATATTGATAGGATAGCATCTTGCAGTTGATGGAGATTTGTGGGATGCACATCCAGGGCACAAGCTCTGTTCCACCACATCCCAAAGATGCTCTATTGGGTTGAGATCTGGTGACTGTGGGGGCATTTTAGTACAGTGAACTCATTGTCATGTTCAAGAAACCAATTTGAAATGATTCGAGCTTTGTGACATGGTGCATTATCCTGCTGGAAGTAACCATCAGAGAATGGGTACATGGTGGTCATAAAGGGATGGACATGGTCAGAAACAATGCTCAGGTAGGCCGTGGCATTTAAACGATGCCCAATTGGCACTAAGGGGCCTAAAGTGTGCCAAGAAAACATCCCCCACACCATTACACCACCACCACCAGCCTGCACAGTGGTAACAAGGCATGATGGATCCATGTTCTCATTCTGTTTACGCCAAATTCTGACTCTTCCATCTGAATATCTCAACAGAAATCGCGACTCATCAGACCAGGCAACATTTTTCCAGTCTTCAACTGTCTAATTTTGGTGAGCTCGTGCAAATTGTAGCCTCTCTTTCCTATTTGTAGTGGAGATGAGTGGTACCTGGTGGGGTCTTCTGCTGTTGTAGCCCATCCGCCTCAAGGTTGTGCGTGTTGTGGCTTCACAAATGCTTTGCTGCATACCTCGGTTGTAACGAGTGGTTATTTCAGTCAAAGTTGCTCTTCTATCAGCTTGAATCAGTCGGCCCATTCTCCTCTGACCTCTAGCATCAACAAGGCATTTTCGCCCACACGACTGCCACATACTGGATGTTTTTCCTGCATACTGCCGCATACTGGATGATTTACATTTCACTGCCGGTTGTATATTCTGTATACAAATAAATAAAACGCGTGTATTGTATCTTGTATTTCCCTTTTCACACCTTTCTTTGTAAACCCTAAAAATGGTTGTGCATGGAAATCCCAGTAACTGAGCAGATTGTGAAATACTCAGACCGGCCCGTCTGGCACCAACAACCATGCCACCCTCAAAATAGCTTAAATCACCTTTCTTTCCCATTCTGACATTCAGTTTGGAGTTCAGGATATTGTCTTGACCAGGACCACACCCCTAAATGCATTGAAGCAACTGCCATGTGATTGGTTGATTAGATAATTGCATTAATGAGAAATTGAACAGGTGTTCCTAATAATCCTTTAGGTGAGTGTATAAAGTTATTGTCTCTCAAAAGTAAGTCGACTCGGAGTCAATTAAACAAATAATTTTTAAAATGAATCCCAAGCCGTTTCGTTGTGACGTCAAGACGAAACATTAGCATATTGCCCACATTTTTAGCCTCGCTTGTCATTTTGATACAGTTCCCACATGTGCACCTAAATAAATTCTGCAATTAATTAGTCTGTGACACGTTACACTGAACTAACAAATGGCGACAGACAGCACGATTAATCAGATTACAGCACGTCACTTCTCAGACATTCTTACTCCAATTCTGCATATTCAATCAGCCTGAAGTGCCATAAACTACACTGACACTTTCCATTGAGAACTGTGCTCCAGTCAGGTTTGCGATTGACTTTCAGGTTCATCAGCAACTCTGGACGTTTCCTCGTCGGACTCTGGTAAGGCAAAATTGATGCCATGACTGTTCACACACTGTATTACAAGCTGTAATCCAGTAATGGTGATAGGCATTCCGTTTCCGACATGTGCTGCACGCTGTATACCAATCACAACGGACTGGGTCATCTGATCAACCACCGCAGATTAGCATCATGCAAAGAAGAGGTTGGGAAAAATTAATCGTTGAGTGAATACTTTGGGAGTTGTTGAGCAAATAAAGTAAAAATAAATGCATATTATAAGCCAATGAAAGTGTTTTTTGACGTTGCATGCATGTAAACCTGTTGTTGGGGAGTCCCAAAACAAAAATAGGAACCTTTCAAATGCCATAATAGGGGCACTTTAAAATATATATTTATATTAAACACACACACACACACACACGGTCAGTAAGGTCAGTTTAGGGTTTATTACACATTTTTAATATTTAAAATATCAAGAACAACATAATGTTGCCCAGATCCAGCCAACATCTGGTATGCGTAGAATCCACATGTACCAGATGTGGCCCGGATCTGGGCCGACACTATGTTGCTGTCTGGGAACAGACTGCAGCAATGAAAAAGCCTGCTGGCAATCTGTCAAGTTCGCAAAATTAAGTGTAGCTTTTCCATCAATTAAAATTAACGTCCTTTCATTTGGCATTCGCTAAAAGGAATTTAAAAAATCATTGCCATCGTTTTTCAGATGAAAAGATTTGTTGCTGTGGAGGATGACTCATCTAGTTACTGCCAAAAGATTATTTGCTGGAAGTACTCAGTCAAAAACTCAGAGAAGTGAGGTTAATCACTATTTTGACAGTTTTACCTGCAGTTGGTGGATTACTAATTACAGAACCCAGTCATTCCATAAATGCAACAACAACAACAACAACTGAAGACCTCAGTTTTAATTCTATATGTGCATGCCAAGGACTCTGATCCAATGGGACCAAATAAAAAAAAAAAAAAAAAGCATTGCAAATTAACACAATTATCATTTGCTTGGAAAGTGCTCTTATGGGAGAGCAGGAGTGGAACAGTGCTTTACAGTCAGACTAATGAAGCTTCTTGTTTAACAGGAATCAAATGTAGCAAGATGGAGTATTAGGCATGCGAGTGATTTATTGGCTTGGAAGATTTCATTTCCTTCTCTCTAATAAAAGTTTCAACAAGGGACACTTACACAGTAAAAATAAATATATAAACAGTTGCTTTTACGTCGTCCATCACTCATAAGTTTGCCAGACACTGGTTCACTTTTCTGTGCACACTGAACAAAATTCATTTAAGTGAACACATAAACATAAATCGGCTCCATCTGGGACATTAGATGGAAAATCACGGAAAATCAAAATGCCCTAAAAGAGGGTCTTTTTTTTTGGCCTTGTACAAATCACTGAGTTTCTGGAAGGTCTGTATTAGGAACATTTTAGCTAAAAATTGTTTTTGATGGAAAAAAAATTAATAATGTGTTGTTCATGTCTGAACTCATACATTTGGAGGCTTGCTAAAGAATGTGTCAATCAAAATAGCATATGCTGAATGCAGTTAATATTCATTTGTAAACTACAGTGTTCTCTCACTGACACAATGTACTTATGAATAAAGATGAGTCTAGAATATGAGTGCAGATATAACCATACCTTATGAATCAATATGACAATTTTAAGTCATCTCTAAAATTTCCCAGTGAACATATGGTGAGATTCCAATCAGCTCATTTAAAAGTTCAGGTGTTACAAAGGATAAAGAAACTGAGAAAAGTTTCAGAAATGAGTCAGCTTGTTAGCAGATGCTTTCATACTAAAATTGACATAGAAGAAGTGTTCTTTTCTGATATACAGTCAAAAACTATGATCCAAATCCTAGTGAGCTGCCTACATACACAGCAGACATGAGGAATAAGCTGTTCTAAACGTTTAGCACAATTATGCTTCCTTCTTTTATTTTGTCCAAATTCTAAGGCAGTGTTAGATGCATCCTTCACACAGAAGATAATCCAAGAATTCACTGCGAGTTAATTAGATGAAACATATACACTACAACATTTTGGGTTTGATATGAATTTATTTATTTATTTTTGAAAGAAGTCTCGTATGCTCTCCAAGGAGATTCAATATACTATCAAATAACTATTTTGTATTTTAATATATTTTAAAATAAAATTTATTCCTGTGACTCAAAGCTGAATTTTCAGCATCATTACTCCAGTCTTCAGTGTCACATGATCCTTTACTATTTAACATTATTATCAATGTTGAAAACATTGGAGCACATACATTTTTTCAGGATTCTTTAAAGCTGCTCTCAAGATTTGCAAAACTGATATGAGAATGTACAACATCAACAAACCGTGTTTTTGTCTTACCCTGAATCATTATGGTACACTTATAATAAGTGTTTATAGTTGGACTATTTCAGACCGGTTTGGTAGGAACCGCTGTGGAGGAGCACAGTCCCTACGTGACTCGCCATAGACATAAACAGAGAGAAGTAGCTCCGGCTGCAATGTTCTTCCGCAAGACGCATGCAGTTCTGTTTATTAACCGCTAGAGCGCAAAAATTACGGAGACTGCAGCTTTAAATAGAAAGTGCAAAATGTATTTAAAATGGAAATTTTTGTAACATTATAAATATCTTTACTGTAACTTTTGATCAATTTAATGCATCCTTTCTAAAGAAAAATATAAATGTCTTTTAAACATATTACTGGCACCAACCTTTCGAACAGTGGTGTATCTATAGTTTATTTTCTTATAATTGAGTATATACAGTACAATATACTTAATGCTTTCTTATACTTAAATGCTTTTTATACTTAATGTTTTTGTGCCTAAAAACACTAATTAAAATACATCAAATAAAAATTGTAACCCAGTATCTGTGCATACTATTACAGTATTAGCTTAGCAATGTGATAACATACGTTTATCATATTGAAATCATGTTAATTCTAATAACATAAGTTGTGAGTTAAGCCCAATAAAAAAATATATATATATATATACACACATATATATATATATATATATATATATATATATATATATATATATATATATACATATAAATAAAATAAAACAAAACATTTATTTTCATCACATTGTTAATTACCTTTGGTTTGGGATACATGAAAAGACACTTGAGAAGAAAAAAAAATAAAACTATGTAGTGTGCATACTGTAAAAAAATAAAATAAAATAAATAAATAAAAATAAAAATTGGTCAAAACGTTTTTTGGTCAGTATCTGCTTATGAAGCTCCGTTTCATTTAGAATGCTGTCATAAACTGTAGGCAGTAGACAACAAGCTCACTAGGTTTTGGTTTTGTCTGTAAACTGTTGATAGCCTGCAAAAACATCAGTCGAGGTACAGCAGCTGAAATATTCCCAGCTCACTTCCTGTCTATGCTGATGCTCATTGGTAAAGACTAAGAGGCAGCGTTGCTCCAGAAACAGGCTCCATTGCTCTGCAACGCTTTGTGGATTCAGCTCTTGAACTGATATCAAAGGACTGAAAGCTTATGCTCAGGACAAAGAGGGTTTCAGACCCATAAATGATGTGTCATTGCCGCTACTGTTGTTGAGACTGCAGGGGTTTTAGATTCCTCTGCTCGCACTGACAGTGTTTCCTTACTGATCTTTCTCCCTTTCTCTCCATTTGCCTCATCTTACGCCTTGCTCTGAGATCCCTTTTCTGATTTCCAACCACAGCTTGGACTTTTAGATCAGAATGTCTGACACCAGGGGTTTTGAACTTGACATCTACTTCTTACTTGCTTTCCGGGTGTTTAAAGCCACAAAGCTCTAGATTCGAAAACTGCCCCGCTCGTTTTCATTTGCTGTGTATTTTTAAAAAAGGCCCGGTCTCTGCAACTCTGACATGTGACAGATATAAAGTCCAGATGCTTGGAGCCATCTCTAAACTGTCAAATGATGTTTCCCTGTCCTAAACAAGGAGTTTTGTTTGCATTTGTATGGTGCTCGCATCATAGGACCTGATTCTTGGCAGTGAGGCCTGGCGTGCTCCCATAGGGATCTGCTGACTCAGTGCCTTTAGTATCTCTGCTGTTCCTAGCCCGCGGCTATCTCTGTCTGTGTGTTCACACTCGCTGTGTCTTCAGGGGGTAAAGGAGAGTTCAGTTCTGTGATGTTATGGCAGCTGTGCTGCTTTCAGCAGGTCAGGCAGAAGTAGATCAAGGAGAGTGCAAAAAGATTTGGAACATGCAGACTAAATCATGAGATTCAAATGAGGAATGCGAACCATTTAAATAATTCCACTTTTTTAAATCAAAGGAATAGCTCAGCCAAAAATTTAAATGCTGGAACTCAATAAGGAATTCTTAATAAGCATTATACAGCATTTAATAACTCTTCATTTATCAACTGTTTCAAGATCCAAAAAGTTTTTTTTTTTAAAAAGATTCAAAATAAATCATCCACACAATTTGTCTGTAGTCTAAGACAAATACACGACACTGCGCTTTGGCTGCATTTACCACACATTTACATTGACAATGGCCCTATCATACACCTGGCGCAATGCGGTGCCAGACACAAAGTGTTTTTTTCTTTTTATATATATATATATATGTGTGTGTGTGTGTGTGTGTGTGTGTGTGTGTATAAAATAAGAAAAATGGTAAGAAACATGAAAAAAATACATGTTCACAGCTAATGTGATGAACTAACATGATGTTACTCTGCTAAAACTTAAGGAGAACTGACTTCATGTCTCCACATCCAACAAGTTGGTAAAAATGTAAAGAAGTTAGTTTTGAGAAAGCTCGTAATTTGTTTGCTGATGTTACTTAGTTATCTAATGTAATGATGTTCAGACATTTTAAAGTGTAAGTTAATTGTCTAAATACTTTTTTGGGATAAAGTAAAGGTCGACCAGTTGATTGGTTTTGATTGGAATCAGTGGTGATAACCAATTGCTGGAACAATTGAGAGTGGGAGTGACCTATAGAGGAGGAGTTTGTTTTGACAGTTTGAGTTAATGCACATTAGTTACTGCACTATGAACTAACATGAATGATCATGGTATAATTATTATATTAATATGATTAATATTTTTAAAGTATTTTAAAATTTTCATGGTTCAGTACAGTTTTAACATTTTTGTAATAAGGTTCATTACTATTTTATGTTATGTTATGTTTTTTTATTTTCTTTTATTCAGTATCCATTTAAAAAACTATTGGTTGATAAATCAGTTACTGTTTTACTGTTCCAGTACAGTTACAGTTACTGGAAAACAAAATGGCGCCGCCGGGTTCGGTCGCCATTCAGGTCGCTCCGCGAAGACTGTGCTTTTATTTACTATTTTACTTTCTTTTACTCTCAATTTTTACAAACTTATCAACTGCATTGATCTGCTATGACAGCAAAACTCTTTTGGACATTGGTTACCTCTACACTGGACTGTTTCAGGACACTTTCGCCGATCCTCTGTGGCCATCTGAGATTCTTCGGAACGCTGAGTTGACCAATGGCCAGACGAGTCAACGGCGAAGAATCAAGAAACACCGCGGGAAACGCGCTGGGATACGCAACAGACTGAGGAAAAGGGCATTCAGCCCTCCTCTCCCGAGCATTCTTCTAGCAAATGTTCAATCCTTGGAGAATAAGATGGACGATCTTAGAGCCAGGAACAGTTTTCAACGGGACATGAGAGACTGTAACATCTTTTGTTTGTCCGAAACATGGCTCACACCCGCGGTCCCGAACACAGCTGTGACGCCGTCTGAGAACTTCTCTGTTTTTCGGATGGACAGAACAGCCAAGGCCGGTAAATCCAAAGGCGGTGGAGTATGCTTCATGGTCAACAAGAAATGGTGCGACCCCAGGAACATCACCATTCTCTCGCGATCCTGCTCGCCTCATCTGGAACATTTAACAATCATTTGCCGCCCATTCTATCTGCCGAGGGAGTTTTCTGCGGTCGTCGCGACCGCCGTTTACATTCCACCACAGGCAGACACAGGGCTGGCTTTATCTGGCCTTCATGATGTTGCCAGCGGCGTCATAAACAAACACCCCGACGTGGCGTACATTGTCGCGGGCGAAACTTTCACCAGCACGTCTCCTGTCCTACACGAGGAGCAAACACACTGGATCATTGCTACTCTCCGTTTAAGAACGCCTATAAAGCGCGGTCACTTCCAGCTTTTGACAAATCAGATCATGCCGCCATTTTCCTCACACCTGAATACAGACAAAAGCTCGTTCAGGAACCCCCGGTGAGGCGGGAAGTTAAGCGCTGGTCGCCCCATTCAGAGACCGCGCTACAGGCAGCTCTTGATGATGTGGATTGGGACATTGGGACATGGGCGAGTTCAGCTGACGTAAGCGAGTTCACAAATGTGGTGCTTTGCTTCATCAACACGCTTACAGAGCAAGCCACGCAAACAATAACAATAACGTCCTTCTCAAATTCAATCCGCGCTGCAGTGAACACACGCACTGCTGCTTACAACGCCAGTCTCCTAACGGGGAATATGACTGAATACAGATCGTCCTGCTATGCTCTGCGGCGTGCAGTTAAAGCTGCAAAACTCCGTTATAAAGACCGAGTGGAGTCTCATTTCCAACTCAACGACTCCCGGCGCATGTGGCAAGGTCTGAGGTCCATCTGCTCTTTTGGATCTAAATCCTCTGCAGAGGTGAACGCTGATCCGTCGCTTGTGAATGAGTTAAACTCTTTCTACGCTCGCTTTGACTGTAACTGCGGCAACGCGACTCCGCCAAGTGGCGCGTCAGAGGGAATCACTCAGAGCAGCAACAACCACGTGATCTCTGTCTCGGAGGATGAAGTTCGGAGGGCACTCAAGCGTGTGGACGTCAGGAAAGCTGCTGGGCCAGATGGTATTTCAGGCCGTGTTCTGCGGTCCTGTGCTGATCAGCTCGCCGGGTTGTTTACATCTATCTTCAATGAGTCCCTTGCTACATCTATGGTCCCCACCTCCTTCAAAAAATCCACCATCATCCCTGTCCCTAAGAACAGTAAACCCTCTTGCCTAAATGACTATCGACCAGTGGCTCTCACATCTATAGTCATGAAGGTCTTTGAGAGACTCATTAAAAACACCATTTGCGCCTACATTCCTGACACTTTGGACCCTCTTCAGTTTGCCTATCATCCCAATAGATTGACTAAAGATGCCATCTCTCATGTCCTCCACTCCTCCCTCACTCACATCGACAGCAAAAGTGGGAACTACGTAAGGCTGCTATTTATTGACTATAGCTCAGCCTTTAACACCATAGTTCCCATCAAGCTAACCTCCAAACTCCTGGATCTCGGCCTGAATCCTTCTCTCTGCCACTGGATTGAGGACTTCCTCACTGGCAGGCCTCAGGTGGTGAGAGTAGGCCAGTCCACCTCCTCTTCCATCACCCTGAATGTGGGAGCTCCACAGGGCTGTGTCCTGAGTCCCCTGCTCTACTCTCTCTACACGCATGACTGTTTGTCCACACACAGCTCCACCTCTATCATCAAATTTGCTGATGATACTGTTGTCCTGGGCCTCATTTCCAACAACAATGAGACGGCATACTTGGACGAGGTGGAGCATCTAACATCATGGTGCCAGGACAACGGTCTCTCTCTGAATGTTGGCAAGACCAAAGAAATGATTGTGGACTTCAGGAAGAGACAGCAACGGACATACTCCCCCCTCATGATAAGCGGGTCACCAGTAGAGAGAGTGAGCAGCTTCAAGTACCTGGGTGTAAACATCTCAGAGGACCTGACCTGGACTGCTCACATTCAGACACAGGTGAAAAAAGCCAGGCAAAGACTGTACCACCTGCGCCAGCTGAGGAAATTCAGGGTTTCACCAGCTATCCTGAAAACTTTCTATTTAGGGGCGATAGAAAGTGTATTAACTCAGTGCATCACAGCGTGGTATGGGAACAGCACCAGTCATGACTGCAAAGCCCTGCAAAGAGTCGTGCACTTATCCGAGCGTATCTCAGGGTCAGCTCTCCCGTCTCTGCAGGACGTCTACACCAAACGCTGCAAAGGTAGAGCTACTAAGATCATCAAGGACTCTAATCACCCTGCAAACCCTCATTTCACGCTGCTGCCATCTGGTAAGCGCTTCCGAAGCCTGATGGCCAAAACAGACTCCTGAACTCAGTCACTTAACATCACGTGACTTCACTTCAGGATAAACATCGATACACTGACATTGCACTGCACTTTCTGTTCTCGTTGTTACTTTGTAACAACCTGTTATAAACCTGTTTGCACATTATACTCTTATACATTTGTTAACCACATATTTATAAGTCTACAGTTTACTCACTGCACAGTTTACCTCACTTATTTTATTCCACTTCTTTATTCTTATTTTTTACTTTTTCTTCTACTTGACTTGATTATTTATAATTCTACAGATATATATATATATATATATATATATATATATATATATATATCCTATTTCTATTATAATTTCCTCGTGTTTTTAACTGTGAATTTGCACTGTCCATGGAGCGGACCTGTTTACATTTCACTGCCGGTTGTATATTCTGTATATAACTGTGTATGTGACAAATAAAACTCTTGAATCTTGAATCTTGAATCTACTGGCCAGCGTGGTCCAACGTAGTTATCATTATTGGTAAAATCCACTATCGGTCGAACTCTACTATGAATTCACAATTATTATTTATTTATTTTTACTCTGAAACGGTCTTCCATTATGAGGTGCCTGAATATTCTACTTTTGTGTTCTTTGGAAAATACCGGCTTACAAATCTAAAATGACACGGGAGTGAGTACACATTACGGTGAACTACCCCTTTAAAAACAGTTCTTATTTTGGTCTACAATCTGTTTGGAGAAAAGATAAGAACAAATAAATGTGTCGCTACAGCCCTACAGTGGGATGGAGTTCTCAGGACTGTTGGGAGATTTAAGTGACAGACACGATTGGCATTTAATCCAGTCTGCCCGAGGTCTCTCTGGGGCTTAAGCTCCATCCGTGTGGGTTAGTTTCCCTCCTACCCCCTGCCTCCCGCACAGGGCCAGGCTGTGATGGAGGACATGCATGGGATGGGAGCTCAGGCCACCAGCACAAAGCTGCAGGCAGTTGTTCCAGATGGCTGGCTGGTTAATAGGAAGCTTAGCTTGGGGTTTGAGTCACTCAAATGACCGTTTCTCTGGTGGGTACATCTTCTACAAACTTTGGACATTGAAAAGCTCCTGATCCCATGGTGTTTACACAGCAATGTCATATTGACTAGAACATACAGAAAATAAACGGGAGGATAAATAATGTGTTTAAACCCTGGCAAACATGTCACTTTGCTTTTAGATCCAGAGGGCTCTTACTTTAGACAGTCTATCAGAGGCACAGACTGTACTGCTACACTATTCCTTCAGCTGATAAACATTGGTTCCTCTAGTAGCTAAAAGTGCCATTGATTTAGATGGAATCTACAGACAATCAGTGCACCTTTTCCACCTGAATGGAAGTCACTGGAAGTGCTGAACAGAAGAAAGGTCAGTCAATAAAGCAGTATCAGAACTTTCTTTTTAAGGGGCAATATTTTCCCCCTGGAACCAATTTTTTGGGGGGAATTTCACAACATTTCAGCTTCAAAATTAAATAAGTGAACCTAATTGAATCTAGCCTAATTTAATAAAGATATTGGCTGAAATAAATTAAATCAGATAGGACTAAACTATTATAAACACACAGACACAAACATGAATGTTTCAACAATATAGACTAGTTTTTCTTATTTCTTATTATTAAGTTTCTTATTTTTTTGTAATAAGAAGACTCTTATGCTTAAAGGCTGCATGTATTTATCTAAAGTACAGTAAAAACAATAATTTTGTGAAATAGTATTTCTCTTTAAAATAACTCTATTCTATTTTTATATTTTAAAATGATATTTATTCCTGTGATGCAAAGCTGAATTTTCAGCATCATTACTCCAGTCTTCAGTGTCACACGATCCTTCAGAAATCATTCTAATATGCTGATTTGCTGCTCAAGAAACATTTATGATTATGTTGAAAAGAGTTATAACTGTGATGAACAGAAAGCATGTATTTCAAATAGAACTTTTTACAACATTATAAATGTATTCACAAATGTAGACATTTTTGATCAATTCAGTGCAATGAACAATTTATTAAAAAAGAAGAAAAAAAAAAAAAAAATTCATACTGACCACCAAACTTTTGAATGGTACACTCAAAAAATTACTTGTTGAATTTACTTAAAGCAGGGTCAAGTGGTTCCACACAACTATACTGAGTATTTTTTTACAAATAACTAGTTATATGAACAAAATAAATTCAAGTAAAGATGACACAATTTCTTTGAGTAAATACAAACCATTTGAATTTGTCACTGTTACATACTATTTATATGTGCAGTTTACTTAATAATGTTATGTTAAATATATAAAAGTTTATTATGTTAGGTTAATTTACCTTATTAAATTAACTATTTGCTCTATACATGTAAGTGGAAAACTATTAAATAACAACAAGCATATTTTTAGAAACAAAATGCAAAAATAACTAATTTGACAAACTCAATTTAATTGAGGACAGGAATTCCATTCAATAAATGTGTATATGAGTGTCCACAACCTTAACACAGGCACCACTCTTCTGCATAATGGTAACCACAAAATTACAGAAACTCCTCTAAATGTCCAACATAACTGAACATTAAACACTAACATAAACTAACTACATCTTTCCCTTTACTGAAAAACACATAAAATAACACTTATTAAGTAAAGATGTCAATACTCATTTTTAGTAGAAACAACTCAGTAAATGTAAGTACATGTAGTTTCATGAGTTTTTTTAAGTAATGTGAACAAGGATGATTTGAGTGCAACTAACAACAGTGAAAGTTAATTTTTTGAGTGTGTAACAGTATGCTAGAATCCATTAGCTAGCATTCAACAACACTCCATTCTGAAACTGTTACATGCAGAAGTACTAAACCCATAAAATAATATTTTAAAATATATCAAAACTCACTATATGGGCTTTTTTTCCGCTGATTTTGGTGGCATTTTGCCATAACCCCTGATTGATTTCTGACATTGCAATGTTCTCATCAGCACGCTGCCAAGTTTTATTGTTAACCTATGAGATTGCTGAGTTAAGAACTCATTTGGTCTGTGGTATTTTCTTATATACCAGTCTTTGTTGCTTTCTGAGTATCGACCGCATAATAATGTAGAGCTGCTTTACAATGATTGCCCTGCACCAAAATATAGCCAGAGAACTGTTTAATCACCCTTTGAGTCAAAGCTTGAGCGAAAACACCTATATCCATTTTGTATGATCACTGATATCATATTCCATTGATCACTGCTCTTAATATTAAGCTTAATTCTCATGTGCCGCTCAGACTGACAGTAGCACAATGAAATGGATGTGGAACAAGGAGAAGTAGATGAGTGAAACAAGGGAGGTGGAGTGTGAGGACTTGAGTAAAAGCAATCTGATGACTCAGCATCACAGACAAAATGAAAACTATAAGAACAGCTTGGCTGTGATTCAGATGTACTCAGGTGTGATAGCCTTTGCCCCTGAGTTTGGCACTGCTATCCACTGTGGCACACAGCTTGAATTATCAAACTTAAAGTGGCTTTGCACAGGCTTGAAGATCATATGAAATCAAATGTCTGTTAGCTTTGAGATCATCTATATGCTGCTAGTGCTCCTAAACTTTGACAAATATCTTTAAGCAGATTTTAAATGGACCTAAATACTGATGATCCGTCCTGCACTCATCCTATAAATGGAGTTCTGGAGTTTGGAGTCTGAAGTTTTGCAACCAGGTTCAGCTTCTTGGTGTCCTTTTGTTAAATTCATGAGGCCTTTCTTGATTATTTATTAGCCTGGTCGAGTCTGGTGCACACTTTATTAGCCCTTTCCATCTTTGTTTTCTCGCCCTGTCTTTATATAAATACCCCTTTCTCTTTCTCATTTTCTTTGAGTCTTTGTCCTGTCTTTCTCCTCCCTGCAGTCCTGGCTTCAAAACAGTGATAAACAACAACTGTGTTTTTACAGGGTCTTGCAAGAGGTGGTCAAGGGTACTGTTCATGTGAAAGCAATCCATCCTAACTCGCAAAGGTGAAACGCTATACTGATGACGTATAATGTGCACGCTCCTGGTCATTTACAGAATAATATATTTCTCCAAGTTACTTGTCTACAAAATGACTCCCTTCGGAGCATCTTGCATTCTCCGCATCTTTTAAAACTCAAGTGCCATTCTGTATTTTTACCGCCTGTTTGCATTGCAGATTGACTCAAATGTCACTGGCGACATATATTTTTAAGGCCATTTTATTGACACATAAATCTCTGCTGAACCTTTTCTGATGGTGAGTAATATGTTTGCAAGTTTGCATGGTGAATTATGCATACGTGTCTCTGTTTTAATGCCATTTCTCAAAGCAAATCTTCATTTGGTAAATGATGGGTTACCTGAACTGCACAAGTTTATGGCAGCTCTCTCCTTAGAGAGAGAAGAATATATGTAATGACGGTATAAACCTTAGCATATGGGACTGTCCTCAATCCCTGTCCTAGGCTTTTTTAATGCCATCTTAATCCAATATTCGTACTGTCTCTCTCTGTTTAAAAAAAATAAACAATCTGCACTGCATAAATATGAAATTAAATATAGATGAATCCTTATTAAAGATGCAGTTTTATGTTACTTTTGTTCTTTAATTAACATTAATGACAGACATCACAGCAACTGGTTTATTAGGCTGCTGTCACTTTAAGATCTGCCGCTGCCGAATATGACGCAGAACTGACACGCTGTCATGCACATCTTTCATGTCTCTTTAAGTTAATTTAATACGTTATTTAATGCATTTAAGACTGCTCTTATGAGCATACTAAGAAACGTGCATTTTGGCATAATTCTGCACAATACTGGCACGATACTGGCATGCGTCTTTCTGTGCCAAAAGGGTTCAAAATGATTCAAAAGCTTTTGCACTGTATAATATATATATTGTGTGTGTGTGTGTGTGTGTGTGTGTGTGTGTGTGTGTGTGTGTGTGTGTGTGTGTGTGTGTGTGTGTGTGTGTGTGTGACTCTTTAGCTCCACCCACTGCATGCCTCCACAAGCATGGCTGTTTTCGTAAAGAAGCGGTACAGCCAGGCCCGGATTAACACAGTGTAGTGCCCTAGGGTGACCACATTTGATTTTACCTTATATCTTCTTTTTATAATCCTTGGAAGCCCAAATCGAAATCGAAAATAAAATAAGATTCATATCACAGTGTAACCAGACTAAATTTTTGTTTAGTTCTCTTTGCCATCGTCACTCATTAAACTGGGATTGTCGTGTTGTAGCTCACTTCTCACTAGCTCACTCTCTCTCTCTCTCTCTCTCTCTCTCTCTCTCTCTCTCTCTCTCTCTCTCTCTGAATTGTGAATAGCAAAAATCCATCACAGACAAATGGTTTAATATTATCTCATATAGAAACCTGGCAAAGATATAATTTGCAAGATAACATCTATATAGCAATAATAAATAGTAGGCTAAGTCTATTTTCTTAATCTCCCCAGTACCAACAGCAGAACCAATAGCATCAATTGGCCCAATCGCAATTATTTATATATTTTATATTCTCTCTGTATATATTATATCTTTAACTGTTCATTTTGTATCAATCATCTCTTCCAGCAAAATTATATTATATATATATATATATATATATATATACATACACACACACACACACTCACCTAAAGGATTATTAGGAACACCTGTTCAAATGTCTTACTTACCTGTCAGGGGAGACACCATGATCAGGAAGGTGGTTCACCCAGGGTGAGGCTCGGCCATTGCACTCCGGTTGTGCTGACCCCTGCGAATTCCCCAAATGTGGGAATCTCGACTGCATAATTTATGGTAGTGGGGGACTGCGTTCGCGCTCTCCCCTCAAGTATTTTACATTTCACTCCCGGTTGTATATTCTGTATATAACTGTGTATGTGACAAATAAAACTCTTGAATTTCTTGAATCTCTTGTTCAATTTCTCATTAATGCAATTATCTAATCAACCAATCACATGGCAGTTGCTTCAATGCATTTAGGGGTGTGGTCCTGGTCAAGATAATCTCCTGAACTCCAAACTGAATGTCAGAATGGGAAAGAAAGGTGATTTAAGCAATTTTGAGCGTGGCATGGTTGTTGGTGCCAGACGGGCCGGTCTGAGTATTTCACAATTTGCTCAGTTACTGGGATTTTCACGCACAACCATTTCTAGGGTTTACAAAGAATGGTGTGAAAAGGGAAAAACATCCAGTATGCTGCAGTCCTATGGGCGAAAATGCCTTGTTGATGCTAGAGGTCAGAGGAGAATGGGCCGACTGATTCAAGCTGATAGAAGAGCAACTTTGACTGAAATAACCACTTGCTACAACCAGGGTATGCAGCAAAGCATTTGTGAAGCCACAACACGCACAGCCTTGAGACGGATGGGCTACAACAGCAGAAGACCCCACCGGTTACCACTCATCTCCGCTACAAATAGGAAAAAGAGGCTACAATTTGCACAAGCTCACCAAAATTGGACAGTTGAACACTGGAAAAATGTTGCCTGATCTGATGAGTCTCGATTTCTGTTGAGACATTCAGATGGTAGAGACAGAATTTGGCGTAAACAGAATGAGAACATGGATCCATCATGCCTTGTTACCACTGTGCAGGCTGGTGGTGGTGGTGTAATGGTGTGGGGATGTTTTCTTGCACATCGTTTAAATGCCATGGCCCCTGAGTAGTGCCAATTGGGCATCATTTAAAATTTGCCATGGCCCATACCTGAGCATTGGTGGTGGTGTAATGGTGTGGGGGATGTTTTCTTGGCACACTTTAGGCCCCTGTCCATCATTTAAATGCCATGGCCTACCTGAGCATTGTTTCTGACCATGTCCATCGCTTTATGACCACCATGTACCCATTCTCTGATGGCTACTTCCAGCAGGATAATGCACCATGTCACAAAGCTCAAATCATTTCAAATTGGTTTCTTGAACATGACAATGAGTTCACTGTACTAAAATGGCCCCCACAGTCACTAGATCTCAACCCAATAGAGCATCTTTGGGATGTGGTGGAACTACATATATATTATATTTACATATAATATATTACATATATACACACACACAACATTTATTTTAAAGGTCTAATCATTGGCTGGTTGCCCAGGGCACTCACCCAATCCCGTCTATGGATAATCCTGCCCTGGGTACAGCATATCTGTCTTTTATAAATATGATAAAACAAAAGACTCTTCTGATATATGAAGGATACAATACTACTCTATAGGTACTCAAGATTAATATGAGATTGGCAGAAACTATGTGTGTTATGTACCCTTTAAATATAGTATTACATAGCTATTTTGTAACATTCATGTCAGTTTATAATGTTAGCTTGTTTCCGCCACAAAAAAAGCGAGTTATAGTCTGAATTGTGAGATTTAAATTCAACATCCAATTGTGATTTAACCAAGTCTGGAACGAACTGTATTAATGTCAACCATTTTGGAAAATGCACACATGCAAATATGAACTAATACAAACACTCATGCACAATATACAATTTTGTAGCCATAGCCCTGTTTCGTGGTTTGCAGTCCCCCAAGATTTACAGTATGCTGCTGAGTACATAGGAGAGGAGAGAAACAAGAATTGCTATGCTATCATTCTAAAATTCCCAAATGAATCCCAACGATCCATTTACCTTAATTAAAACAGCTTTGACTTCTATGCCTAATAAAATATTATTCACACCATACAGTCACCACACACACATGCACACACCTGTGCCATCGACACAATTAAAATACCACCACCCCCGCATCTACCATTGGGTGATAAACAGATTTTAGATTAAGGTCTTCATCCAGATGAGCTCCATCTTTCTTTCTGGAGTTTGCCACAGTTGCAGCTGCTTATCAGTTAATCATGTTTACGACAGGCCTGACAACTAATAACTTTCCCAGGGAGTTTCGTCTCCCGCCTCTTAATCGGCGGCGGCAGCTCGGCGAGCCATATGCTCGCTGATTATTGAAGGTGATGAGAATGGGGAACGTCGGGCAAGACTCAGGGAATGCTGTCAGGCTCAGGCTCCGTGTTATCAGGGGCCAACATGCAGGTCAGGGCTCCAAACGCAAGGCTTGACACATGCTAATGAAGCAACCTCTCATCAAGCATGCGGCTCATCGCGGCCCGTCGAAAACGACCGGCGGAGCGTTTTGGACTCTCCCGGAACCGCGGGAGCAGTCATATCCCATTATGTCAGCTCAGAATAAGCACTGACCCTCACCATCACACAGACGACCCACGTCGTGACAGCTTGTCTTGATCGAGAGCACAGGTGGAGGAGGAGAAGAAACCGGCTGATGAGTTTGGACTTTAAAGCAGCATCTTTGCAGGTGTAAGTGAAAGGGGAAATGCTGCATAACCTTGATAAAGTCATCTCTCCCGTGCCAGCGTTTCAGGTCTATGGAATTAGTCAAAGACAACGGGTGTCAGCGAGACCAATTCTAAATTGAATTAGACTGACAATGACTTAAAGAATGATGTAACTTGTAATCAATTTAGAATGGAACTTTGAAAGACAGATAGTGGAGACAGTGAATGCAATCATATAATAGACATTTTCTGAAACGATGGTTTTCATAACTTAATAGTTTGACATATACTAATGCTTGAACTTAAAAGAATAGAAAATTGTCAATCATTTAACCATCCTCTTGTTCCAAACCCAAATGACATTTAGTTTTCAGAGGAACATAAAAGAAGAAATTAAACAATTGTACTATTTGTTCTTTTCCATACAATAACAATAAATGGAGACTTAAACATTCAAGATTCAAAAAGGATGCAAAAACAATAAAACTTTCATAAAACTTTCATACGACACAATTCTTTACAACACTTTACAATAAGGTTTTTCATTTCTTAATATTTAGTCATAACAGTACACTTATAAAAAAATATTCTGTGGGGAAGTAAATACTACTGAAAAAACAAATGCAATTTCTACATGAAAAGTTAGTTCAGGCAAGAATTTACCCAAAAAAAGTAACAGAAAATAAAGCATAAATATCAACGTTATAAAATTAAGTAAATCTACTCAACTTTTCTGATACTGGTTTTCCCATCATGCACTGGGGTTTGAACAATTAATGAGGTTGATTTTTCGCTATTTTCAAGCTGTATTTACACTGTTTTATCATTGCTTTTGTTGTTAGGTTAAGTAACTTGCCATTTTGTGACATTTGGAGTTAATTTTCTACTCAAAATGACACATTCATAATCAAAAACGATCCATCCACTATTATGTAGATGTGGTGTCTACACAATATGTATTGCGTCACTGTTTCCAAGTAAAGCATACACTTTAAAAGCGTGGTTTAATTCAGTGTTACATTGTTTGAGTAAAAAGTATTGCAAAGGAAAATTTAACTAAGTAGAAATTACTCAACCTTTTACTGGCCAAGTTAAAATGACTTATTTTCCTTGTTGATTTTACTTAGTACCTTGTTGACTAACTTAGTTAAGTAGAGTTTACCTAATTCCATATGTGAAATTTACTTAAAAAATATGCGTGCATATATGCATGGAATTTAGAGTAATATTTCTGAAAATCCATTAAATTTGAGATAAATATTGAGCAAATCTGAAAATATCTCCAAGGACAACAAACCTGCATAGGATCGATATTCTTAGTTTGGAGCACGCCTTCTCAGACTGGCAAATTTAGTCTAGGTAATTTACCCAGACTCACCAACGCTAATTAAATGCAAATCATCAAATGAACTCCTGCTGATGGGTTGGTTTTCCTTGAACTTTGTTTAATCCAATCCTTTAATTGCTTAACAGGATCAATCATGGCACCTTAATTAGCCTAAATGTCCAGATGTGTTTAAGTCATTCAGGTTATGGAGATTGGAAAAACGTAATGGAGGCTGGCAGTCTGGGGCTGTCTGGGAATTCATCTACTGCAGTCAGTCGTCTCCTTGAAATGCAGTGTGAATGCTTCACTCTCCCTGCCAGTCCACTTTCTCTCCGCGCTGTGAGATCAGTCAATGAAAGAATGCTATTTTGCTCTTCTAAATAATTTTACATTAGACCTACTGCTTCCAAAAGTTGTATGACGCAACTTTGCACAAGCCTCTGTTTAAATCAGCCGCATTTTGACCGAATGACTGGGCTGGAACTGCAGAAGTGATTCTGTAATTGAGTGAAACTCAGAGCAGTCTCCTGCAAAGACTCTAGTTGAAGAGAGATATGTGTTTCACAGGCGTTGCATGACTGGTATGAGTTTGACTTCAGGTCACCTCAATCTATGCTGAAGTGACGGGGTTTCTAAAGTGTTGACATAAGCCTTCTCCATGCGGTGGAATCAAGGGCGTAGGCTTGCCTTTAACATTGTAGGGACATTTTAAAATCATTCAAACTATACAGATGTACCACACTTTCGCCTACACAGTGAAATTGCCTGTTACAGTTGATCAGATATTCTTGTTTTGAAAAAGTATGAAGAAGCCATAATTGTGGGCAGGGATCCGACATATGATGCAATAACACTTTGCAAGCCAAGATTCTTTATCTCTTCCACATAATGTCCTATAGGCAAAGCATATTTGGAAACAATCAAATATAATGTATGTATTTGTGTGTATACATATTATATACATACAGTCTTGACTTGCAGGTGTATTTCAGCAGTGGCGTGTAACGCAGTCACTCCTACTAGCCATTTTAGCGGGTTGAAATCGATAAATAATATATACATTTTTCAATTAAGATCTTTTAAAAAAGGCATCTGAAATAATAAACTAAACATTTAAACTGATTTTTCAATCGATACTGAAATATCTGGAATTCTTCCAGTACTCATTTTCCGCAGAATAGATACCAGCTGCACCTTCTCACTCTCTCATCTCTCCGACAGAGAGTTTATACACAAACCCGCCTCCCCTCACTCACTCATTTAATTTGCTCCTGATGAATATTGTTGGTGTTACAGGGCTTGAATTTCGGCGTGGGATTGTGTGTATTGTGCATAATTTTACTCATTCCCGCAGATTTTGTGCTCACACCCAGAGTGCACGGACATAAAGCCACCTCTCAGAACTAAATTGAGTTCTTTTTCGCTGCTTATTGCTCTTAAACAATCAAATACACACAAAATAATGTAAAAATGGCGGTCTTGGTGAGTATTCACGTAAACACAGTCAGTTATGTTTTAAGTGGACGGAAACAGCTGAGAAAGAAAACACATGTGTAACAGTATAATGGATCCGTGTGTCAGGTCTTGAAGTGATAGCAGCCTAATATACCTGCTGCCAAATTATGAGACAATATTAAAAATATCTACATGGCAGTTTTTCCCCATGGTATCAAAATTGTGGCCAGTGAAAATGCTGAGTGGCTAGTAACTTTGGAAAACCACTAGCCACAGTAGCTGGTGAGCAAAAAAGTTGATGTCAAACCCTGCATACAGTTATAGTAGGTAAGAATCTTTTCAAAATATAAAAACATGACAATCAATCACTACTTAAATTACATTTCATTACATTAAGTAGATATTGTACAGTAAGTCTGGATTATTCTGAAGTCTCTTATACCCAAATCTACAATGATGTAAAGATCTTCTTAGGGGAAGACTATGGGTTTAAAAAAAAAAATAAAAATAAAAAAAACACTTGAAATAAGCATTCAGATGTGCAGAGATTGTTTCATGCGTTCCCATCAAGATAAGACACAAACACACATTCCTCTGTTTACTTTCCTCATTCACTCACTGCATAGAAAATACTAAGTATACAGTGCATAGTACATTAGATAGTAAATATGTAATCTAACCTGATTTAGCAAGGCATATTTCATTGGGGACAACTCAGATGGAACCTGCACGTTAAGAGCCTGAAGTTACTCCTGAGATTTTATAACCGTTGCTTAAATTTATGACTCTGAATCATTTTCACATTTGCTTCTTGATTAGAACAGGCAGGTTAAATTTCACCAGCCGTGTCTCGCTCTATATGAACCAGTCTGAAGTGTCTCTTTGATTTTATTTGGCTTTGAAAAAGGCTGTTTCGGCTGAGAGCTTCCAGGGATAAGAAGTCAACTGCTTTTCCATCAACACCTCCCCTGCAGGAGTATCAAGTCTGGCAGGCTTTAAGCGCTACTCCTTCCTTTGGCCTCCTCCGGCCACTCTTGGTGTGCCAGTACCTCCAGATCTATTGTGAGCTAACTGAGAAACCTGGCAGGCCTGGCTAACTGTTTACACTTGATGCACTTGAAAGCTGCCAAACTACCACTGGGTGGTAGCAGGTGGGGTTCAGTGCTGGCAAACTGATAAGCACATTGACCTGGGCACAAAAAGCTAGCGATCAATCCCACAGCCAGTGAAGCACACAGGAGAGGTGAGATGCACTGAGGCATATCGGAGAATTATTGGGTTGGCATCAGGACGGATCAGGTGGTCTGAGAGCTATAGCAAAACTGAAAATGTTCAAAATTGTGATCTTACAGGTGAAATCCAGGATCGATGAGGTGTCGAGCACAGGCTCGCAGTGATGTACAGTATATGTTACAACATAGCATCAGGAGGTAGAGGCTGCAGAAAAAAAACTGGGAAATGTATTATATAACTACATCATCAAACCTAAATGCATATTTTCATATACTTTCATGTCTGGCCATGCATTAGACAAATACATCATCCTAGTGCCTCATATGAGAGTGGTGGCCTCTTATGCATCTCTTTCAGTCCCTTGACATTACCAAAGATCAAAGGCCCAACAAATATATTTTGTAACATGAAGTAAATCTTAACAATATTATTCAGAAGCTTGAGATCACATGATTTATTCACCCACAAGCCATTCTAGGTGTATAGGACTTTCTTTTTTCAGATGAATACAATCAAATTTATATAAAAAATGTCCTTGCTAACCTTATAATGGCAGTGAATGGCAGCCCAAAATTTGAAGCCCAAAAAAGTGCATCCATCCATTATAAAAGTAATCCACACGGCTCCGCTGGGTTAATAAAGACCTTCTAAAGCGAATCATTGGGTTTGTGTAAGAAAAATATCCATATTTATCCATATATTTTCAACTTTATAAAGTAAAATATCGAGCTTCCGGCGGACTGCCTTCCGTATACAACTTGTGCAGAAAGTGTAACGCCTCTCGCAGTTCAAAATGCTTACGTTACAGCCGGCATCCCTGTGCAAGTTGTGCTTTGTTCGTAAGTTGAATATGGAAGATAGATATTTTACTTTATAATGTTTTAAATATAGATATTTTTCTTACACAAACCCATCAATTCACTTCAGTAGGTCTTTATTAACCCCCCGGAGCTGTATGGATTACTTTTATAATGGATGGATGCAATTTTGGGCTTAAAATTTTTCAGCTGCCATTATAAGGCTTGGAAGAGCCAGGACATTTTTAATATAACTCTGACTATATTCTTCTGAAAAATGAATGTCATATACACCTAGGATGACTTGAGAGGGAGTAAATAATGGGGTAATTTTCATTTTTGGGTGAACTAGCCCTTTAAATTGATCAAAAGGGAGAGAAAAGACATGTTTTATATTACAAAAGGGTCACACATTCCCAATAATACATAACTATTAACTATGACTTTTGTCTCAATAAACTCCCAATTACTGCTTATTAATAGTAGTAAGGTAGTTGGTAAGTTTAAGTATTGTGTAGGATTAAGGGATGTAGAATATGGGCATGCAGAATAAGGCATTAATATGTGCTTTATAAGTACTAATAAACAGCCAATATCCTAGTAATATGCATGATAATAAGCAACTAGTTAATAGTGAGAATTAACTAGAGGCCCTAAACTAAAGTGTTATCAACAAATAAATGCTTTCTTTGAGCTTCCTATTTATCAAAGCATCCTGGAAAAAACAAAAACAAATTATATATATATATATAATAAGCAAAGCAGCATATTATAAAGATTTCTGATTGTGTGACACTGAAGACTGGAGTAATGATGCTGAAAATGCAGCTTTGTCATCATAGGAATAAATAACAACATTTTAAAACATATTAAAATAGAACAGCTTGTTTTATTGTATGTTGATCAAATAAATGCATTAGACACTTTGAAGAAAAAAAATCACAGACAGTCACAATCTGGTAGGGTAAATGGTAAATGTGGTAAATGTTAGTGTATTTATACATTACAATTTGCATCAGAACCTGTAAAAAATTGTTGTTCACTGGTATTGTTCATAATTCAGTGCATATTTTCTTACAATTTACTGTTCTGGTTCTTCTAACACAAGGACATTTTATTAGCAGTGCTCAAAAGCCCAATTAGAAGGCTTTCCCTTCCAAAAAAATTGCCTGAACTGAACTGAATCTCAAACACTGCTAAATTGCATATGGCATCAATATCTGAAGATATGATAGTCCCCAGTAATTATGGTTACATGCTTTGTCTCTGCTCTTGGATGAACCGTGATCTGTTGCATCTTAAATATGGTTTAATGTCATCCAAATCCATGCTGAAAGGTTTATTTGCTGTTTTTGTTTTTAACAAAGGTAATATGCTTTGTCCCTTTCTCAGAGAAACTAACTGATTGATTAAATTACCATCTAATCATGGTAATTGAGGAACCTGACACATCTTGTTGAATGTGTTCCTAGCCAGAGATGCTCAGATAACCACTAGCTCGTTACAATCCTTGATGGATCCGAGCAATAATTGCAAGCTGCTCCTGTTGACAGCTTCTGTGTAAAATTGCTGTTGACTTTAATGCAATTGCTTTTTGCTAACAGAGTGACAAAGGTTATTCTTAACATGATATGATAATGATTCACAGATAAATGGTCGCTACACTTTCACATTGAACTGTATGTAGTGACAAGTGTGTGCGGGTGTGAAAGTGACAAAAAGACTGTCATCAAGTTGGATGTTGCTTTCAAAGTTTACTTGTTTTGTATTATCAGTGTTTGAATTTTCAGTGTATGCATGCATTGCAATTACCTTTTGTTTGCCAATAATAATACTTTTTAAGGACTGGGTTATCGACAACTACTTTAAAATACAATATCATCATCAATATGTCACGATTCAATGCATTACATCATCATAAATTGGATTGAGACTGAAACAGCATTAAACACACTCAGTGTGTCCATAACAGAGTCTCTATGCTTATTTGGATGACTTGCCTCTTCAATTATCGATCTGTAGAACATGATACGAATGCACAAAATAAAAATATTGATAAAAGGATCTAAAGCACAATATCATGACAACAAATATTGCTTTATTTATATGATTGTATCAGCACAGCCCTAATACCATTACTATTGAAACCATTTTTCTCTAAGCCATATAGGAATAACAAGTGATTGGCCAAAGGTAGAGTTCATACTTCTCATACAAATCCTTTCAAATCCACAGAACACACTCTACATTAATTAACTAAAACTGCAATTCTATGCTGGTGGAATGTTCAACAGTAGCATGGTATAATCTGATTTTAGTTTAGTTATTACAGTTTAAAATAACTGTTTTCTATTTTATTATATTTTAAAATGTGATTTATTTCTCCAGTCTCAGGGTCACATAATCCTTCAGAAATCATTCGAATATGCTGATTTGGTGCTCAAGGCTTTCATTACCCCAAATTTTGAATGGTGTAACAACTGTTTACAACTTTTATAATAATAATACATGTTTCTTGAGCAGCAAATCAGCATATTATAATGATTTCTGAAGGATCACGTGACACTGAGTGATGATGCTGGAGTAATGGAGTAATGATGCTGAAAATTCAGCACAGGAATACATTTTAAAATATAATAAAATAGAAAACAGTTATTTTAAATTTTAGTAATTGCAGCCTTTGTAAGCAAAAACATATTTAATGAAAGATGTATTAATATTGCATTAACATTTATTTAGTTATGCATTTATTAATATTGATATTGCACTCCAAATCCTCAGCACTGAGTGTATGCGGGTACCTCAGTTCGAACACTGATTTTAAATCAAGAGAGAAAACTTTTTTGTCAAGGCAGAAAAAAAGAGGTGGCCTGCATGCATATCCATAACAGCTTCTCACTATATGCAATTCCAGATCTCTCTAAGAATGGACATGCTGTGGATGTACGGGCAGTATTAATAGAACGACAGCATTCCACAGCAGCCATAGAGCATTTTAGAGGATGTATTAAGTATTTATGTTCCTGTGCTTTCACCGAACATTCTTTCAGATGCCACACAGGGGACAAAGCAGGGTCACTGATATCTCTAGAGGACTAAATATTCCACAAAATGTATATTGTAGCTATTGTACATTAAAAAAAAAAAAAATCTGTTTCATGGCTACAAAACTGATTATTCTCTTTTTTCAGTTGCAGGTGATGAATTGACTTGAGTCAAATCAAATCTCCAGCGAGGGGAGTGGTAGAGCACCGAACCCCTGACCTCTCCTCAGTCTCTACTGGATTCACGCTCCAGCTTGTGAGCCTCTGAGCCCTGGATCTCTTGCCTCTCACCTTTTCCCTCTGGACCTTGACTTGGGAACAGCACCATAACAGTCCGCCCAATGCTGAGGAGGAACTGCCTGCTGCTGTTCCTGTGCTTCCTCTTTGAGCAGAGCTCCTGTGCTCCCTTCCAAAGCAGGCCAGGGCAAGAGTGGCCCCACAGCCAGACGGGGCCATCAGCAGCAGGAAGGAATGGAGGTTCCAGAGGATTCCAGAGGGTCAAGAGGGGCTGGGTGTGGAACCAGTTCTTTGTGCTTGAGGAGTACATGGGCTCGGACCCACAGTACGTTGGAAAGGTATAAAGTGCTTTGATCAAGGATAAGAAGAATGATTGTATTTCAACAGCAACTTAACCGTAACCAGCTTTATGAAGTCATACTCTTATGAGCCAAACCAGTACCCTCTGCTATGGGATCTGTCTGCCTATCCTTTGATTTGTTTAATCCACAGCTCATATTAATTTGCCTAAATTAATTAACATAGTCTGTCCCATATTAATGGAACTCAGAGACTCAATTTCTTAACACTGCTTAAGATATAGCTAAAAGCACAGTATAGACAGGCAACTGCTATAACATTTCCATTACTTTAACATTTCAGTAGGTGCTACCACAACTTGCAAGATAATTATGCAAGAAAACATAAGTAGTGAAAGCTTGTAATACCAAAAACAGTAATACCAAAAAGACTGTTAAATCACTGATTTGAGATCTAATACAAATCCTCTTGAGTAAGAACAGTCAAACCAGAATCAACACATTCACTAACCACACATGTGTATACAACCTGGGTGCATGCAATTTACATTTTTTGCATCCTTGTGGTCTGCAAAAAAAAAAAATATTAGTGAATGAGAGTATTTTCTTAGAGCTGTCAAGCAAATATAATTTACACTGAAGTTTCTGCTTTTGTCTGTTACTTAAAAAAAGGCACAAAAAAAAAAAAGTCTTTATGTGTTTATGGAAAATACATCAGCATACACTGGAAGCGATGAAATCCAGCCACAAGACAATACAGACAGTGAGACTTTGCCATTAATTTTAATAATAATGCAGCTGACAGGTCAAATAATGTAATTTTTCTATTGTATTGCATGTACACGAATCTGTCATCAGGTAAAAATTGGTTTTTAGCATGATGCACACATTTTGGTGGAAGATATGTACGCACAGACAGTGATCTTTAATCACAAGCCATTCATATTCATTGGTGCATTTCCGAGCATGCGGTCATAACAACACAACATGAGGCTGAAATCTAATTTTCATGCAGAAAAGTGCCGTAGTCTTCCAAAGAACATCGCCTTTAGCAGAGCATAACCCGACCTGATATTTCCACATACTTATCAAGTAAAATGAGACATTTCAGTATGAATATTAGTTCACATTAGTAAGATTCATCACTGATGGGCCTTGCCTCTGTGTCACTGTCACCGCCTTTTTCCAAATAAGACATGTGGAGAGGAAGAGACTAAACAAATCTCCCAGAGTGAAGTTCCTTCTTAATAGTGATTAGGGCTTCATTTTGTGCCAAATTCATCTTAAAACAGATGGCTTCGTCCCCTGCCATGTGGAGCATGATTTGAACACCTCACTTTATTTAACATTTAAAGAGGATTTTCCCTCTAATGAAGTAGTGCCCTCCACACTTTACCCAGTTTAATGGAACAAATCACCTGATACATCCTATATGTCACAGCGAGCGGAATGAAATTACATATTATATTTAGCATTTGCTTAACTTTTTAATTTAAACTATTGTCAGGTTTCCTAGCACAGCAATTTCTTCACTTTCTACAAAAGCTGTTTCATTATCAGGCAAGTAAATGTGAATTTACCTAGAGAACTAGGAGAAACAAAGAAAAAAAAAAAGTGACAATGGAATGCTCAAGGCCACATCACATCAGCAAACATGACTTGCGGCACAGATGAATACTTTGCGGTTTGTGTAAGACGTCTTAATCAGGACAATGAGACAAAATACCAGCAAAACTGATTAGCATAATACAAAATAAATAAATAAACATGATAATGTCACAATGCACATTCAATGAGTTCCAAGACCGTGACTGATCATGGCTGGGGTTTAGCGGTAAGGGGAAATGCAAGGAAGCTTTTCTTTTGGTTTGTTTTGTTTTTACCTTGATCCAGGGACTGGCTTTTGTCTATTTTGAATTTAATAAATCCAAGACTCTCCTAACATTTGTTTACTGCTGTGTGACAGAGAGAGGGTTGCGTGCCATGGTGTCAAAGGAATAAACAAAATGAAAAAGGAGCGGAAAGAACAAAGCTTGTATTTCTTTAGGCTTCTTAGTCAGGCATAAATTGCACTTGGGACTTTGTATTGTTTCCTTGCCATGTCCATTAGCTTTATCTATTGGCATGCAAACTGCTTTTTGTTTGTGCATGGGTTGGTATTTCTGATAAACCATGAAGAGTGAGGCCTGTCATAACCTGTTACAAAACACAACTGAATATGTTTCATTTGTTTATGAAGAGACTACACATACATTTAGCACATGAATACATTTGTTTTTATTTCTGTTACTTTTATTCAGAGGCATCATGCCCATTCAAAAAGATGTTTGAGCCAAATTGATCTGAATGCAGCTTCCAAAATAAAAAAAAATATAAAATCAATACATTTGATAATTAACCCTTTTAAGCAAGAAGTTATCAACTGCTAAATTCAAATCTGAGCCAGAGATGGACATGCTCAGTGCTTGTCATACATCACAACTGTTCTGTGTTTTCATCCATAAATAGAAATACAGTTTTTCACTAGCAAAAAACGTTAATAGTTTATAACATACACTGATGTCTATGGAAGTGGCAATCCTTTCAAATAGGCTATAATTTGAATATGTGTTTTATTGATATCCGATATGATATGCATTGCATATGTAGCTATAAAGTTTATTTTAATCTTAGAATATTAAAGGTACAACATGAATAGTGCCACAAAGTTGCTTTGCGGTGTCAGTGCTTAAAATGAAAAAAAAAAAAAAAAAAAAAAAAAAACATTAAATAAAAAAATTACAAAAGCAAATTTGTTAAAGCATATACTTGAAATTTGTTTGTTTCTATAAGCTACAAAATACATGGAAGACTGAATTGAGTCCTAATAATCTTAATATTCTGGAATAGCGACAGTAAATGAGTTAATAATATATGTTCTCACTTCGATAATTCAAAAGTATAAGCGGATATGATGATACTGCAGTAATTATTGTGAAAGCTAAAGTAATAATGGTTATTTTTATTTGGGAGTTAATTTTTTTCACATGAACCCCACCCCCAAGTGGTGCCCCCAAAAACTATGTGCATGACGCCCCTGATTTTATTTAACCGTTTAAACAATCCATATCAGAATACCTCAGCAACCACACAGAAATGCAATACAACCAATAAGAACACCTCAGCAACCACATAACAATGCACTACAGTCCAATTAGAACTCCTCAGCAACCACATAGCAACACACTAAATACCAATAAGAACACCTCAGCAACCTCAGAGCAACACACTATAAACCACCCATAACATTTAAACATCATGATAAAGAGCTCTGCTCCACTCACTTTTTTCTTTCTTTCTTTTTTTTTTAAGAAAAAGTATAAATCTAATTTAATTATATTCTTAAATGACATGACCTAGTTCAATCATGTTAAGCAGTACTTTGGGATCTGTAACCTTTAAAAAGTTGTAATTTAAGGAAGTAATTCTACAAAAGTATATATAAGACTTTCAGAAATGAGCTCTGGTTAAGAACAGACACTTAAACTTTATTACTTTTAGGCCCGGTTTCACAGACAAGGCTTAGATAAAGCCAGGATTAGGCCTTTGTTCAATTAGGGCATTTAAGTAGCTTTTATAAACAAGCCTTAAAAATACTGATGTGCATCTTGAGACAAAACACTGACATATTTTAATATGTGTCTGTGCAAGTTGCTTTTAGTTAAAACAGCTCAAACATGCATTTTAGTCTGAGACGTAAGCCTTTTCTGTGAAACCGTGGGATAGTGTTAATTAATAGAAATAGTTTAGTAGCACCCAAAGACAAAAATAGTAATGCTCAAATGTACTGTAATGATATAAAATGAATTGAATCTTTAAAAAATTTAAGTTTAATATTGTATCCATTGTAACACATACCTTATGACAGGGACACTGTAATGTACATAACAGGAATAACCAACCCTGTTGTTGTAGTGGTAGACATGGAATTTTGGCTGTGGAGACCACATAGATATCTTATTTTATGAGATAACATTTTTGCAAGCATAACACATTCATTCCAAGCAGAAGAGTTGATGGATTGACACATAATATGCAACAGCAGGCAGATTTTTTTTTTTGGTATGCACTTATGCAAAAGCTGTGAGCATGAGAACATCACAGCCTCCAGATACAGGAGAAACTCTACAACACATCAGCATTTTATCGTTTATTACGGATGAATAAAAGCCTCATTGAGCCTTTGGGAATACCACAACAAAGCCTCAATACCGCAATTAAATAATGCACTACCGTCCCCGGTGTTGAGCAATGTCGCAGGAAAAACGGCAATCATTCTGCTCAATGTAAATCAGGTTCTCTTTCTCCTCCTCTCCCTGTTCTGCTACAGCCTTTCAATCACAATTAAACCCTCCTTTCTCTGTCACTTATGACCACCCACAATTCACCTCTTTCTTCAATCATCTGAGCTAATAACATAATAAAGATTATACATAATCTCAAAGACACCGGTCGGCGGGTTTAAAATACTTTATGATGTAACATTATTTATGACATCATTAGCCAAAGTGCAATCAGTCAAACTCGGTTTCAACCTTTCATATCTGATAGCAGTCATTTTAAAAGGCAAATTAACCAATATACAAAAAGTTATTTGATAGGAAGTGTATCTGTGTGTCATTTTATGATGTTTCAAGTCAACATGAAATCAAAATGGACCCTATTTACTTAACGCATGATCCTGGTCTTATTGTGCATGATTCATCGAGACATTATTAATATCATTATTATAATAAAAAAATTTTATGTTACATCAAAACGTAATAACTTGTTCCGCCTCCGAAACAACTCAGCTATCACGAATCTCTCTTTTTAACCCCATCCTTACAACCTCCTGGCTCCATTCTGGTACTTTTTTTAAATACAAAACACTAATATACACTTACCTAAAGGATTATTAGGAACACCTGTTCAATTTCTCATTACTGCAATTATCTAATCAACCAATCACATGGCAGTTGCTTCAAGAAAGGTGATTTAAGCAATTTTGAGCGTGGCATGGTTGTTGGTGCCAGACGGGCAGGTCTGAGTATTTCACAATCTGCTCAGTTACTGGGATTTTCACGCACAACCATTTCTAGGGTTTACAAAGAATGGTGTGAAAAGGAAAAACATCCAGTATCACGCAGTCCTGTGTGCGAAAATGCCTTGTTGATGCTAGAGGTCAGAGGAGAATGGGCCGACTGATTCAAGCTGATAGAAGAGCAACTTTGACTGAAATAACCACTCATTACAACCGAGGTATGCAGCAAAGCATTTGTGAAGCCACAACACGCACAACCTTGAGGCGGATGGGCTACAACAGCAGAAGACCCCACCGGATACCACTCATCTCCACTATAAATAGGAAAAAGAGGCTACTTTGCACAAGCTCACCAAAATTGGACAGTTGAAGACTGGAAAAATGTTGCCTGGTCTGATGAGTCTCGATTTCTGTTGAGACATTCAGATGGTAGAGTCAGAATTTGGCGTAAACAGAATGAGAACATGGATCCATCATGCCTTGTTACCACTGTGCAGGCTGGTGGTGGTGGTGTAATGGTTTGGGGGATGTTTTCTTGGCACACTTTAGGCCCCTTAGTGCCAATTGGGCATCATTTAAATGCCACAGCCTACCTGAGCATTGTTTCTGACCATGTCCATCCCTTTATGACCACCATGTACCCATTCTCTGATGGCTACTTCCAGCAGGATAATGCACCATGTCACAAAGCTTGAATCATTTCAAATTGGTTTCTTGAACATGACAATGCGTTCACTGTACTAAAATGGCCCCCACAGTCACCAGATCTCAACCCAATAGAGCATCTTTGGGATGTGGTGGAACGGGAGCTTCATGCCCTGGATGTGCATCCCACAAATCTCCATCAACTGCAAGATGCTATCCTATCAATATGGGCCAACATTTCTAAAGAATGCTTTCAGCACCTTGTTGAATCAATGCCACGTAGAATTAAGGCAGTTCTGAAGGTGAAAGGGGGTCAAACACAGTATTAGTATGGTGTTCCTAATAATCCTTTAGGGGAGTGTATATTAAATTATGGGTACTGTATCAGAATGAAATTCTAAATGTAGCCAAAAACATTCTTGAGTAGACAAATAAATATACAAATAAACAAATATGTGGATTTAATTGTACCAACATATTTAAAAGTAAAAACTTTTCTTGACTTTTCGAAATTGACTGCATGAGAGAGACAGTAGATCATTTTCTCATTAAATTAACTTTGATGCACAAACTTTGTATAACAGTCATTTCAATCCTAATTTTCTCTGTCAGCAAGATATAAGTCACAGTGACCTGCAAAGTCTAAATGAAATAGAAATGAAAAGTACTGTGACTGGATTGGAAATGCAAGTAAAAGATTATAAGTATTTAGTACTGAATAATGCTTGAGCAAAAATACAGAGTCCCTCAAATAATACTACAGTACATACACCAAATATATAACTACCAAAACAAAGTACAGTTTCTACATAATTTTCTAATTAAATTAACTTTAACAAACTTTGTAAAAGTAATCATACTATGCACATGGATTTACAGGGCAAGAAATGGATATAAAGACACACATACACTCAAATATGTCAGTTGAAAAACGGCTGCAAATGGCATTTCAGATTGACTATAAAGCAGAGGGAGCTTCTCAGAAAGTTAAGCTGGATCACATTCACCTCATATCTGAGGATTTCAATCCCAGATGAGCACAAACGAATCATCAGGAGACCCAAGCGGATCAAGGGTTTATACTGTGTTTACAAAGACGCAACCGACTGGGCTTTTTCTGTGTGTGTGTCCATCCCACGGCAAGCTTTGCCAAGAAAAGTGCAGGAAACTGCATGCGCATGGAACACAGAAGAGGATCCGTGCCCTTAACAAAGAGTCTGATAAATGAAAGAATCACTCCGTCTAAAGATGTACACCACATTGTCTGGGAAAATTTGAGATGGGTATTTACAGACCCTATCCAATGCTGGGCGAGATGCTCCAGATCTTTTCAAAGCTTCCCATTCTCATTTTACCTGCACTGACATCATCTTCCAATCATCTTCAGCCTTTCTAAGCACAATCTGTTCAACAACTGCTATCAAACAGCCTTTTCAACAAACCATTTAGCTTCTCCTTTGCTGTCTCTGCCTTACTCTTGCTCTTTTTGTAAAGGGAACAGTTCACCACCACCCCCGTCACCATGTTGTTTCAAACCTATATGCTGTTTGTTTTTTTCTTCTTCTGTTGAACACTATACAGTCATGTGAAAAAGAAAAGACACCCTATTGAATTGTATGGTTTTGCGTATCAGGCCATAATAAAAATCATCTGGTCCTTGGCAGGTCTTAAAATTAGGTAAATTCAACCTCAGATGAACAACACATGACATATTGTCATTATTTATTTAACAAAAACGAGGCCAAACTAGGGTGACAAATTAAGTACACCCTTACTGCTGCCATAGGAATAAAGAGGGTAAGTTGCAGTCAGGCGCTACTAATCACATGCCTTTGATTAATTGGTTATCAGCAAGTGTGACCAACTCTATAAAAGCAGAAGTTTTGGCAGTTTGCTGGTCTGCATTCAGCATTCGGGTGTGTGCTACCACAATGCCAATTAGGAAAGACATCATCAACTGATCTTAGAGAATCAATTGTTGCTGCCCATTAATCTGGGAGGGGTTATAAGGCCATTTCCTAACAAATTGAAGTCCATCATTCTACAGTGAGGAAGATTATTCACAAATGGAAAACATTCAAGACAGTTGTCAGTCTTCCCAGGAGTGGACATCCCAGCAAATTCACCCCAAGGTCAGACTGTGCAATGCTCAGAGAAATTGCCAAAAAGAAACAAAAAAAAAAAAAAAAAAACAGGAACTACACTTCAGTCAACATGTTAAATGTTAAAGTTCATGACAGTACAATTAGAAAAAGACTGAACAAAAACTTCTGGAACAATGTCCTTTGGACAGACAAGACCAAAGTAGAGATGTTTGGTCATAATGCACAGCGCCACGTTTGGCAAAAACTAAACACAGCATATCAGCACAAGCACCATTTCCAAAGAATTTGAAGTCCATCATTCTGCAGCGAGGAAGATTATTCACAAGTGGAAAACATTCAAGACAGGTGCCAATCTTCCCAGGAGTGGACATCCCAGCAAATTCACCACAAGGTCAAACTGTGCAATGCTCAGAGAAATTGCACAACAAAACAAAACAAAAAACAATACCTACACCTCAGACTCTACAAGCCTCAGTTAACATGTTAAATGGTGACGATTTGGACTTGTTTTGCAGCCACAGGACCTGGGCACCTCACAGTCAGTGCGTCCACCATCAACTCCTCTGTATAGCAAAGTATTCTAGAGTCAAATGTGAGAGCTAAAGCTTGCATGGCCAAAATTGGGTCATGCAACAAGACAATGATCCCAAGAACACCAGCAAATCTACAACAGAAAAAAGAAATGAATCAAGGCGTTGCACTGATCCCATCAAAGACCAGACCTCAACCCAATTGAAATGCTGTGGTGGGACCTTAAGAGAGCTGTGCAAAAACAAATTTCTGCCAACCTCAATGAACTGAAGCAATGTTGTAAAGAAGAGCAGGCCAAAATTCCTCCAAAACAATGTGAGAGACTGATAGTGGCTCTACAAGCAACTGAATCAAAGGGTGTCATATCTGAGTATTTCACAATCTGCTCAGTTACTGGGATTTTCACGCACAACCATTTCTAGGGTTTACAAAGAATGGCATGAAAAGGGAAAAACATCCAGTATGCGGCAGTCCTGTGGGCGAAAATGCCTTGTTGATGCTAGAGGTCAGAGGAGAATGGGCCGACTGATTCAAGCTGATAGAAGAACAACTTTGACTGAAATAACCACTTGTTACAACCGAGGTATGCAGCAAAGCATTTGTGAAGCCACAACACGCACAACCTTGAGGTGGATGGGCTACAACAGCAGAAGACCCCACCGGGTACCACTCATCTCCACTACAAATAGGAAAAAGAGGCTACAATTTGCACAAGCTCACCAAAATTGGACAGTTGAAGACTGGCAATGTTGTAAAGAAGAGCAGGCCAAAATTCCTCCAAAACAATGTGAGTGATTGATAAAGTCATACAGAAAATTATTACTTCAAGTTATTGCTGCTAAAAGTGGCTCTACAAGCAACTGAATCAAAGGATGCACTTAACGTCACCCATGTTGTCCCCATTTTGGCATTATTTGTGTTAAATAAACCATGACACAGTGTAATATGTCATGTGGTGTTGTTCATTTGAGGTTGTATTTAACTCGTTTTAAGACCTGCTGACAACCAGGTGATTTTTTTTAATTTATTTTTATTATGTCTTGATATGTAAAACCATAGAATTTAAAAGGGTGTCCTATATTGAAAGTCTTCTAAAGACATGCAACAGCCTTGTATGATGAACAGGCCGAAATTAAGGTTGTCAGCATATAAATTTGCAGCACAATTTCCTTTAGAAAAACTTCAGAAAACACTTACCTTAGAAAGGTCTCTCATTTGAATACTATAATGCATTTTGTAGAAAGACCATTCATTTTACAGCTTGTTTACGTGAGCTCTTTCTGGCTGACAGGTCGACACTTCTATCGTGTTATTGACACCCACATCCACCTCATCTCTCCCCATCACCTTCCCAGATTAATTCCCAGAAATGACTGCAATCTTATCTGTCTGAGACAACCTATCATTAGCTCTCAGATCTTTTCAACATAACTTAAGACGACATGGATCTGTGCATGGAAGTCAAAAGGGGTTATTTACCAATTTAGTATGCGCAAAAAAAAAAAAAAAAAAAAAATAGAAAAACAGAGAGAATAGATTTTTACAGATAAGCATGAATGGATGTACACAATGTGAAATAACAAATTGAGCCTATGCTTTATATACACTTATGGTCTTATTGTGCATAAATTAATCAGTGCACATTATTCGAAAGAGAAAAATTATCATGAAGACTAACTTTATCAAAATGAAATAATGTTACTTTTCTAAGCCTTCTGTTTCACGTGTAGCGATGCCATTCTTAAGTAACTTAACTTACATTAATGTAACTTACTTTTAGAAACAACTTTCATTCAGAAATTGCTGGAAAAATATTTACAAAGAAATGGCATGTAATATTGAATTCAATTAACATGTAAAACATACAAGTCACTCAAAAGAATAAAATAACAATGGATTCAACAACTGGAATAGGTTAAAAGGATGTTCTGGTTGAATTTGACCTTCATCCTCCATGTCACGGTCTGAAAACCTCATCAAAAATTGTGTCTCTACTGTTTTTGTCTCAATCTGGTATGAAACACCACTTTTCACAATCCAATCAACTCCCACCGGATAAAATCTAGTACTGCCCTACTTTTTTTTTTTCCTCATTGAATATTTAATTTCACTCAGTCACATTAGAGAAGTAAAATGGGTTAGGAACGTTGTTTCATGTTGACTTTGAAATGAAAGAGAATAAGTTTCATGTACAATTTACAATGATATCCAAGATCATCCATCCCTTCAATTTAATCTAGGCATTTAAAATTGTTCATAAGTTAAATGGTTAAATTGACCCTTTAAAATGTCTATAACACACTCCATAAATACACAGTAGCTGGAGCGAGAACACTGCGCTCCATAATGCAATCACATGCTGCTCTCTCCAGTAATCAGCGTCAAATGACCAGACAGAATCTCTCCAGTGACCTGTACACTAATCAAGGTTACCATGTACATAGACCCAGCAAGACACACTGCAATTATCCATTCACTCTCTTCAGCAAGCATGTCTAAAGCATTAATAAAGGGTTTGAGCATCACTGCCATGGATCACTTAACTGGGTTTATTTGTGGTTAAGCACACCATGCGCTATATGGATCTGTTCATTGTAAAGACCTTTCCGCTGTGCTGCCATTCTGGGGTGTGTTTCCAAAAAGTATCATTAGCCAACTATGGTTGCAAGTTCTATCATTATCATAGTTCAACAAGTCAGTGATTCCCAAAACCGTAGTTCCAATGAACGTTCGCAAACAGCATCGCAAACTTGTGAGGATGGAACTGCAGCTCTCGACCTGTGGTTAGAAACATAGTTTCTTGTTTGCATGGCATGTGGACTTAATAAATCCTTATCTTAATAATGAAAATAAGCAAGCTGACATTCAGTACAATCTATATATTTTATTTAGAATACAAATGTCATTTACATTTAGTTTGTCAAGAGATTTAAGGCGCTATTTTTGAAGAGTGTGCATGTGCATACGTGCTCTAAAATTTAAGAACAAATCTATGATTGAATTTGGAAATAAAGCAAAATAACTGAGAAAAATTAGAATTAGTCTTCAGATGCCGTAATTTATAGCAAAAAAAAAAAAAAATCTGGCATTAATTCCATCTCAAACAGATTAATTAAAATAAGTTATGGTCCCACTTTATATTAGGTGGCCTTAACTACTATGTACTTGCATCAAAAAATAAGTACAATGTACTTATTGTTTTCATATTGTATTGCAAAACACTTTCGCTGATATTGAGGTGGGATACGGGTAAAGTTAGGGATAGTTGTGGTGGTAGGTAAGTTTAAGGGTAGGGTTAGGTATAAGGGAAGTGTCAATAGTGTAATTATAATTGTAACTACAGAAATTAATTATTGATATCTTCAACGATGCATCATATTATAGTTAAGCAGTGATTTACAGGGAAATGCACCCCTGGTTTGCAGAAGAACGTTCAACACTGTTACGTAAAAAAAAAAAAAAAAATTTATGTAAAAAAATGAAATGTGATGTTTATCTAAAGTCATTTTTGCTTATTAGTATGGTTTGACTGGATCAACGAAGGTCAGCAGTAAAGACATTGTTTAGTAAAGTGAGATTAAATACATGAAGTATATTTGTATTATTTAACATATTTATTTATTGCAGGTTTGCATAATACTCTGAGTTTGTGTTTCAGCTTGTATACATTGTGTATTCACCATCGCTTGTGATAAACAATTGCTTTTTGCCCCTGAGTCAATGAATATAATTACATGGATTCAGGAGAGATAATTCCAGAATGCTTACTCTGGTACCCAGAATGCAACAGTACGCTTGAGCACTCAAGTAATACTTGACCTTGCTGAGATCAGAAGTGCTTCTTCTGCACCAAATGTGTTCCAAGCCAGATTGAGCCTCTTCTGAATTCATCATCTAGGGTTGCCCTTGCAGGCTGACAGCAACTAGTAGCAGATAATAATAGATTTTGTGCTGGAGAGCTTATCTTAAACAGGCCAATCTTTACCTGTGTGTGTCTCACGACATAGCTTGGTTAAAAGAGAGGTCAGCTTAACTGTGTGCATTTAATGAGACTCGAGCATGATTGTGAAATGTGCACCTGATAAGACTGTTTGCAGCTCCATAGTGTGATGAACGCTAAAGCCGTGGCAATGCAACACTAAACACCCTGCTTGGGCTCAAACGTGTCAGGGAATGCAGCATGGCATATAAACAATGCAAGAACAGTGGATTTGAAGTTATTGTTGTATTGATTACATTGGTTTCACAAAACCAAACTTGGGCGAGTGTTTTCTAAAGAAACTAAAAAAAAAAAAAAAAAAAAAAAAAAAAAAAAAAATTAGTTTTTATCATTTACGTAAGTTTTTTCACTTTACTTTAAAAGTTGTCACCTTTAATGGCGTTTTGCGTCTGCTGATACTCAATATGGATACTGGCTTACCTTTGTTTTTAACTTGATTAAATATTCACATTCTTCTTGGTATCGTTTGCAGTGAATAAAATATTTTATTTCATTGCATGTTCATTTGATGTTTTCACTGAAGTTTTGAAGAATTCGGTTCACAATGTTGATCTGGTTACCATAAAACAGTGTCACATGCTGGGCACTCGCCACTGCTTCAGCCATCATTATATGGTAGAAATGTGTCCAAATAAAAATGTGTTCAACAAGCTGACAGAAGTCGATCTATTTCTTTGTTGGAAGTTCACCAAGTGCAATGCAAAGCATTAGATGCAGTGGTGTAAAGCACGCCGCCACTGGACTCTAGAGCAGTGGAGATGTGTTCTCTGGAGTGACAAATCATGATTCTCTGTCTGGAAATCTAATGGACAAGTCTGGGTTTGGCGGTTGCCAGGAGAACGGTACTTTCCTGACTGCATTGTGCCAAGTGTAAAATTGTGGTGTGGGGTTGTTTTTCAGGGGTTGGGCTTGGCCCCTTAGTTCCAGTGAAATTAACTCTTAATGCTTCAGCATACCAAGACATTTTGGACAATTTCATGCTCCCAACTTTGTGGGAACAGTTTGGGAATGGTCCCTTCCTGTACCAACATGACTGTGCACCAGTGCACAAAGCAAGATCCATAAAGACATGGATGAGCGAGTTTGGTGTGGAGGAACTTGATTGGCCTGCACCTGGTTGAGTCCTGACCTCAACCTGATAGAACACCTTTGAGATGAATTAGAGTGGAGACTGTGAGCCAGGCCTTCTCATCCAACATCAGTGCCTGACCTCACAAATGCGCTTCTATAAAACTTCCCATAAACCTAAGGATGGGCCAACTCCATATTAAAGTGCATGTAAAGGCAGGCGTCCCAAAACTTTTGGTAATGCAGTATATATATATATATATATATATATATATATATATATATATATATATATATATATATATATATATATATTCCTCTTATGATATTAAAACTGATATAAGCCTGTTCTGACATGATTTATTTATTTCGGTCAGACTTATGGTTTTCTTGTAGTGGACAATCCATGAATCTTCTAAATTGCCTATCCTTCCTTTGAAACGTCTATTCAACCATCGATACAGTACAGTCCTTTGAATATACAAGAGGAAAATAACCTTCAAACTTTGATGCTTTTTTCCATTGTTGTCATGCCAATTGACAAAATGTGTCGTCTTATTGTTCCAATTACAATTGTACAATTTTATATAAAACATGTTATTCAATATATTCAATATATGCCTTGAACAAGACAGCCTCTTCATGTCTGTATGCAGCATTGTGCACTATGAAATCCTTCATAAACACTGTGAATTCAGTATTACGGTGAATCAGGTTTAAAGGTTACCTAATCCTAACTCTTGATTACATTTGAAGAACCATGATCCAAAATGGGCATGAAATGCTGTCGACTGTATGCAGGAACCGGAGCAGCACAATAATCTAACACCTCAAACACAATCATACTGCAGTAATCTCACCCCTCCCAAAGCTCACGCCATCAAAAACCTGATGCCAAACTAATTCTGCAGATGTGAAGTCATTTGTACGGATAACTCTGCCCCAAATTATGCATGTGAAGCGCTAGCAATGCAGCAGCCCATCCTGTATGCCACAGATGACGAATGCGCTGGCACAGTTAGGAAAAAGGGGAATAATGATGTAATTTATCTGCACTGCCAATATAATACACGTATTCTAATCCAACTTTTATAATAATGAGATTTCTGCTTGAATTGCACTGAACACGTAGTTCAAAAAACCGCTAATGTTCCTAGCAGTATCGCTCGCTCCTTGCATTGAGGCCAGATGAATTCAGAGTGAGCCGATATTACTGACTTGAAAGTTAAAATTGCTTTTTAACACTTTTCCTTCAACTTATTCATATAGCTTATTAATATTTTGAACTATGATCCCCATTTCAGGCCTAATTCAGCTATAGCCGAGGAAAAAAGATGTGCTCATCTATGTATAGAAGCATTAAAGTTTGGCAATCATTCATCAGTTAATTAATTGAAAGCTATTATTACTTTTAATACATTGCACATGATTAAAATGCTAAATAATCACAACAATCAGGCTGATTTGTTCCATGTTCTTACATGCATCAGTATAACAATTTTGTTGTTGTAGGAGCAGCGCAGAATATTATGTACAATATGTTTAGAAGTTTGGGGTCGGTAGAAAACAATAGGCTTGAACTTTGCCCGAAATCGCCCCCTAGACCCTCACTGGCTATTCCCTACATTACTCCACTAATGTAGTTCACTTAAAGGAGTGAATGCAAAAAAAGTGAATTCGGACACTGAGTGCATTTATTAAAACTTTATTATTAAAACTGATCATTTGAAAACTGTCAGCTCCAGTAGTAAGATGAAAAGATTTATCTTAAACTCTGTCATGGAAAAATGTATACACCTTAAACAGTTTAATAAACAGTTAAAAAGGAATTCATACCTGTATGATATTACGCTGTAGCCACATTGGACCAGCAGTTTGGAAAATGTATGGTGTTTCAGCTGCGGGTGGTCAGACACAGGAATTAATTTGGCACATGACTCGTGTAGTGCATTATGGGTATTCTCTAGCTGCTGAGCGCACATCGGTTGTACACTCGTTATTGCTGTGCATTGTGGGATTGAATAGGTGCACTCAATAACGTCCACTATGGTTTCGGACACCACTACAAATGGCTGTTTCCTCAAATAGTGCCCTAATTAAGGGTATAAGTGGGAGATTTCAGACTTCCCTACTATAGAAAAAAACAGTATATGACAAAAGTAATATGTCGAATTCACAGTACTCACAAAAGAGTAGGCAAAAAGTACCCGGTTCACCTACTTCCGGCGAGATTCTGAAGTGTTCATATTCATATGATGGAAACTTTACTATCCCGTGAGGCCACGCGAGAGGATTTGTGAGTGATGGTCATATTGTCAACATGGCGAGTGTAATATGTCCAGAATTCATTCATGCTATATAAAACATACTTTTTTAGTGGTTGTGAAATAATTACTTATTCAAAATAAGTAACTACTCAAGAGAGTATGCGATTTCAGACGCAGCCACAGCCTTTCTTCTCCTGCGTCTTATTTTTCTGCAATCCAAAATGGCAGCACAGCTGAAAGATTTGCTTGAGCTGCGCCATCTACAGTACAGGAGTGAATTCACATTTCCTTCAGCCTGAGGCTTATTCAATTCACTTTTGGTGCGAACAGGCTTTTACATTTGCCAAACATAGAACATTTTTGTTATTAAAAAAACAAAACAAGCACAGCCCAGGTGAGGAAATAACACAAAAGGAACATAACACATTACTTTCCATAAAATGCAAATGCAATTAGTTTATAGTTGCAAATGCAATAGTTTCCAAATGCAATTAGTGACTTTTTTAGGGAGTAGTTACGCAATATTGACATGTGCTTCTTTCACATTCAGAAGTTTTGAAATGCTACTGTCAGATTGTATTTGTCCTTTGAGCCTGATGGACTTTGATTGTCTGTTTATACGCAGCTTTTCCACTTTTCTTTTGTTCTAGTTGTGATGTGAGTGTGTTGCTGAAGTTTTGATGTAGAAGTACAATGTAGTATTCCTTAATTGCTTGTGATTAGATCAGCTGTTTATCCACCTGAGACTGTCTCCATCTGTTGGGGCTGGTGTATTTGTTTCATAAACACACACACACACACACACACACACACACACACACACACACACACACACAAACACACGTCAATATTCTAACTCCTGACAACAAAAAAAAACAAGCTTAAAAAAAAGTGCTTTCTCTCTGTAACACAATCAAACAGCAAACTGTATGACAAACTACAGGAGTGTGAGAGCGTTTTCACAGTTTGTACCCCAGAGCACCAGAGAACTTCCGTTCTCTTATTTTTATCAACACTATAGACTTGCCACATATCCTGAACTCAACACACTCATTCATGAGTATTCCTAAGCCAGTACAGCCATTCTCAAAGTGACTGATGATATTTACAGTACCATAATTAATAATTATTGATGTTTCTTATGCTCAACCAGGCTGCATTATTTAATAAAAAAAATACAGAATAATAATTAAATAATAATAATAATAATAATAAAAATAATAATAAAAGAATCGTGAGCAAAAGAGACTTCTCAAAAACAAATCACACACACACACATACTGTGATTTAAAAAAAAAAAACATCCACATGATGTACGGTCACACATAATGGATCTATAACCAAACACACACACACGCACACACAATCATATATTTATCCTTGCACAGATGTCTGCTTTTTCACATCCATGAACACATACACACACGCGTGGGTTTGGAGTAAATGACTCTAGTGCTCGTTTCCTCAGACTCCTTTCAGTCGTAACACGCTGGGGAATGTATTTATTTAACTGAATTGGCTGAGTGTTTAGGCCCCGGTCTGACTGTATTAGCATGCTGTGAGTGTGCAGGAACTCAAGGGGTTTCAGTATCCCGGTGTGTAAGAAATATCCAGTCATCGAGCTGACACTTCCTTTGCAAACCAAACATGCATTTAATTACTGGTCAGACACCCTGTAGTGAACCGTATGATCATGCACACACTTGAACACACATAATGTGGGGAGCTGAGCTTATCAAGCATGCATATCATTACAAAAAGCACACTAACAGATCAATGAGATATGGTCAGGGCTTTGAAAACACTATAAATATCATGCAAACACAGCTTCTCTTTATCCTCTCTGCAGAATTACAGCTTTAATAATTACTAGTTTTGTAACCACTAAAAAGGCTGCTGAAGAAAGAATTTTGACAGGTTGATTCTTCGCTTATATGACGGTCCCCGGATGATAATAGACTCTTTATTTATTCCTCCAGTATATTAGAACCCTATTGAATACACAGGCGGTAGAACAGTCCTCTAATTGTCTCTATTGTGAGAGAAGGCAAGTTTTTGACTGTTGCTCTCTCAGCACCTGTTAACTGTGACAGTAACACATAAAATCCATTGCTTATCCTTACTCTAGATATCCAGAAAACAGGTTGAGGTTTAAGCCTTTCTGTATAACAGATGAATTTACAAAGAAAATGTTAAGCAGATGTGTAAGTGAAACCATTTGCACTGTAACTTTCCATTTGTTGAAATAAAACGTATTCATACTTAAGCAAGCTTCAAAAATTAGCATTATTTTTTTCTAGGGAAATCACAATCAAATGACTAAAACAATACAAAATAAATAAGTAACGCATAAAATAAGTGCACATCATATGCAAGGAGTTGTTTATTTAAATAATAAGGTAAATTGATATTGCAGTAAAGTGAATATTCACTACACAGCATGGCAACAAAAACTCTTGATGTGTAATAAAATTACCTTTTGGTTTTAGATTCATGCAAATTCAAAATTAATTTTATTAAGCAAATATGAAAACCTTCTTGGAATCCATTATTGTCCTAAAAGAAATTAAATTAAATTAAATACTATTAACTTTTCCATTTCAAGGTATGCCTACGCAATATTTAATATTCAAAAACTCTTCTTAAATTCTTAAAATACCTATAAAAATATTCAATATTCATCAAGGTTGAAAATGTAAAAAAGGAAGAACGTTTCTACGAGGGTTGTGTTCATACAGTATAAAAATCATTATGTCTATGAAACCCAACGTGCGTGTGTATGTGTGTGTGTTACTTACAGTATATTATACAGTGCAATATTATATAGAGAAATATTATGACAACCGAGGCTTATAAATCGATCAAAACATTATTTGGTGTTCTGCACATATTTCTGTGAGGGTTATGTTTAGGGGTATGGGTAAATATCATTAACCTGATATAACATCAGTAGAAGCCTATGCAATGTCCTAACAGTAGTGAAACAACCATGTGTGAGTGCGTGTGTGAATACACATCTAACAGGTAACAGGCATCTTAGTATGCACCGAACCTCTGCTTTGTATTTTCCCCTCCTGCGTTTTCTGATTTGGCAAGAATTTGCATGTAAATACAATATTTCTCACGTTTATCACTTTTTTGTGCTCGTCAGTTTAACGACTTCAACTTGTCGTGTGTGAGAAAAAATAAGAGCAAATGTTTTTCCCGAGAGCGTAATGACAGTCTGGGAAGACCAGTTTGTCTGATTTGTGTTTTATTTTTCCTGAACATATCAGGAAAAGAGAGATGTTCTCAGTAATTCTGCATTAATATTTGTGAGGTTTCTTCCAAGATGTCTTGGACCCAATCTGCACATGAATCTTTTTTTGTGTAATTGATTGCTATTGTTATGCTAATTCTATTTTTAATTAGTATCATCTAACTTTCCCACTTATAGTTATTACTGGAGTTATTGCTGAATTTTAGCTCTTTTGAAAATCTCCTTTTCTTTTTCTTCCTCTATTATTTTTCTTTCCATTCATTTCTGAATGTGCAGACATGCGACAATGAAGCGGTCTGATAATTAAGCTCTCTTTCTGATTTACGGTGCACTCTAGATATTATGCAGATTGGGAAAAACAAAAGCTTTTTAAAGTTTTGACAACTTCGGCGCAATGCTCCCTCAGACTTGCATATGATTAATGAAACAGTACATCACTGATATAATTACTGAACAATGTTACTGCTTTGACTGCATTCAAATGCAGTTCACTTTAGAGTGTGTCCAGAGCTGAACTGAGAACTAATTCAGATGTGAATTTATGAGATAGCAAATAAGGTGCAAATTTTGAAGCAGAATTAAAAACAGAATTAAATTTATAACAACAAAAAATAAAATATAATAATTAATTAAATATACACACACACACACTGATCAGGCCTAACATTATGACCACTAACAGGTGAAGTGAATAACACTGATTATCTCTTCATCACAGCACCTGTTAGTAGGTGGAATATATTAGGCAGCAAGTGAACATTTTGTCCTCAAAGTTGAAAAAATGGGCAAGCGTAAGGATTAGAGCGAGTTTGACAAGGGCCAAATTGTGATGGCAGACGACTGGGTCAGAGCATCTCTAAAACTGCAGCTCTTGTGGGGTGTTCCCGGTCTGCAGTGGTCAGTCTCTATCAAAAGTGCTCCAAGGAAGGAACAGTGGTGAACCGGCGACAGGGTCATGGGCGGCCAAGGCTCATTGATGAACGTGGGGAGCGAAGGCTGGCCCGTGTGGTCCGATCAAACAGACGAGCTACTGGAGCTCAAATTGCTCAAGAAGTTCATGCTGTGTGGAAAATTCTAATAAAATTCCTCATTAATTCCTCAACAATAAAACTCATTAATTAAAAGGGAGTCCATTCATAAAATTCTAATTTGGCCCAAACATTGTCGTCATAGTCATGGATTGCAACTGAAAAATGTCATCATAAAATCAGACTTTTTCTCCATCATTCAACTTTAGAGACACATTTATCTCCAAGACTGGCACAGCATCCCAGGAAATATGAGTAGTCTGCTCTAACATAAAGCCTGAGGGCAGGAAATCAGCAAAAATAAATAAATAAATAATAATAAAATAAAAAAAATAATTAAAAAAATAAAAAGAGGATTTAAGCAAAGCGAAAAACTGACAGAGAGACACACAACATACTATGCAGATAGAACTGGGTCAGGTTCTTCTACCTGCAGGCTAACAGCAGATCACATCCTCAGAGTTCAAATCAAAGGAAATCTTTTAAGCTTGCTGAAATGTGAAGTCAATGACGAAACACTAAAGTTTTCTGTCAGGAATAATTACATTATACACTTCCAGACCCTTATGTAAAGTTTATATAGCACAAAGGCTTTTCTTGTACGTGTAATCTTTTACACTTAATCTTCAGTTGCAGAAAACATTTTGTTCATTTAGCATTCTTCAGTTTACTTCAGTGATTTCTTCCACTAACTGAATAACATACTGTAACTACATGTAATAGTATATTGGAAAAAATAAGGCAATGTTCTTACCAGTAACTTCTTAATTAATCAAATTATGCAACCCAATCAATAGTCAAATACACCATAAGGTCATTAAAACACTATATTCCTACATACCACTATATACAGCGTATTCCAGAGAGCCGTATTATACTGTATATTGTATTTCTTTACCACAGTTTGATACATTTTTCCCACTCTTTCTGTCTCCCTTAGTTACACACTGACTTGGATAAAGGGGAAAGCGCAGTGAAATACACTCTCTCAGGCGAGGGGGCTGGAACCATCTTCACCATTGACCAGACCACCGGGGACATACACGCTTTGCGCAGTCTGGATCGGGAGGAGAAGCCTTACTACACGCTACGAGCGCAAGCGGTGGACCTTGACACCAACCGTCCACTGGAGCCAGAGTCAGAGTTTGTCATCAAGGTGCAGGACATCAACGACAATGAGCCAAAGTTCCTGGAAGGCCCCTACACGGCTAGTGTACCTGAGATGTCACCTGTGGGTAAGAAGCCCATTAAGATGGTGGGTGGTGTTGGGTGCTAGCGGTTGGAATAGTGTCAGTAAAGTGCTGATTTTTCCTTTATTTATGTTTAAGCTTCAATTCACTAAATGCGTTAGGAAAACTAACAATCAGAGGTGGGGGACTCGAGTCACATGACTTGACTCGAGTCAGACTTAAGTCACACTTTTAGAACTTGAGACTTGCTTGACAAATATTAATAAAAGACTTGACCTGACTGACTTGATATTCATGACTTGAGACTTGACTCAGACTTGAGTTAAATGACTTTAAATAACTGGTTAATTATTCAACAAGAAAAATATAATATACAGTTATCCATCATTATGCAACAAGTCGGATACCACATTTCAACTTCCAGTGCTTGATGGTTTCGTAGAGAAGAGGATTCTTTTGTGCAAATTTTGAACTCATCATCGCAACCTCTTCGTATGAAAATGATGGGTACAGCGCGGCCCGGAACCCGCCCAATCTGGCAACACTGAACACGGCTGCGAGCATGGGCGTGCCATGATCCGTGAGTGACTGATTACCATGGAAACTTGGCCTAGCGCCTTCCATGTTCATTCCGGTTCATTCACGTCTGTCTCTTACGTTAGCTCTCTCTCTGCTTGTCTGCTGTGTCACGTGGTTAAGTTGCAGTGCATTCAAAAACAGGTATCTATTAAACAAAAATAAGTTTTGCTGAAGACGCCTACTGTGAGCGTGCGTAGTGTTGTATGGGTGTGTGTGTGTATGTGTGTGTCTGTGTGTTATATGGAATATCTGCAGGAGTGTTACTAGTATCTCAGTTCACAGATTGTTTGTTTCTCTATATAAAAATGTCGACAGACACAATGTAAAGTATTTGCTCTGGCTCTTGTTTTCAATCATTTTGCTCCGTTTGTGCTTGTTGTCAACTGCTGACATTGTAGGCTAGTGGCGGTTCATCGGTGATGTGTGTGTGTATATATATATATATATATATATATATATATATATATATATATATATATATATATATATATATATATATATATATATATATATATATATATATATAATTATATAATTAGTCAGAAAAACGGGTATAACACTTGACATTCTGTCGTCCTCACTTTTGAAATGATGGCTACGACCCCTAAAATCAATCAACTATTATTGAAGAAATACAAAAAGGCTTTATTTCATCATGGCTTTAATATTTTAAAAACAGATGACAAGTACTGCACACCTACGTGTGCTAGCTAATGAGCCTTCGTCAGGGTGTGAGCAACAAACACAATCTGAGTTCTCTGAAGTTTATTAGTCATATAACAATCACATGGTCACGCTGTACAGGACTAGCAGGAGAGAGAAAATTCAAATAATACAAAGAGAACGTATCTCACCCAATATACTGGACTAATTTCAGTTACATTTACAGTTTAGGCTATGTAGTTTTAATTTTTAGAATTTTATTGTATTAACAACTCGGCTGTATGTGGACACCTTTCGAGTAGAAATGCATATTGCAATTTTTGTTGCAAATAAAACTCCCATAGTCCATAACTACTGTAGTTTAAGCTTATTTTAATATATAAATTCAGTTCAGTCATCAAACATTTGCATGACTTGCCAGTGACTTGCTTGACCAAAGCTATGACTTGACTTGACTTGCTTGACATAAAGCAGTGATTTGACTTGACTTGATTCTCACAAAAAATGACTTGGACTTGCTTGAGACTGGAAGGTTAAGACTTGCACATGTGTGACTTACTCTCACTTCTGCTAAGTAACAATAACAATATTTTTGCAGCATTTATTATTCTATGATTATTATTAGATTTACAATTTATAAATATTAAATTAATGAATACATTAATATAATTTATGTTTATAAATATTAATATAATGAATGTTTGTTCATGCTACATAAATGTGAACTAATGGTTGTAAAAATGGTAATGGTTCCCATATCATTTTTACAAAATTGCCATATTTAAATGTATTCTTCTGCATAGTGGAACCATGCAAACAATGTTATAAAACAAATAAAATACATAAAATAATTCACAACGTTAACCTATGAAAGCCAGTCAATGAAGCATAAGGTTACAATAATTATAGTCACAGTGTTAGAAAATTGGCATATTAAAGCTTACACCATGTCCTAACCAGTGATGCAATAAGATTCCAGGGACAAGCAATTTGTCTGTCTACTAACTACACCATAGTCCACATGGTGATTGACAAAATCAATCACAGCCAATCAGAACAGCGTGTGCATGGCACTTGCAATGAAATGGATAAAATACATTACATACTGAGTGACTGAAACAATCTTTGTCTTGTTTGTTCACATGGAATTCAAAGTTTGATCATTCTTGTTTCCTTTAATTTATTTTCAAGATATAAGGTTAATTATCCATTGCCATTTTCAGTATGGCTAAAAGACACGCAGAATGATATTTAAACTCAAATTAAATTCTTTTAACATTAGATAAAGCTCATAATCAGTACCTCAAAATATCATTGTCATAATTTGAATGCTGTTATTCCATTCACAGAAATAGAAACAGCTTCTAAAATATGGTTAGGACACGAACTCTGATTAACAAGATATATTTTATTGCGTGTCGCAGCGTCACGTAAACAAATGCTGGAGAAAAACTAAACTAAAATGAAACTAGTTTAGTTTAAGTTATTTAGGATAATGGAACAATGCAAACAAATGTTGGAGCAGGGATGGATGGATGAGTGGATGGATGAGTGGATGGATGGATGGATGGATGGATGGATGGATGGATGGATGGATGGATGGATGGATGGATGGATGGATGGATGGATGGATGGATGAGTGGATGGATGGATGAGTGGATGGATGGATGAGTGGATGGATGGATGGAATGAAGCCTAAAGACTACACTGATGATTGCCACAGTGTTAGTGAGGGATGCCAGAGGCCATATATAATTAATGTTATGAGTTTGCCAAATATTCATTGCCGTGGCAGAGGGGAGCTAATCCAGGCATTACTGTGTGCCATCAGATAATGAGAAGTGCATGGGCTCCAAATCCCCACCAAACTGGATTACATAGCCCTAGTAGGATTTCTCATCTCACATGGTAGAAACCTTGATTGTATTACTGATTATTTTACCAAGGCATCTGCTCTGGGTGATGATGGCAGCACGGGACCTTATTTTGTTACTGTCTCTGCTTCTCTGAAAAGGCTCGTCTTTAAAGCCGGGCAGAAATTGTATTGATTTCCACACAGCCTAATCCAATCGCCGTAACTACTAGCAGATCAATGTAGCGCTATCCTCTTGCATTCATGGAACACACTGCAGAGCTTGTTAAAGTTATAATGGCCTCCATTATTTGGACAAATATGCTTAATCATGATGTCAAATATGATTGCAGACAATGCATCAATCCCTGAGGCCACGCTGGGGAGCTATGTAATATGACGCTACTTTCCCTGCAAACATGATGGTCGATGAAATTCTGGTTCCTTTGTGTTATATAACATTTAACTGGGTACTTCACTGATTTATAGTCTAAAGAAGAGAAGAAAGCTTGTTTGTTAACCAGTTTAGTTGGAAACATCACAGACAGACCCACTGTTGTTGTTTGCACTCCCTCTCCCTGTATGCTACTGAAACACTTACTATTTGTAATTAGACTTGAGCAATATTTGATCACAGATTTATAGCAGAAATCATACCGAGATGTAAATACAAAATAAAAATCGTTAATGACATTTATAATATAATAATGCAAACGTGTCTCTGCATTCATGGATGCTCTGGTATATTTGCCATGACAAGGGTTTACTGAACAACATCCATTAAAATGTTTTGCTTAAAAACATGGGCAAAATTATAAGTAATATTGATGGGCTCTCATTTGTTTACTTCACAATAATTTTGAGAGAAATATCATGCATGTCTAATGTACTGTATAGTATACCCAGTGAAAAAAATAGTGCTAAAAAGCGTGGTCAGGGTTACATACACATTTGTAGGAGTTTCCATTTCAGAAGCAAAATTTATGGAAGGAGAGTATTTAAATGAATCATGCAAGGTGATTTACTAAGGTTTGCACTAGTCAGTTTACTGGTGTTTACGCTATTATTTAACGGCAAAAAAGTCTTAAACCAGACGTTCATTTGTGCTGCTCTTGGTAGATTGTGTTGGTCATTATGGAAATGACCCGGCTGCGTCTGTGTTCTTTAATTTGTGTGTCATCAGTAGGTCACAGACAGAACTTTCAACTCCCATTTGTGTTTTTTTGGAATTGCGCTCTTACGCTAATTTGCCCACTCTTTGGGCCCTATCATACATCATACACCAGGTGCAACTCAAGTGTTTTTTGCTTGTTTCAGCCTGACACAGTTACCCTTTTCACGTCCTGCACCACGTCGTTTAAATAGCAAATGCATTTGCGCCCATTTGTTCACCTATGGTCTGAAAACAAGGTGTGTTCAGGCGTATTGTTGGTGCCAAAGTCAATATATATATTTTTTTATTATTTAAAGGGCATGTTAGTAATATGTGCCTATAGGCGGGTGCAGAACATGCGTACACGGACAGGGATGCGCAGCAGCACACAAACATTTTTAAATATTAAAAATAAAAGGATTCCTCTCTGGAGAAGCGTTCAGTTTTTCCGCTCGCAAATTCCACCATGTAAATAGCGGGGAATGGGAGATGGGACACCCATTACTCCTGAAGAGAATAGGGATCCAACCATTTTGCCCATCGTTAAACTAGCAAAAGTGGATTCAGGATTCAGCACTTGCGCCACGTGCTTTAGACTTTGCTCTTAGATCGTTAAAATAAGGCCCAAAATTTAGATTTTCCACTTTAGATGTTCTACTAATTTTAAGTAACTATCAGTCTTTAGAGTATTAGTTGATTGTCTGCTTAATATCTGCTTTATTTTGAAGCTCCCCAACATATATTCTACTGACTATAAGTAACTTTGCAACTACATGTCAACTTATTATACTAACCTTAACCCTAACCTAACAGTCTACTAGTCATCTAATGAGAGTTAGTTGACAAGAATCTGCAGTTTCTTATAGTTAGTAGAATGTCCAAAGCGGACTATCGAAATAAAGTGTTACCAATTTGGAACACACAAACACAGAACTAAAATCAAATCAAAATGAAATCAACAAAACAGAGCCTGTCAACAGCCTACAAGTTCACAGCTATTTTGACAGATAAAACATGAAGCTGATCAATTCAAAATGGGCATGTTTTTCAAGTAGCCTAATTTTATAAGAATAAAAAGGTGTTTATGAGAAATGCTAAGGATAGACTTCCATGTCATATAGCTATGTTCTGCCTTCACAATTCAGCTCAAACAACTTCCAAACAAAGAGTCTGAAACTCGTGGTTTCCATTTAGTTCACTTTAATCCAAATGATTTCCATTCTGAGGTATTTTTATAGCACTTTTAATGAATGGTAATTTTGACAAAGTTGCTTTACGAACTTCAGGAATTGCCTGCAATGGTACAGCGCAGTAAACAGAAGCAGTAATTCTCTGGGACTCATAATCATTTGTAGTCATAGACCCTGTGAGAGAACAGTCTTAAAAACAGGCCTGAATGAAAGCATTCACTGACTATTTTAGGAAAAGCAAGATTTGGTGGAACTATTCATAAATCTGTAAGTGTTTGAAAAGAAGTCTGTTGTGCTTCAGCATTGTGAAATGCAATGATATGCAAGTAAACAACATGAGTTTTTTTTTTTTTTTTTTTTTTTGTAAATACAATTATGTTTTTGTCTTGATACCCTATATTATTGTATAATTTACTTATCGCAGTACTGCGCTAGCATCTACTGTGGAGTGGTCTGTTGTAGTATGTAATTAAGTTGGTCTATTCAAGTGGCCCCCATGTGGTCGCAGAGAGCAGCACTGCGGAATACTATTACAAAAAAAAACACTCACATAAAACTATCGCATAAAAAACTTGGCTTTTAATCCACGTTTATTGACTTTGAGGTCATCTATCTACCAACACACACACACACGTAAATAAACTGCATTCGTCAAGTCATTGGAGTTTTAAAATCAAGAACGCAGGTAATTAACTAAAGATATTTAATTATGGAGTAAAGGCCCGTCTAGATTAAAATAGTCCAAGTTATGAATGCAGTGTATCACCGCTGGATAAGATTATCCCCACATGAAGATATCATGATATATCATTATTGATGATTGTAAGGATAAAACAACTGGAAATACAAAGTGCATAGAGAGTTGACACTGAGAAAGAAAGCTAATATGGTAAAATTGAAAATTACAGGAGAGAAATCACTTGTTACAACATACCGTACATATCATCACTCATTTAAATCAGCAACTTTCTTCTGTTAAGCATGAAGCAAATGGCAAACAGCTTTGTTTAGAATTAAGCATTTCACCCACAAACAACTACACACATTCTCAAACACAATTTTACTGACAACTGCTTCTCAAATCTCTGAGTTCAACGCAGGATTCGCAAAACGCTTGCTCTTGAAAGATGGGTCAGTACCAGTTTATTTGAACCTGCTTGCTCCTCAGAATCACAACATGTAAGTATGAATAATTATTGATGTATATATTTTCTACCGGGTGCTCAAAATACGTAGTTTTGTGTTTATTGTGTAGGTCTCCGGCTAACCGGGTAACTCACATTGTTACTGTCTTACTGAAATAGTTCTAATCAGCTGTGGGCCACTGTTACCTAAAACTGTGTCTATTAATTCAGATTACATCAGTCATTCACTTTAGTGCTCGGCTGTGGGAACACAGTTCCCACATATGCACCGCAATAAATTAGAAATATACACATGGGTTTGCTGATGACATACTTTTGTAATGCTGATGGTGAGGAATTACAGTTGAAACATCTCATAATGTACCTCAAAAAGAGTAGCATATCACTGAGAAACATCCTGCTGAAGTCGGCCTTGCAATGGAGGTTCGGGTTGAACAACTGGTTCTTGCGATGTTTCATCATCGGACTTGTGCTCGGATTGAAATGGTAAAATCAACGGCATCGTTACTGTCCTTACAGTGAGTACAATTGCTGAGGATTGAAGAAGCTTCCAGAGCTGAAGTTCAGTTATGGTAATAGGCGTTTAGCTTCCAACACACGCTGTAAGTGGTAGACCAATCGTGACAGACCGGGCCATCTGGCCAATCAGAGCAGAGTAGCTTGTGGAAAGGAGGGATTTATAGAGATTCATCCGTCGAGTTGTTTGAGAATCATTGAAAAATGTGGTGATGTGCAATGTATATTATGATATTATGATACGAGTATGTTGTAGGAGACCTCCAAAACAAAATTAGAAAAATAATTGCCAAATATATATTCAGATAAACAAAAGAAATAAGAAAAGCAAGTCTGACATACAATTTGGTGTTGAGCTTAATAAACTACATGCCCTATCCTGCACCAAAGCCCTTTTCATGTTGCTTCCCCTGAGGATGACAGATCAGGGTAATTCACTTTGAGATTGCCTTTTCCTTGATCTGAATGGCAACGAAATGAAATGAAACCCTCCCCAATGAAAGCTACTCATGATCTCAGATAGTGAAATGTGAATAGACCGGTTTATAAGTGCAACATAGTCCAACATTGAAGTTATAGGCCTATTTTGAAGACATTTGTGTGATTTCTATTGTGGCTGCTGCCACCACAAAGGCATAAGTGAGTCTTTCTGTTACACACAAAGGAGGATTCCTGCAATTCTGCCTTGGGTTTTCCCATATTTCTTGACTTTAGATATAGTACTTTTCATCGGGTTAGAGGATTTTGCTCTGACAGAATGTGACTCTAATTTGGAGGTCAGTTAAAGGAGGTGAACTGTGTGGGTTTTTAATGCTTTTCACCTTTTCATATATATATATATATATATATATATATATATATATATATATATATATATATATAGAGAGAGAGAGAGAGAGAGAGAGAGAGAGAGAGAGAGAGAGAGAGAGAGAGAGAGAGACTATATAAAATGTAATTGCATCAGTTGGTTCAAAATTACTTCCATTGGGAAATGGCCTTGAATTAAAATCTGTACAATTACTTATTGGTTTCTTTAGTTTTTCCCTCTTTCTTTCTCTCTCCCCCTCAAACAGTACACTGTGATAATTCATTCTATTTTGTGGTTTGAGAGATTACATAAAAGACAACATAAAATCAAAACTGACCCTATGTACTTTCTTATGAAATATCCCTGTTAGTTTGCACAATTCTGCAGTGCATGGTCTTCTAATAAAGGAAGTGTTCAAAATAATCTTTATATAATATTTAATTAATGATAGATTCAGATTGACGGCAGAAGGTCTGGACTCTATCGCAAGAGAACGTTTGACTGACATGTAACACAACCAATCACAGTTCTTTTTGTTCCGTGTCATGTTTAGGTGTGAAAATGTAAAGTCAACGTCCCTGCAATAACAGACCGGTGTGCATCTATAATTTATTCATTCAAGAGCGTTGTGCAAGTTTACAGCAACAATGAAGCCGTGAACTTCACATACTTTTGAAAATCCAGCGATTAATTGATCCTGGTAAGGGCTCAGTGTCACAGTTGTAAAAAGGACGAGTTTTCTTCCACGAGGGAGTTTGGCGTCACGGCATTTGTTTCCAGGCAGACCATTAAACAATGCAACACACACATGGCACATGGCACATCAGATGATGACTTCAAAACTCCTGAAGTGTTTCCAGATAAGTCTGCCATATGCATCAAACATTCAGCCAATGGTCTGTGGGCATGACGTCTGAGGCTGAGACTATATTCCTATAAACCAGTGGTCGCCAACCCATCGATTGTGATCTTTATCACTGTCCCGGTAGCTCACGAAAATAACAAAATAAGTAAAATCACACATTATCAAGGCTCGAATTTGCTCCATATGCTCCCAAAATTTCATCTGTGCAACCTCATAATTTATTTGGGAGCATTTGTGCGAGTGCGAGCGCACAAATCGACCAGCCATAAATCGGAAACTGCACGATTTTTCGTTTAATTTTGGCTGGACTTGCACACAAACTGCATTGCAATCATTTCTCCTAAATGTAATTTGTGTGAAAATATTACGAAGTCTGTTAACAGGATGTTAACACAGGCCAGAAATGGGACACGCTGAAGACGGACGCAAAGAGGAGAGTGCAGATGCGCAACAGAGAAAATACTATCCGATCGTGTAAATGCCATGCAAACGCATTCAAGATGGATTTAAATCGGATCACTCAAACCACTTTAGGAGGTGGTCTGGGCCACATTCCAGATGAAACTGGAAGTGTAAATGTATCGGGATGTTGAAGCCACGCATGTAAATTTTACTCCTCCCAACATTGCTAATAAATAAATGTGTGAGAGCAAATGTCATGTTATGTCAGCGCTACTGCAAGTGTAAGTAAGTGTAATCATCATCACTAAAAGTAAAGAAACTAAATTATCTTACTTATTTTTTACCAGTGCTTATGCTGTTTTCTCTCCTATTACAGTCTTTGATTTTGAAATTAGCTGTTGATCAATAAAATGCAGCTCATATTTGTTGATTTCAGAGATGTGAACTCCATTAAATTTGCATATAGCATGGGAATTAAAGATTGTAATAAAAAAATAAAATAGATATCTGATCAGTAAAAACGCATGAAGTGACCAGGTGTAAACAGGCCCAGCAAGATAACTGTACGTGATGCTTGACATATAGGAAGAAAAATACTTCAGAATAGTTTTGATGGCATTTTTACAGTGGTGACCAAATAAACGCTTATTTTCCATAAGCGCCCCCTTCTGTCAGAGAGTGAATTTGCATTTTCATTCAGTCCATCTTTTTTGTTTTGTGCAGGTGTGTCTTATGCAACAATTTTACAAAGCTAAAGTCAGACCATTCTGTATTTGCTCTAAGTCACTGAAATCCAATTTAAATATAAAACAACTGATCATGCTACATGTGTGTATCTTTGTTTGGATTGTGATTAAAATGCAGTGGTTGCCTCTAATTTAATTTGTTAAGGCCAGTTTGGCCTGTTATACAGCAAATAAATAACAAATACATTTGCTTAAACAAAGAAAAAAAGCCAATTTGAAAAATGAAAATGTTCTGATTTTTGCCATGAAAAATCTATAGGTAGTTCTTGCCTTTCATTAAGTCCAAGGTCAGAGATCTTTGGCTTGAAAAGGTTGTTGATCACTGCTATAAGCAATATACCAAAAGCAAGAGTATGATATGGATACAATCAGGAAACTGCTCTAGAGCAACACACGATTGAGATGGTTGGGGTGCAGAATTCTGCAATTTCAGTAAAACACGGTGATTCAGCGGCCCGTGACCATCAGCTCATTCTACAGTACGGATTGTTTGTCATTTATTGGGCAATTTAAAAGTGCTGCCTTTGTAATGTAAAAACTGCTATTTCAGACATATCGAAATGCAGTGGAAATCAGTAGACCTACATAGGAATCTACTTGGTATTATGTCAGCCCATCAGAACCAACGCATATAATGACTTGCCTACATAGGCCAGTTTTCGAGTCACGGTCATACCCAACGTTCAATCTACCAAGGGCCGTTAAGAGCTATTACAGTTATAACCTTGAACAAAGCACTTCTTTCACATATATCTATTCATGCAGTTTAACACAAACAAATATCCTCTGTCTGTTTGCAGGTACGTACGTGATGAAAGTAACAGCGACAGATGCAGACGACCCTACATACGGCAACAGTGCCAGGGTGGTGTACAGCATACTGCACGGCCAGCCGTACTTCTCCGTCGACCCCAAAACAGGTAAAGCACTCCTGAATATTCTATAGTAGACATACAGAAAAATGTTTGCTACATTAAAAATGGAAATAATTATTATTATAACAAACATCCTCTGCTTTGTTTGAGTAATAACAACAGGCTAGGCTCATTAATTTCACAGTTCACAGGTTTCAACATAATTACATTCATTGACCCTATTAGACAAATAAGCTTGGCAGTTTGATTTGATAATGTGGCCAGCCAAGAAAATGGATTTGTAACTTAAAATGAACAATTAATTTTGAATAGCGGAACATAAACGGGCATCCTGTCAGCTAAACAGGCCTGAAAAGAACTATAATTATACAATCAGGTGCTACTTTTCAGACCCCCAATACCCTCCAAGTAGAAAATAAAGTCAGCATGGTAAAAGCAAATGGATTTTTCTGTTGTTTATATGGCTGGAAGAACTGTAACACCAGTTCAAATGATGCAGCAACTAAACTGCCTTTTATTTTCTGCCAGTGAATATTTTAGCGATATTCAGGGGCGTTTGCCGCAATGAATGTGAATCTACAAATGACTGTCCACTGCATTCAGTGGGCTGTAATATCTAATATGTAAAAGCACAAACCTGCAAGGTAAACTTTATGCACAGAGCATGTGCAAGCATTTCACACTAGTTTTCAGTATGTTCACAGCCCTGTTGTACAAGTATGAAGCATAGCAAACAGGAATACATGAATAAAAATATAATATCCTGATATCAGCAAACCCGTGGGGGCTCAAAGGGTGACATTCTGCAGCCGAACAAATCAAATGACTAGTAAGGAAGAAACATCTGGTTTTGTCCCAGGCCATAATAATAAAAAAAAATGGCAACACAAATCGACAGTAAACAAAAGCTGTGAGACGAAGGAGGGGGAAAAAAAGGCAGGGTGTAAAATGCAACACTCAGAGTCATGAGAGAAAATAGACTCAGGAAACACACACCTTAAAGGAATAGTTCACCCAAAATAATGAAAGTTTGGCATCATAATCACCCCCATGTAGTTCCAATCCTGTGTTGTTTTATTTCTTCCATCTTTGAAATACAAAAGGAAGATCTCGGGTAGAGTTTCTGCTTTCAATGCAAGAAAAATACATGATGATTTTTGGAAAAAAAATTGGTAACACTTTATAATAACTGCATGCTGTGAATCATTAGTTAAGCAATAAGCTCACAAAAAGTTAACTGACAACTATTTTATAACTACCTGAATTAATCATGAATTACAGTAGGAATACATATTAATAAAGCATTTATTAACACACAAGTAACTATAACTATGTCTAAATAATAAGATGCAAAATGCACATTTAAATAGTTTATGAACTATTTACTTACACTTTCTAAATGATCTTATGAATCACTGACGACTCATAAATAACTGGTTTGTAAATAGTGTAATACTTTTAATAAAGTATGAAAATACAATTAAAAACAGTATAGATATGCTTATAAATCAAAAATAAAGCATTTATAGCAGTTTTTTATACATTGCTTATTAATGTACATTAATGCTTTATAAATGATGAATTAACTATTTACTAATGCTTAACTAATGATTCATATCATGCAGTTATTATAAATTATTGCTCAGCTTATGCGAACTATTCCTTTAATTACTGATACAAACTTCAAGGAGAGATCTGTCCATGCAAAACTAAAGTCAAAAAACAGATCCTCATGTAACAGGTCCAGAGAATCACGTGATATCCCTTTTACGTTTCATTTGAAACTGGCATTGTATGAAGCTGTGTGGCCTTTTTAACTGCTCAACGCCATATCTAATTCATCCTATGAAGTGCTCTCTTGATCTGGGAAAGCTTCTGTGGTGTTGGGAAATGCATTAGTTGTGCTTTATGGAAGAAAAGCGAGGAAAGGTGTTGCTAGTGGCTTGTTAAGACTGTTAAGTACCAGAAGCTTTAGGACTGACCTCGATCTTTTAGCTAGAGAAAAACACCTGAAGGTAAAGGTGTACATCACTAGTTTCAGGAAAAGTGTTACAGTCTGATGCCCAAGGATAACTTTTTTAAATTCTGTGGTACCATCTATGTGCTGGAACTTTAAAGAACCCAGGAGAGCTTTTCTCTTTTCCCTTTTTTAACAGCTGATTGCTAGAAGCAATAATGTGTTCTGAAGGGGGTATAATGTAATATCAAGAATTATTTCCTTCAAAGAACCACATAGCCATATATTTTTCCAGCGTTTGATGCACTATGTAGACATTCCAATGCGTCCACCGAAAGCATTTATGGAAACTAAACTGCAAAAATGGTTAATTAATTGTCATGGTGGTCAAAACTATAAATACATTAACATATGGATGCACAGATTTACATAAACACCTATTCAATGTTCAACAACTTGCAATGTGTATGGCAATATCAACTAATATGAACTTTCCATATGAAGAAGCCAATCAAAACTAGACTATCAAGCCAGACCCACATCAACATGTTGGGTCTGAGAACACACCGTTGGCAGGGCTCAATCCGAGGGGCGGAATAAACGGTTGTCTTTCGAATGCACTCGGCACGCAATAGGATAGCGCTACAACCAACCAGAGCACTATCAGTGGTGAGACAACAATCAGAAGCGGGTATTGGCTGAGTCCCATGTGTTTTTCCAGTAGCGGAGCTAGTTGATAGATTAAACTTTTGCCCTATCTGGTCGGCAAAACTCCGAACACATCTTCCTTTTTTAAGAATGACTTCAGTGCCGTTCTTTGTTAGCAGGGAAGTAGCAGGGAATTCATGCGGAACCATCACAACTCTGCCGTCATTATGTTAAGCCCGCCCACCGACTCTATACACGATGTGATTGGCTCGCAAGTTGACAGAGAGTTGCCTGGCTGCAAATTACATTTGCTGTCGCTAGGGTGTGTCTAGATTTCTAGGCTAAATCAAAACAAGAGTCATACATGAAGTCTTAAAGGTACATATAAAAATCTGTTTAACGGAATATTCCAGGTTTAATACAAGTGAAGCACAATCTTGTGGCACAAATGTAGATTACCACAAAAATGTATTTTGAATGCAGGAACATTCACTTCCATCACTTCCATGTCTAATCAATTGTCGATTTAACAAAATAAAGTCACACCTTACAATTGTATTTGAGAAGCCATTTTACTCAGAAACACATCACAGTAGAGAAGAAAAAAAAATACTGTGTTAAAATACTGTTTCAAATGTATAACCACAAGACACATAATGTGCGTTAACATTGAAAAAGTATAAACAAAAACTATATAATAGCTATTACAACCACAAAAATGAAGAGAGCAGCTCATGTAATACACAAGTTGTATTATGTAAAAATTTATAGAAAAGTGCTTTTATACTGTTAAATAATAAGCTTTAGATTTATGCTTTTAAATCCTCCAAATATTGGCCATGTTTACTTTCATAGTAAGTGCCTCACCATAACCTTTATCACTTCAGAATTTTTTTTTTTGTTTTGTTTTTTTTTGTTTATTAACCTTATGCCACAAATGCTGCTTCACATAAATCTTATTCCTTTAATTCTAACAGTCAGAGAAAAGGTTGAGAATGGTCAAGTACAGCAAAATATCAGCCATTAATAGAGAAAGAGGTATGTTTTTAATATCTAATGTTTAGTTATGGCATTAGAGCATTAGCGAAACCTCAACCCATTGTTTGGATTTCATTCCATTGTGTAGCACACCGTGTTATATGGATTAAAACCTGTACATTTTACCACCACGATAAATGTAAAAAATGTAGGTAAACATCTCATAAGCCAGGACATACTTATCTTATACTCATACTTATAGGCTGTGTAGAAAATTTTGTGAAGCAGGACTAACCTATAACCCACAAACACAAGTTGAATCCTAAAACAACACTAATGTAATGTGGGTAGGTCATGCTGAGAGGTTAATCAATTTTCAGGAAACCAAAAACAGCATAGAAATGACACACTGCACCTTTAAGTTCAATTTGCTTTGGTTTCCTTTTCCACAGTGCTATAGGCTTCAATCCATTTTCTTTCTTTTTTTTTGCTTTTTTTTTTTTTTTTTTTTTTTGTTTGCTATCAATTTTCTTCTCAATTGTGTCTGTTATTTTAGATTACCATTCACATCCCTTTCTCAGCAGGCCTCATTCTTGGGTCTAAACCCTATTCTTCTCCTCACCTTACCCTCTTTTCTGTAATCCGATTCTCTCCACACACTGATACCTGCCTCTATTCACAGCCTCTTCATCTGCACTCTCTGTCTACTTCACAATCCCTTTATCATCCTTTTCTCTGGTCTCTTCTTGCCATTAACACTCTCGCTCTCTTTTGATCTGTGCACAGGGGTGATCAGGACAGCTCTACCCAACATGGACCGGGAAGTGAAGGAGCTGTATCAGGTTCTCATCCAGGCTAAAGACATGGGTGGCCAGTTAGGGGGTCTGGCAGGGACCACCACCATCAACATAACCCTGAGTGACGTCAATGACAACCCACCAAGGTTCTCCAAAAGTAAGACAATGTATAATTCAGGGGCATGTGGTCCATATATGCTGTGAATGCTCTGCATATCCGAGCCATTCTTGGACTCACAAATTAAAATGAACACTATAAATTACTGTAAATTCCCTTGTTTGAGGTGTACCATAAAGCTTACATGATAAAATGTTGGCAATACATATGTAACGTTTACGTATCATTTATTTATTTTGCCAAACGACGGTAATTTTCTTCAAATCTGCCACTCACTGAGAGTTCCGGGTAAGCAGATCCACAGCAGCTTTGGCACCTATACTTTGTTGTTATGTATCGTCATCACTGTCCCGCGTTCTTATTGGTTTGCTGAAGAGTAAAAATGTTGAGCAAAAATGTGCTGTCAGATCTCGAGCAACAAAAATCACATTGTATTTGATACAAAACTAAATAGGCTAAATCAAGTTAAAAAAAGTCATAACTGAAACTATTTTCATAGTATTTCATTTTCTCCATAATGAAATTATTTTTTAATGAAAACATATAAAATGTTAAAGACAGACCTACTATCCGAGGCTGTTAAAGGGTTAGTTCACCCAAAAATGAAAATTCTGTCATTAATTACTCATTAATTTCGTAAGACCTTCGTTCATATTTGGAACACAAAGATAGGAAAGATATATAAATACATTTTTTATGAAATCTAAGAGCTCTCTGACCCCTCCATATACAGCAATTTAACCCTGAAATGCATGACTGTTTCGCCAATCATTCTTACATATTCGGGACTTTAGCGACCCAGATCTATATCGAACACGGATGGATCTCTACCTGTTGCGATAATATAAAACGCTCCTGAAATTAGTGTAGCAATTACAGAATAATAATATAAAATATATTTTGTTACCTTTTGGAGCTTGGAAGGGTTCAGTTTGAGCAGATGTTTTATACCATAGGCTACTTTCAATAAAAGGACAAACATATTAGGAAAACTTTAGCTGTGTTGCTATGTGTCATGAGAATGGGTGTCGGAAAAAAAATTTTTGTAAACACTTTTTACGACCAATGATATTGAACCCACTCACTTTTATTATGTCTAATTCAGCACATGTCTGTTTACCTTCCCCTAACTGATAAACACGTTAGACACTTTATTTCCACTTTTCTAATATTTCCTTCATTTTTATTGAAAATAAATCCCTTTCTGATCTGATATGTGATGGGAAAAGGGAGTAGAGTTTGCCAAAAGGTGGATTCGAACCTCAGGTCAATTTGTGTCATAACTTGATGCCATGCATCTTACCCCTACACTATTGCCAATCCGAATGATTCTGTAATTTCCATAATTTTGTCTGGCCCAATCAGACATTTAGTAAACAGGGTGGTATATTTGTATGTATTGTAAATGGCATCTACTCCAGTAAAAAAAATTCTGAGAGAGAGGACCCACCCACATTTTTTTGGTTTTTTGTTTTTTTTGCTTCCGATGCCCATAGTCATGAGAGTATGCATCTAAGCAGCTAACACTCTGTCATCCAACATATCTGCACCAGGTGCATACCCGGGTAAAAAAGGCACTGCTTGCCACTGGTATGACTGATAAACTACCAACTCACACCTGCTCATTCTTGTAATTTTCAACATTTTATATTAATAATAAAGCCATCAAAACTGACATAACTCAAATGGAATCATGGGAACTATACTATGATTAAGATTTTTGGTAACACTTTGCAAGTACGCTCCTGGGCCAAGTCAAAAGTGGCAAAATGTTTAGTGGTCTTTTAATGGTCTTAACCATTTCAAATCACTGGTCAGGAAATTAACAAGAATTGCACAAATACTGCAAATACTGTAGATATAGTAACTTAGCATGGAATAGCCTCCCCCAACTTTACAGGAAGAAGAGTCAGTGTTGTTCCACTCAATGTTAATGGCTTCAAACTGTTCATGAGCAGTTGAAAAATGTCTCCCACTTAGTTTAATTTGAATGTGATACCAAATATTCATTACAAAGTTCAAATCTGGATGCTGACCAGGCCAAACATGAGCCTGATAGACTCAAACCACTTCTTGTTAAAAAACATCTGATCATTCTTCTTTAGATTTTTCAAAAAAAGACTTTTAATTTGTGGGAAGCAAGCCATTCTGCAATATTCTCCTGTACTCCAAAGCATTAAATGACCTTTTACAGTGAAACATCTCGCAATACCAGCAGATGAAAAGGCTCCGCACACAGTGACACTCTTCCTTCATGCTTCACTGTGGTAGAGATGTATTTATTATATTTCTCAACAGATTTTTTAAAGACACCGCTCTGGAGCCTCACCATACAACTCGTGTTTCATTGATTCATCACAACACACAAAGATTCCCATCTGCCAAAAACTTAATTCTGTCTTTGATGTTTTTCTGAGACAGCGATGGCTTTTGCTTACATTTTTGGTGTGCTATTTCTTGACCAATAATTTGTGGTAAAGATAATTAAAAACTTTAAAGATAATTAAAGTTTGTTTGTTTTTTGCCCAGGAGTGTACGTGTCAACTTATTCAACTAACCCTACCCCTACAGCCTACTAATACTCTAATGTAGCTGCAACATTATTTATAGTCAACAAAATGTCTAAAATGGACCATCAAAATAAAGTACAACCAGATGATTTTATTGGATTAACAGTCATTTGTTTAATAGTTACTATATAATTCTCATACTTCCATTTGTTCCATTATTTCATTATTATTGTTTTATCATTATTCAGATTTTTCCCATTACAAATGTAAGTATGGAAATGATTTAGTGACAAAATGTTAAACAAATAAAAATCTTTATTATTTAAACTTGCTTAAACATCCTGGGAAGCATTTTAACATTATGAAATTAGTTCAAAAGTATGCCATCTGCTCTTTTTAAAATATAAAAATTTTAGTAGGCACAATTTATTCAGTCCACTAAACACATTTAAAGCATTTGGGCATAAACCTTTAGATCATAAGGTTTTTAAGATAACGAGAAGCATAAATTCAGGCAAGGGTGTCTAAACCTTTTGCTGGTAGTGTAAATTTGCAGCATTTTCTTTTAAATACACATAGGAAAGCTTAAAAATGGAATTCATTCATGGAGAAAATTTATGCCATAATTTCTTGAAAAATAAATAAATAATCTTGAATCTATAAATCTTGTTTGCATAAACCAGTAAATGCAGCATATTTAGCACCCCCAGAGTAGTAATAAGAAAAAAAATAAATAAAAATAAAAAAAACACACGCAAATATCATTGGTTCTTGAGTTTATCAACATGCTAGATTTGAATATGCATAAATTAATGAGATTTTAAACAAAAACAAAGTTTCCTAAGTGCAAGCAATCATAAAATGAGCATGCAGTTTTCATAGCTTCTTAGCCCCATATTTTATGCATTTATATACTTGTAGAACTTCCTTTGTTTATTCTTCCACTGAAATAAGGCCAAGCCTTTAAACGGGTGTATGTGAACAAGCTCCATTTGCGCTCAGAAATTGTGAAATAGAAATCATGTTGAGTTTCAGTGATGAGCACTGCTTTTCTGGCTGTGTAAATATTAGTAATACCCTGGGAGAGAAGTAGATTTCCATCTGTATGTCTCAGAGGAGGGCACTATGATGACTGCTGCATTCTGGGCCATGTCTCTGCCTCTCTCTCTCTCTCTCTGTCTCTCTGTCTCTCTGTCTCTCTCTTTCTCTCTCTCTCTCTCTCTCTCTCTCTCTCTCTCTCTCTCTCTCTCTCTCTCTCTCTCTCTCTCTCTCTCTCTCTCTCTCTCTCTCTCTCTCTCTCGTTGTTTGTTTTTTGGTGCATTGCACTAAAGCATCTAATGACTTCTTAATTAGCTGAGGTGTTTTTTTGCAGGCATGGCTACTCAACACATTCGTTTTTACTAATCAGCATGATCTGTTTGTGCTTACTGTGCATGTGGCTTCACTATCATTGGGGTAACTAACTAAAAGTATCCATTCGACTAACTTAACTACAGTTTTAGAAGCGTGACATTAGCTCAGCTGTTTTCACAGCGTAGCTTAACCAAAAAACAAGAATTTTGTGAATGTGAAACCAACACCACATCCCTGCTTTTTATGTCACATTTACAGCCAAGTGCATTGAGGCAGTTATCAAACGCTCTTTCCAAAAATAATGTTCTATCTAGGGTTGACAGCTTCCAAAATTTGGCACAGGAGGAGGAATACTGTGGCAGTATGGATCTGTTGTTAAGTAAATGTAAATATGTGCATTCAGAAATCAGTGAACATGAAAGGAGAATCAATGCTACACAATCCTGGTCTTAAAGGGTTCATTTTCATTTACCCGTCCTGGTGTTGTTCTAATGCTGCATGCCTTTCTTTCTTTTTCCGACCACAAAAGGAGATTTAAAAAAATATATATATATATATGTGTGTGTGTGTGTGTGTGTGTGTGTGTGTGTGTGTGTGTGTGTGTGTGTGTGTGTGTGTGTGTGTGTTCAGACTTAATGGGTTAGTTCACCCAAAAAATGAAAATTAGCCCATGATGTACTCACCCTCAAGTATATGACATTCTTCTTTCAGACGAATAAACACTGAATAGATTGAAACAAAATGGTGAACGTAGCTAGTGAACAAAGTACACTTTTTTATTCATTGGTACATGTTATTCCAAAGATGAATCATTTCCTCAAAACTAGTTTTTAAAGTAGCTTCCCCAACAAGTGCTTAAAAAACCTGTTTCCGATTCTACAGGCATCTTCCATCTGCGTGTACCGGAGTCATCAGCAGTCGGGTCAGCGGTTGGCCGAATCAAAGCTCATGATCTGGACATAGGGAAAAACGCAGAGGTGGAATACAACATCGTCCCTGGAGATGGAGGAGCCATGTTTGACATCACCACCAACGAGCACAATCAGGAGGGAATCATCATGCTCAAAAAGGTAAAGCCTTATTTACAGAACTAACAACAAATACAACATTTTGTCATGCTTTACACTTGTTGCTGACACAGGCTTTCAATCCTAAAATCCTAAAAAAAAAAAAATTAAAATTAAAATAAATAATAATAATAATCTATTGTGTAGGTTTTAGGTTTCATTTGTTAACATTAGTTAACTGACTAACTAAAAACATTTCTTAATTTAATTCATTTTAATATGTACTAATACATTATTAATCAAAACTTGTATCTGTTAATATTATTTAATGGACCAGAGCTATCATGAACTACCAGATTTAATGATTCAAAAAAAAGTTGGATTGCACTTTATTTTAAGGTGTCATTGTTACAGTGTAATTATATATTTAAGTACTGCGTAATAACAATTAACTGCATGTACTTACTATAGGGTTAGGGCAGGATTAGGGTTTGGCTGAGGGTTAGTTAGCATGTAATTAAGCATAATTTACTGTTATTACTATGGTATGTACATGTAACACAATACTGTGCAAAAGTCTTAGGCTCGCTAGTATTTTTACACACAAAAAGTGTGTTTAAGCCAGTTATTTATATCTTTTGCTGTAGTGTGTCAGTAGGAAATATCAGTTTACATTTATAAATGAATTGCCATTCATTTTAATAATCCAGTGAGATTTTTGTATGCATAAAGAGTCTGACAATAGTCTCTGTGCTCCACATGAGATCTGAGCTCATCTTCATTGAGTCTGTCTGTGATCACATGAAGAAACAGAAAAAACTGAGGCAGACTAAATCCAGAAGAACTGTGGCAACGTCTCCCAGACACTTGAGGAAGCCTTCCTGCAGAACTACATGAAGAGGTGTAGGAATAGATGCAGCAGACAAAAGCTGAAACGCAGACTCACCCCAAATATCCATTTGATTTAGTTAATAGAAGTTCATTCATAAATAAAAGCTATTTATGTTATTATTTTTGACAGCATTCTCACTTTAAAGCATTCTGACCGTGCCTAAACTTTTCTCAGTCCTGTAGTTCTGCAGGAAGGCTTCCTCGAGTGTCTGGGAGACGTTGCCTCAGTTCTTCTGGATTTAGTCTGTCTCAGTTTGTTCTGTTTCTTCATGTGATCACAGACAGACTCCATGATGGTGAGATCAGATCATACCGGCTGCTGGCAGACTTCTTGTGCATCTCACTGGATTATTACAATTAATTGCAAAATTAATGTTTGGAAATGTAAACTGATATTTCCTACTGACACACTACAGTAAAAGACACAAATAACTGGCTTAAAAACATTTTTCATGTGAAAATACCAACACGCCTAAGACTTTTGCACAGTACTATATGTAACAAGGACACTGTAAATAAAGTGTTACCAAAAGTTGTATTTGTATTAATTCATGTTAACAATGAATTAACAAATGTACTGCTCGTTAATTCACTTTAGTTAATGCATTGTATGGATTGTTACAGTACGTCAAAACCGCTGATGGTAACACTTTACAATAGGTTGCCATTAGTTAACGTTTGCTAATGCATCAACTAAAATGAACTAACAGTTAGCAGTGCATTTGTTACAGTATTTATTCATCTTTGTTAATGTTAGTTAATGTTAGTCATTGTTAATTCATGTCAGCTCAGGTCCAATAACTAATGTTAACAGATAAAACTTTTGATTTGAATAATGTATTAGTAAATTAATATTAACTAAAACTAATAAATGCTTCAGAATTATTTTTTCACTGTTAGTTCATGTTAACTAATGTAGTTAACTAATGTTAATGGATGCTTATTGTAAAGTCTTACCACTTCTGACAATCAAAACAAATCATACTATCATAAACCATTAGAGGATTTATTGTGTGAAAATTATTTGTACACATTGTTATACTAATTACAATTGTCCTCAGTAGATTAAGTTTTATCAAAAGTTAGTGGACTTGGTTACCAAGGAGACAAAGGTGCCAGTCTAAGAGTGCTCAAGAAATATGAGACATATTTTGTGTGAAGAAACAGAAAAATCAAGGTAATTATCTCTTGTGAAATTTCCAATCAAGCTGTAATTTTGTCAAATTGTTTTCATCTCTAAAATAACCCTAAGGTTCTACATGCTGCCATTAAGTCACACTATAGAACTGAAACATACACAAGCTTGACTTTTAAATACAGAAACGTTAATATACATAATGTCCTCCCTCCAGGCCAGAGACTATCCGAGCTTCGAATGCCAAAGTCCTTCAATGTTGTGTCCTGACTCAACCATACGCTGAAAATGACAGTGAGCCCATCATTCATGCAACCACAACCGCATTATCAAAACATCACTCAAACCTCACTGTTAAGAGCACTTTGGGGTAATTGTGTCTGACATTAAGGACTCCCCCAAAGGTAAACTAGAACATTCAGCTCTGCTGGAGAGTGCGCAAGGTGACTTTCTTTGATTTGAATTGAGCTCAGTACTTAAATACTGGCAGCGTGACAGGACTTATTAACGTGGCATACATCTCTTTATATCATCTCTACTGTCTCCACCTAGTGGAATGAGAACTTGTCAATAAAAACAGCTGCAGTTTATATGGGACAGTGTGCTGGTATAATATTCCTGAAACCACACTGCGCTGATCTCTGTAAGCGTTAGTGGAGATATATACGAGGGTGGGGAGCACAAACTGTGTCCATATGCTTCCCTCTAAATGCACACAGCATGCATGACAATAACACACTGCCAGAAATCCCAACATCCTCTCCACAATACATTCTAGATATCATCTATCACACACACACACACTGCTTTGGGAGTGACAGCAGTGTTTATGTGCAGGATTGAATCACAGTGGTTGACTAAGTGCAATGTTTTACCTGGTTTCGAAGCTGTGGACAAGAGCCATTAGTCTAGGGACATTTTAAAATAATACGTTTTCTATTTTAATATGTTTCAAAATGTAATTTGTTCCTGTGATGGCAAAGGTGAATTTTCAGCATCATTACTCCGTTTATAGTTTCTGCCAATCTCATGTTAATCTTGAGTACCTATAGAGTAGTATTGCATCCTACATATCTCCAAAGAGTCTTTAGTTTTATCATATTTATAAAAGACAGATACGCTGTACAGATTCTTTCCGAAAACAGCCAAACGCGTGGAGGTGTGCAGTGGGCGGAGCTAAAGAGTCACAAGCGCACACACACACACACACACACACACACACACACACACACACACACACACAATCATGGCATTATACATGGATAACCTTAGATTCACTACACATCCATGTTGTTGCGTGTTCATTTAAATGCAATGTGTGGATTTTTTACCACCATTTGTCATATTTCCATTTAACTAAAATCATTTCTTATTAACAACTACACCCACCCCAACCCTAAACATACCCAGTGATTTATAGTGCATATGCACTTTGAGCACATGTGTTCACTGGGATCGAACCCATGATTGCATGATCACATGATGTTGTATTTTGCAATGCTCTATTAATTGAGCTACGCAAAATCTGAAATATGACACAAATAAAAGGAAACAAAGCATTAAGATGAAAGTGTCCTGTTGTCGATAGGGGTGCATCTTTAGTAAACGCTCCTATGGGTCGTATTTCATGAATTAAAATGAAAGTGTCCTGTTGTCGAAAGGGCGCAACTTTAGTAAACGCTCTTATGGGTCATATTTCAGGGAAGTGACAAACGACCTATATAGGCTTATTGGTTTGAGGACATGTTGGAACAAGGATATCTTTCCCTCACAACCAGAAACACACTTCTTTAGTGACATTGTTGATTTCATGGTCTAAAAACAAAATGACAGCGCTGCTGACGGCTTCCGTAACCTGAACGAAGCTCATTGATGGCCGTGTTCTTGCTCTCACTCTGGTTGATCTGTGCACACGCTTCCCATACAAGCAATTTCGCCCTTTATGTTATACAAGGCCATACTCTAAAAAATCTTTCTGAAAATTATTTGAATCCTGAAGGAGTGTACACTCACCTAAAGGATTATTAGGAACACCTGTTCAATTTCTCATTAATGCAATTATCTAATCAACCAATCACATGGCAGTTGCTTCAATGCATTTAGGGGTGTGGTCCTGGTCAAGACAATCTCCTGAACTCCAAACTGAATGCCAGAATGGGAAAGAAAGGTGATTTAAGCAATTTTGCGCGTGGCATGGTTGTTGGTGCCAGGCGGGCCGGTCTGAGTATTTCACAATCTGCTCAGTTACTGGGATTTTCACGCACAACCATTTCTAGGGTTTACAAAGAATGGTGTGAAAAGGGAAAAACATCCAGTATGCGGCAGTCCTGTGGGCGAAAATGCCTTGTTGATGCTAGAGGTCAGAGGAGAATGGGCCGACTGATTCAAGCTGATAGAAGAGCAACTCTGACTGAAATAACCACTCGTTACAACCGAGGTATGCAGCAAAGCATTTGTGAAGCCACAACACGCACAACCTTGAGGCGGATGGGCTACAACAGCAGAAGACCCCACCGGGTACCACTCATCTCCACTACAAATAGGAAAAAGAGGCTACAGTTTGCACAAGCTCACCAAAATTGGACAGTTGAAGACTGGAAAAATGTTGCCTGGTTTGATGAATCTTGATTTCTGTTGTGACATTCAGATGGTAGAGTCAGAATTTGGCGTAAACAGAATGAGAACATGGATCCATCATGCCTTGTTACCACTGTGCAGGCTGGTGGTGGTGGTGTAATGGTGTGGGGGATGTTTTCTTGGCACACTTTAGGCCCCTTAGTGCCAATTGGGCATCGTTTAAATGCCAGGGCCTACCTGAGCATTGTTTCTGACCATGTCCATCCCTTTATGACCACCATGTACCCATTCTCTGATGGCTACTTCCAGCAGGATAATGCACCATGTCACAAAGCTTGAATCATTTCAAATTGGTTTCTTGAACATGACAATGAGTTCACTGTACTAAAATGGCCCCCACAGTCACCAGATCTCAACCCAATAGAGCATCTTTGGGATGTGGTGGAACGGGAGCTTCGTGCCCTGGATGTGTATCCCGTAAATCTCCATCAACTGCAAGATGCTATCCTATCAATATGGGCCAACATTTCTAAAGAATGCTACGTAGAATTAAGGCAGTTCTGAAGGCGAAAGGGGGTCAAACACAGTATTAGTATGATGTTCCTAATAATCCTTTAGGTGAGTGTATTTGGCACAAAAAATACTGTGTAATACATATTTTTTGTTGCCATGTTTAGCATGAGAATCCAACTCTTTAACATTGTAAATAAGTCAGAATGCATGAAATAACATTAGACCCCCGCCCCTTTTAATATTCTTGTGGAAACCATGATACTTTTTTAGGATTCTTTGATGAATTTAATATTCAAAAGAACAGCGTTTATTTTAAATACTTATATTTTATAACATTATAAATGTTTTACTGTTACTTTCCATCAAATAAATGGGTCCTTATTAAATAAAATTAATTTAACAAAATTTCGGTCCCCAACATTTTTAACAGTATACACTAAAGCCCCGTTTTCACCGAGATTACCCGGAACAATTCGTCTCAGAAACTTTTTTTTTCAGGGAACAATTTTTCCCCCCAGATCTGTTGTTGTCTGCGTTTCCATCGCAGTCTAAAGTACCGTGAACATTAGTCCGGTGATGTCTTCCGCAAATAAATGTAATAAGCCTGAACCTCGTCGTAGGTCCATCGGTCGTATTTTTTAAACTCCATTGTTGATTCAAACAGAAAACAATTCTTACTGCAAGCACCGCAACAGACTTTTAGGTTGCTGCGTGAACTCAACCAATCAGCATGTCCCACCAACAAAAGTTCCTGAACTTTGAAAAAGTATTTCCTTCGGACAAAATGCAGAGTACCCACCCCAAAGTCCCTAGTTCCTGGGGATAGTTCCCACGGTGGAAACGTGGCATAAGTAAGTGTAAAAAATTTAAAAATTAAATATAAAAAATAATAAATAATAAATTATTCTCTGGAAGACTGTAAAACCCTTTGTCTCTGTGACATTAAAATATTGTTTATGCAAACATCTCACTATTCAAAAATCTTAATCTGTTTCCTGTAAAAAAAAAAAAAAAAAAAAAAAAAAAAAAAAAAAAGGGGGTATGGTATTTTGCTGTCATGCGATAGAGGGGAAAGAGTACATTTTAGCTTATTTCATATTAACGTACTGTCTGGCTCTATTTAAAATCTCTCACTGACCCATTGGATTTTGGTGCAGTATTGCATCAAGGAATCTAATAATTGTATGTACACAATAAAACACAACCGCAATATAAAACAGCATCATGATTTAATTTTAGCTGCCTGCCGTCTTTTCCAGAAAGCAGAGATGACTAGGTTACCTCCAGGAATAGAGCAATGCACCATTTCCAAGGGTACTCATAAAATCCGACACATACGCACTCAGAGTTGCAAACACTTCTCTTATTAAATCGTTGAAGCTATAAATGCTTTCGTTGTGATTTAAAATTCTCTTTGTCAACACATCGCATAAAGAATCACTCGGGATATGGAGGCAGAGAAAGTATGTCATAAAACAATAGGCAAGCATCAAGTGATGCCATCAAAACAGCTGGAACATTAGTCCCAGGTCTATATTGATCAGCTGTTTTTGCCTGTAAACATCTGCACACAGGATATGTCATAGACACTGATTCAAAGACAAATGAAAATTTGCACAATTGATGAATCAGAATGAAGACTGAATTAAAATATGCCATTACTGTGTATATAGTTTATACTGTGTAATGGTAAAGAGATTTATCTGTACTGTCCTATTCATCAGCTAAACAGCTATATTTAGCTGTTTTTAAAAGTTGTTTACTCCAAATCATGTCCATTAGCTGTACCAGACTGAAAATTGTTTCTAAATTGGAAGATAAGTCTTTTATTTGCCATTACTGATATTATAGTTTGGTTTGCAAGTTACAAGTAAAAATAAATAAATACATACATTACAAAACAATATCACATGAGTAGCAGTGCGATATGGCTGTATATCAGCACGGCTGAGATTCGGCCATAGGTAATCACAACAGTTTGATGGCACAAGTGTGTAAATAAATCAGAAGTGTCTTTAAAATCTCTTTTGTGCAGAACTACTTTCTTCCGCCACAGATTCAAATCTCAAATTGACAGTTCAACAGTAATTATGAAATGTAATTTTAGAACTAGCAACGAAGGAACATCGAGTCGCTTCGTTGAAGCTTGTGGTATTATGAGAGAGAGAGATCGACTAAACGAGTGTATTACCTGCATCTGATATAGCATTCATTCTTCAGGTCGATGTCCATAACCTATTATATCCATTAAAAATTCTGTTTGAATGTCCGCTGAGGAAAGCGATATCTTTGTCTTTGTCCTTTTAAAAGATTGACAGTGCTAAAACAACTTCCTTGTTCACTCCTAAAGACAGTCTTTGCCGCCATCTAATGGTTTAATAATGCAACTGTCACTGAAGTCGACTATTGCAATCACAGATGGACCCTTTCTCAATACCAAATACGGCATATTTATATAAAATAATATTTATTGAACAATAATATTTAAATTAACAACAATAGCCATTATACAAGACAATAGGAAATAAAACACAAGCAAACAGTTCAGTCAAATGTACAAAAGCAGCACTCTAGTAGGCCATACAGGTTAAATATAGCCTAAGTTATGAAAATTACTTGTGGTCTTGTTTGTGCACTTTCCACAGCAACCATTTCCACATCAAAACATCTGCATCACTGTTACCATAGAAATATAGATTACAGAGAAGCAGTCTCACAGCACTAAAGGCTAAATCTATAATATATCCGCATGCTTTGTGTTCTTCTTTTCTTTTCGAGTGCACAACCTTTTGTCTGTATTCTTGAGGGTTCATGACATCAATTACAGGTGTGGACAATGTTTGAGAAATTAGTGCAGTTATTTTCTCTCTTTCAATCTGTGTGTGTCTGTACAGCTGAGAGGGAGTGGGAGATTTATTGTGGGCATGTATTGTCTCCGTTTACCCCTCAGTTTGACTGTGTGTCGTGCCAACACTGAGACAGAATGATGCATTCTCCTCAATAGGAGGTCCAGGCAGAAATCCTGCCAGTGTGGAGATGCTGTCTCTTTCCCCACAGCAAAAGAATTGAAGCATGTACTCTACAAGCAACAGCTTACATGAGGTGAAGAGGTTTCTGTTTTTTCCCCCCCTCTGCTTGTGCCTGAGAAGTGTTTTGTGCACATGTGTACTGTTTATGTGCTCGGTAGCAATGAGGCATGGTGATCCCACTGTGATGTGGAACAGTGGGCAGAACAGGACTAAGCATTTACTGCAGTTTAACAACAGTACTGCAACAAATTAACATTTCAAACTCACACAATGGGAATGTTCAGGATGCTATTCCACCAACTGTTTTAAAAGAAAAGACTTAGCAATATGTGTACTGTACACAGTGTGCACATTTATTGTGAAAATATGCAGTAAACTAGAGTATGACACTGTAAATAGAATATATCACTATTTCCACTTAGTAAATAGAAGCTACAGCTATTTGCACTTAGTGTAAATATCATCTATCGCTAAGAAAATGTTATTTGCACTTAGTGTAAATAAAATCTAGTTGCTATTAACACTTGGTGTAAAGTTTGAACAGTTTTGCGCCAACATGAAAATTATAGTCTAATTATACATTAATACACCATTACATTTACATTAAAACGTATTTTACTCAGTATTGCACAATATATACAATTTTCAACCAAACTGCCACTGTTTCCAAGTAGCTTCTTTTCAAAAGAAATTCAAGAAATAAAAATGGCATTTCGAGATGCTGCTCACTGCTGAGCCAGTGGGTGGAGCTTGACATCCAGATCCCTTTCTCTGGACATAATGGGTGGAGCTTGACATCCAGATCCCCCTCTCTGGATATAATGGATGGAGCTAGACATTGACTGAAACAGACACAGGCTGAATTCAGAACCACATGCCACTATTATTTATTTTTATTTATTTATTTTTAATTATTATTATTATTTTTTTTTTTTTTTTCAATATCTTTCTATGGCAAAAATAGTAGTATGCTTGTATGTGGTTCCAAATTCAGCAACTACTTCTATTCAGATAAAGGTGGTATTTTGCATGTAAGCTGAAGACTATAGCGGGGGTTTGGCTGAATGGTGCTCTATGCTGGCCGACTGAATGAGATGTATTTGTATGTGTGTGTGTGTGTGTGTGTGTGTGTGTTGAGAGGATCATCAAGGCTTAAGGATTCTGAGTGATTACCTGCTCTACTGTCAGCTTGAACATGGGCCGCACAGGAGATCATGAAAATGTTTAGACAACGTCTAAAGTAGCGATTAAAGCAAACAATGAGCCCTGCCGATCCCTGCTACAATCGTGCGTAACATCCCTATTTACAATTCCTCAAATAAACACAATAATGAGCATACATGATTATATGTGTGTACACAGACACACACACATGCAGCGAGTCACATATTCCCTTATCTCCAGTTCTACTCAAAGGAAGCTCTTGTCAGATTAAAATGCTTTGTGAATTGTAGTGTGTTTGTGTGTCTGTTAGCAAGTGTGCATGAAATGATTTGTGAAAGCGGTAATTGAAATACTAAATCTAGAGTCTGTGGCTTGATGCTACAGACCCCACACATTTTACATTTAGGGCTGACTGGGGCTAGTTGTCACAGTTTTTAGTGAAAATTTCTCAGGAAAGGTTTCTTTTGGAATCTTACTGAACTGAATCAAAATTCAAATTGAACCGAATCACCTATCAAATTGATACGCTATCATCATTCTTTTTTTATATATAAAATAATAATAATAATAATAATTCATACTTTCATTCAGAAAGTATGCATTAAATTGATCAAAACTGACAGAAAAAACATTTCCAATGTTATTATATATATATATATATTTCAAATAAATGCTGATCTTTTGAACTTTCTATTCAGATTTTCTTAAAAAAAAAAATAGTACTAGTTATACTAGTTATTCCTCAAGGATTGTGTGACAAATACTGGAGTAATTATTTTAGGCAGCGGCTATTTGCACTAAGTGTTAATAGCAACTAGATTATATTTACACTCAGTGAAAACAACATATTTTCGATAGATGATATTTACGCTAAGTGCAAATAACTGTAGATGCTATTTACTAAGTGAAAATAGTGATATATTCTATTTACACCATATAAAGGTAGCAGTTCTTTGCAATATGTGTAAATAGTAATTACATGTAATTTATACTTTATTTTGACAGATGCATACTATTTGCACCTCAGTACTGTTGTACATTAACATGATGCAATCATAACAGAGTGTAAATGATCATATTTATTAAAATGACAGCTTTCCTGTAGCTCAAACAATAAGAGCGTGGCGCTAGCAACGCCAAGGTCATGGGTTCAATTCCCAGGGAAAGCAAGAGATGACAAAAAAAAAAAAATGTAAAAATGTGTACCTTGAATGCAATGTAAGTCGCTTTGGATAAAAGCGTCTGCCAAATGCATAAATGTAAATGTAAAATTATTAATTGGATGCCGCCTTAATGAGACAATAAAAGCCCTCCCTACCCAATACATGCTTTTATTATTATTAAACATTTCTTTAGGCACTTTATTTCCACATTTAGAACATTTTCTTATTTTTTATTGAAAGTAAATGCCTTTCTGATGTGATATGTGATGAGAAAAGAGAGAAGAGCAAGCTCTGTAAAAGGTGGATTTGAACTTGTGTTGATTGCGTCAAAACATTCCATCAACCATGGATCCATTAACCATACGCTTTACTGATTGCGCCACTGAAGACATTAAATCACAAGTGTTTTTTTTAAATGTTGTTTGGCCCAACCAGGCATTGTTAGGCAGAGCTAGTGCAAATAGCACTTGCCAACAAGGCATGCTATTTGCACTTGTTGTGAATAGACACTCAGATTATTTGATTGTATTTTTTATCAAATAAATGCAGCCATGGTGAACAAGAGAGTTCTTAATCTTACCGACCCCAATCTTACTGACCTTTTTTATGCTTTTATATGCACAAAAATTGATACATACATATATATACATAACCAAACAGTCAGATATAACCACTTTGGGAGCTTTACATTTCACACCAGTCGGCATTCTGTGCGATGTGTGAAGCAACAACAGCCCCGAATTCCCAGTAAGTGGGTCAGCTCGTGATTAGTCATCAAAAACAAATGATGTTCGTTTCTCACATTAGTAAACAAAAGCAATTATTATTTTAAGTTGTGATAGAAGTCTGATCCCACAGGATCTCACCGTCTCCCACTCCCTCAGAGTCGGCAACACAACACAGAATGCAGGCCTTCTAATGATCACATAGTTCACTTAAACAATGACAAAATATTGAAGATAATCTGAGCTGCAGAGAGACTAACAAAACATGACAAGAAAAGGTGTGAGGCAGATGGACATACATGGCAGAATGTCAACACAATAATAAATGCTTCTGTTCAATTGCCACATGGAAATGTGACTTCTGAAAGTCAGGCGCAGGCTTATAGGCCTTCAGTCTAATGACTCATTCCTGCAGTGTCCTACTCTGTCAGAGTTTCTCATCCCCCATTAAGTATGCCATTAATGTGCTGTTTGATCTATAAATCAGCTGAGAGTGTTCAAACTGCCACAGTCACTGGGATTTTAATGGCTCACCACTTCTGTGATAAAAAAGTAATGGCATATTCACCTGATTTGAGATCATTTGGGAAGGAGGAAAGTCTTGCATGTGAAAATCACATTGGATGGCCTTGTTTGTCCATGTTTATTCCACATTTTCTCCATGTGTTTTGTTTGGGAACAGGAGCAGGTTTCTAACAGGAGTAAGCAGTGCCACCTATGGGTGACTCCTGCTTAAGATACTGGTAAAGTAAATAATAAGGGCAACTTTCAGAAGGGAATTCTAGCTTACTACGTACTGAATACTACAAATCCACCATACACTGGTTATAAATTATTAAATAGTGTGTGAAACAGAATGCATTATGCAATAATAAAGATTTCAAACAGTAGTTTGCAACAGTGTTGTCACATGACCTCAGTATGTTTGTCACATGACCTTGTCACATTCAGTTTGTCTGGTTTTGCCATAAACACACTATGGCTGCGTCCGAAAACCTAGGCAGCTGACTTGTTGCATCTCTGCCTTATCAGACAATGACTTGTAAGGCAGCGTTTGTGCATGAAGGCACCTCACGAAGACTTCTAAGGCAGTGTAACAGTTTAATGATCTACAGCAAAATAGAGAGAGCTTTGGTGAGAACTAAACAAATATTTAATTACTACATTAGTAATTTCTCGCTAGAAATTATATCAGAAGTGGAAAATGTTGGTCAAAAATGTACATTTTGACCAGCAAACGTAACTTTCGGATGCCATCTTTTTTTTGCTTTTAGTACAGCTATGTTACAGAGCTGTGAGCAATGATATTCAAAGTCACATTACACGCTTTTAACAATTAAATAAAGCACATAAACACTACCACTGAAAAAATGTGTTCTATATGTGAATGTGTGTGGTACATGAGTGGTAAGTGAAGCCGCCAGTGTCCAAATATGGCGTTGACATCCAAAATGCGGAAATGAGTTGTCCTGTTGTCCCATTGTCCTGAAGTCAATGGGTTTTTAAAATGGGATTTAGTTTAAATGGCTGAAATAAGATTGGTGGTGAACACAAGCTCAAGACATTTTCACGTTTTATTCTCCGACATAAAATACATCACTCGTGATTTTTTTGAAGCTGTTACGTGTCTTGAAAAAGTTTGCTAGGTTAGGTTGCTAACAAGTGGCTAAATGGGACTACAGAGGCTGTCGAGGAGATTAACCGTCATCACGCCGAACAAGTACGATCAGTCTGCTTTTATAGCCTCATTATGCTTAAACTGTGCTCTTAAAAAATAGCTAAAGGTAGGCTATAAATGGACTACACCACCATCATTAAACTTCCAACAACTCTTTCAGTTTTTATCTCAAAACACTTTTTTTCAAGTTTGTTTAGACTTTTACTTCTGCCGACTGCATTTAGGCTTCAAAAACATAAAAGTTGTGTTCATCTGTGAAAATTATCATGATAGACAAAATGTGTAAAATACTTTTGTTGATCACAGAGCTTGTTTTTTTTGTGATAATCCAAAAGCCTATGGGAATCCTCTTGGGTTTTTATCGAGGGAACCGGTGTGATGCTAACTGCCGGTTGGCCTACAAAGTGACGTCATGCCTGCACCACTCTATTTGCGTCACTTCAATGCCATTCACAAATCTTCTCCCGTGGGCTCTTGGGATCATATGCACACGGCAAAATCTTGCCGGACGGTGCCAGTCATCCGGGTACTTTTTGCTTTCTCTTTTATGAGCACTGTGTATTCAGACATACTTCTTTTGTCATATACTTTTTTCACCTACTATATAGTAGGTAAGTATGAGATTTCCGGCACAGCCGGAATGTCAGGTCAAGTACATTGTATTGTGGGATATAGTGTTCCATGCATATGGAAAGTAGGTCATTCATGTGGAAAATTAGCATACAGTGCACAGTATACATTGTATATTCTGCAGAAATAGTATGCTATTTCAAACCAAGAAGAATAAAAACGGATTTGGAAGCAGAAACGGCTTGTTTATCATCACACAAACATGTGTGAATGTGAATGACATGACAGACAAGTGCAGTGACAAAGATCTGATGATGTATACTTGATAATATCTAATAATACATATCAAAGACTCCACAGATGTGTATGTGTGTGTGCAAGTAGGAATGTCAGCATGCACACCATGTGGTAAAAAAAGGGGATATAAAAAACTTTAGCTGAGAGCAGCACTCTGAGGGTGAGGATATGTTAGCGGTGTGTTTGTGTCAGAGCTATGAACTGAGGTTATTAGAGGGAATATTTTATACAGCCAAATGTCAAGAATCTAGAAACCAAAGGTGTGTTATGACACGACTTGTGTGCCTGCGGATATATGCATCAAAACAGGTGCGCAATATACATTTGTTATGCCCTAGTTTTGTGTGTATGTCTGAGTTTACCTATTTGAAAACCCCAAATGTCAATGAAGACATCAGACATCTCAGTTACAAAATGAATTATCGACACAGCAAACTCATTTTAGCAGTTGAGGGCTCTGCATACTTTGCTGGTTCCAAATAGAGGGCTGTATGCACCTCCAAACCCTGCTGTGGTTGGAATAGGCCATACTATTTATTTCCAGCCAGTTCTGCTCAATGCAGAGCCCATACTGCTGTGCTTACCTCCAGTGATCGTTCAGTATCAAAACAATGTCAAGTTTGATGTATTGGCCAATACATGTGGAACAGTGTTGTGAGATACAGTTTATGAGTTTGGTTGTGTGGTTGCATGTCAGTTTAAGAGATTCTGCTACTGATTCGGTGAAACGCATTACAGCAACATATTCAGCAATATCAAGGGCAGTTCCCTTTAATGTTCTCAACTAGTGGGTCATGAACCGAAAATGGGACACAGGGACAAAACATAAGAAAAAAATATGACTTAATTATGGCAACATATTCAGTAATTTCAAGGGCAGTTCCTTTTAAGATTTTCAGTTAGTGGGTCATGAACCGAAAATGGGACAAAACAAATCATAATTATGACATAATTCATGACAAAAAAAAAGTAATGAGATAATTATGAGAGAGAAAGTCAAAACCCTGAGATGCTGAATCATAATCATATAAGATAAAAAGACAAAACTATGAGATACTAATTTATAATAATGAGATAAAAAGTCAAAAGTATGACAGAACGCCAAATGATGTCATTTCAGGGTTTTTTTTTCTCATAATTATGATGGCCCTATTTTAATGATCTGAGAGCGCATGGCGCAGGTGCACTTAGGGTGTGTCCGAATCCACTTTTGCTAGTTTAATTGGTCGGCACGCCAGGTGCATGGTCCAAAAGGGTTGTACCTGGTCTCTTAATGAGTCATGGGTGTGTTTTGGGCGTAACGTGCAATAAAACAATCAGAGTCTCATCTCCCATTCCCTTTAAAAGCCAGTTGCGCTTGCACCATGGTGAATTCACTATTTACATGGCGGAACATGGATTTACATGGATTTGTGAGCGGAAAGATTTTTATTTTTAATATTTAAAAATGTTTGTGTACTGCGTGTCCCTGTGTGTGTAATAAGCAGAGTGTACACGTGTTGTGTACTCACCTATAGGTGCATATTACTAACACGCCCTTTAAATAACACAAAAAAATACTGTTTTTTGTTGGTCAATGGTGCAGTTGTTTTCAGTTGCCTCAACGTGCCAACAATGCACCTGAACACACCTAGTTTAGTTAGACCAGCACGCACATAGGTGAACAGATGGGCGCGAGTGCATTTGCTATTTAAACAACGAGGTGTTGGACGTGAAAAACTTGTGTCGCGCCTGCCCTCGCATTGCGCTGGTTGTATGATAGGGCCCTTGGTATGTCATAATTTCAACTCTTTATCTATGTATAATTTAATTGAATATAATATTTTTTCCCCCTTATGTAGCAAAATGGGCTTCCATAAAGGCCATACTATGTTTAATGTGAATAACATAATGCAACCGTATATAATCATGCGTAGTTCAATCTTTAGAATGTTGTTTCAATGTTGTGCCAGTGTTTTGCTTTTTTACATTTTTTACACTATTAATGAGCTCAATCAAATTCAATGGTATTTGGCCAAACATTCGTCTGTAACTCAGTAGACACTTAAATTATTCATTTAAAAGCTATTATTAATGCATTTACTTCATTATGAAAAACAGTATTGGTGCTGCTGTGTTGGGTGGCCCCTTCATGTCCAATGTAAAATCTGGGTCCTGGCGCACAGGCACCATGCTGATATTCTCCAAATACTTTTATCTTCCAACCTACAATCTTTATAATTCCAGCTAAGAGGCTTAGAAGAATAGTAAGGTTATTTGCAATGTAATGTCTAGGCGTCGCATTTGTGGCATACTGCTGATTTCCAAAGACAATCATTTTGACTTTTCCCTCAGTTCTTAATCATGCATGAGAACTAAGTTTTACAGCAATTCACTTATAATGGAAGTGTTGTGTTCATACTTTTAAAATGCTGAAAAGCTACATGCTTCCATTCTGGATCTGTTATTGTAAATATGTATGCATTTATTTTTATAGTTTATTTTTATTGACTTTGGTTATCAACAGCCCGGTTACTGGTTACTAAATTTACACCTTTGAATAAAAATCCTGTTAAGTTTTGTGTTAGCGTGATAGCATATTTTGATGTATTTGTCTACTCAAGCTACTATAGTCAAAAGTATAGTGTCAAGAGTAGCAATTACACTGTTACGTCAAAATGTGCACCTGGATGAGTAGCATCTCTGAATGGGCATTATCCCAAAATATTCCTTTAATTTAATTAACATCCAAAGTAATGTATTATATTTGTCCCTGTTTTCAAATAATTTCCATCTATTTCCTTCAGAAGGATGCTGCCTTTTCATATTGCTGCTTGCCAGAGTAATTCAGAATATAAAGCAAATTAAGTCAGCAAAAGATTCATAACAGTATAATTTTAGAACTGCACAACTGCAGTTTCCAGTACTCTCTAAAGTCGTTCACTAGCCGAGTGGACTTTTTTTTTTGTGGGGAGGGGGGAGCTGTGTCTTTGTGTCAATACAAATTATCCACTGTGCAGTTTTGCTAACAAAATACAACTAGCTAACTTGCAAGAAGATCCTGTAATGCACTCATTAATGCTGATTAAATGAGTTCTTATCCACCCAGATCAGCGGGAGATGCAGACAGGTCCTTTACCTCAGAAAGACTTCCTGGCCATTTCTTGCATTGCCAGTAATTAAGCATATTCTGACCAAATAGAATATATAATTGTCCTTATTTTTCTTCTTCACTAAAGCCTGAAGAATATTGCACCACTGCATTAAGATTCACTGTTGTTGTTTTCTCTGGCACTGAAAGTGTCATTGTTGTTGTTGTTGTTTATATTTAGTATGCACAAGGTACACATATAAGTAGGCCAGAATTTTAACTCTTTCCCTGCCAGCGTTTTATTGAAAAGTTGCCAGCCACCGCCAGCATTTTTTATCATTTTCACAAATGTTGCATCAGCATCATCAGTCATCAGCAATGCATATTACTACTACTAATACATTTTTCATATATTTACAGTAGGAAATTTTGAAAATATCTTCATGGAACATGATCTTTACTCAGAGACGGACAGTAGTGGAGTATTTTTACTTTCTACTCAAGTAAATTTTTCAAGTATGTAGTTTTTCAGTGTTTTTCTTCGTTTTCAAACTTTTACTTCACTACATTCCAAAACATAATATATAATGTTACTTTTTACTGCACTACATTTCATAAATAAAAGTTGTTTTCATACCTTTAATACTTAATTGCATTAAAAATCTAGTACTTTATTACTTTAAAACTTTGAATTACTTTTGAGTACTTGAGTAAAAGTATACAGTACTACATTTTAAATATTAGTATTAAATGATATTCAATATGAAATGTATTGCAGTAAAAGTACAATATTATGTTTTGGAATGTTGTGAAGTAAAAGTTTTCAAAAGAAGAACACTGATAAAGTACATATACTTGAAAAATAAAATTACTTGGACAGTAAAAATACTTCACTACTGTCTGCCTCTGTACGTCATGATTTTTGGCATAAAAGAAAAATCTATAATTTTGACCCATACAATGTATTGTTGGCTACTGACACAAATATATATATATATAAATGTATATGTTTATAGTTTAATGCAATCTTTTTTTTTTTTTATTGAATGTGGGAAAGTTTCATTAAAAATCTAAAACCTGACTACATGCAAATCGGATTCAGAACGATGATCAAAACACAGATGAAGTAGATCGAGTCCATCAACACCCCCAAAGCTTCACAGTCCTGTAGCTCGTCCTGGGTCCACATTTCATTCAGTAACATTAGGCAGTTTTGATTTATATAATGTTTAATGTTGATGATTGTGTTATCTTACATATACATATGATTGCATATGTTATCGCTTGTTTCTGCATCTTTTTTTCATTTGTGTTTTGATCAGGAGATTCAGTACTCTAGATTCAGTACTCTTCAGTACTGTAAAATTATATATATTTTAATTTTAATGAATTTATCAAAAATCCAATTTATCAATGTTATAAGTTGCAGTGCAGTGCAGTATGAAAGCTTGTTTCCACCACAAAATAAAACAATTTAAAAGATAATTGCAAATTTGTATATCACAATTTTTTTTTCTTGTTTATATCACACAATTCAGAGAAAAAAGTCTGAATTTCTAGATGTTAACACAATTGCAAGAAAAAAGTCTGAATTGTGAGATAAAAAGTCACAATTAGCTTTTTATTTTTAGTGGCGGAAACAAGACATGATAAAAATAGTAATATCTATTCTAGCCAAATTATTTAAAATTTAAAGTATGTTCACTTAAATGTGATATTGTAATAATATATTTTCCAGTATATTTATACATAATATGGACATATGTACTGCATAGTAGAAATGACAGGTGGCAGGCAGAGCTACAATATGTCTGTACTGCCACTTGTCATTGACAAGAAGTGTATCTATACGTACCATGCGTCCATTTGAATTCCCGTCTTAAAAAGAGGATGAGAAAAATTGTGTGAGTGTATTCTGTTCCCAACACAAACAAATCCAGCGCTTATTAAAAATGCATCAACCTGCATCCTGCGTCCTAAAGAGGAAAGTGAACAAGTGAGCCAACGAGCGTCTGATGGGCTCGTGCTGAAAAAAATAAAAAATAAAAAATATTTTCATGAAAACTCTGAGCTGTTTCACAGGCCAAGGATAACAGGCGCACTGTAACAACAACAAGAAGAGCACTTTTTCCGGGTGCTTCACATTGTAATCTTATTTAGATGAAGGCAAACTGCATTACACTATACGAAAAGCTGTGAGCGGGTTCTGCATACTAATAGGAGGGTGTATTGATATCGTGCCGAGAAGCCCTGGGGATTAAAGGGCTGACTTTAATAATAGCTATTGATTTCACAAAGATCTTCTTGAGTAAGAATAGAATAATGCAGTATTTGGCTGTGTGGGCAAAATGTCTGCTAGTGCTCCTATTGGTTAGCAAGAATAAGCACAGATCCCGAACGCTAATGGAAATAAAAAGGAACTTTACTTCAAAGTGCTCTCACATCTACACCATGAGTTTCAGCAGAAATTCTCCAGAGGACGGTGACGGTGCGTTCTAAAAGCCCCTTAGTGTTTTAGAAATAATCATGAAGAGAATACTAATGGCAGACATATTTACATTGCATCGAACGGCTCAGAGCATCTGCACCTACACAATGGATGTTGTTTGTTTCAGGATCAGGTGCGCAATTATTCAATTCCCACGACTGGCATTGACGGCTTGGGCTGCGATCATCTGGATTTCTCTGCTGGCACTCACACCAGTGCAAGGAGGGAGCACATTACCATATCAAAGAGTTCAGTGGCATGAAGTGCCGAATTTAAAGTGTCTTTTGTTCTGGTAACGTTCGAGTGTCAGTACACGCAGATACGGAAATGAGTATTTCCTTCACGTACACATATACACGTACTGCCTGAACTACTAACACCTTTCCTGAGGCCTTTGATCTACATAGTGTTGATTAACATTCTTCAAAGCTTTCAGTTTCTCAGACCAAATGTATCCGTTACAAATGCATAAAGCTTAATATACAATACTCTCTTGTGGGAAAATAGGAAACCAAATCGGTCTGCTGACAAACCGGGGCTGTTTCTCTGTTTTGGTCTTGTGTTGTTGTTTAAAATGTTGCTCACACTCATAAAATGTGTGAGAAATGCACGGAGGTGGCGTGCACCATTCTGCCGCTTGCTATGGCGTTTCATCCGGCCTACCTGAATCCACCGGCCTGGTGTTTATAGTGTAGTATCTGCGTCTTTGACGGGAGGATTTCGTGGTGTGTTGGCCACCATCATCGAGTGTTCCCATTTGCCGTTTGGGGTACTGGTGTTTGCATCCGTTTGGCATTCGAGAGTCAGTTTGGCGTGGGTTGCTTGATGTGTCCACTGCATAAGGGACTACTCTGGTTACTTCATTTTTACTCTACTGCTTATTCTGTTTAGTACGGTGGCCGAGAGAGCTCAATGTGCTGCAACTGAAGAAAACGCATGCAAATAGAAAAAAACACACGTAAATAAAGAAAACATCTTCATCAATTTGACAGCTCGTGCTCTGCAAAAGTTCACAACACAATCAAATGCAGAAACGCACTGCTGCGAATCGTTGTTCATCATTTTGCGAGCATTTGTTGATAAAGACAAATGTCACGTCACAATTGGAAATGTTTGCGTTTTAAACCACGAAGGCAAGTCAATGCATATCATACAAGCAATTGTGCAAACTTTGCTCTTGCAATGAGAGCTGAATATGTCCTGATAATGGTATAGCCTAGGCTTTAATTCATTTTCTTAAAGGTGCCCTGCCACACAAAACCATTTATACCGTTTTTAACCCCCTATACCCTTAAATAGGACACTATTTGAGGGGACAGCCATTTGAAGTGGTGTCAGAAACCATAGTGGACGTTATTGAGTGCAATAACAAGTGTACAGCAATGTACACACAGCGGCTGTCCAAATTCACTCACTTGTTTTCATTCACTCCTTCAAGTGAACTGTATTAGTGGACTAAAGTAGGGAATAGTGATTGAGGGTTTTGGGGGTGATTTCGGATTCAGCCACGGTGTTGCCTGAGCTCATTACTATTCATGAGCTCGCCCAGTTGAGACCGCGCCCACAGAATTCGTCTAGCTCAGTGACAGTTTTTGTATACAGCAAGGATGGCTGAACATCAACGGGCTTGTGCGTTATGCACGAATAGGCCAAAAAGTTCCTCTACTTGTTGCAGTGGGTAAAGGCTGCTGATAGCCAGGCTCTCATTGGCTATCTGTTAGCCAATCAGAGTCAAGTAGCTTAGCTCATTGAATATTAATGAGAACTGGCACAAACTGAGTCTTCCTGCAGGCTTTCTATACCACGCTAGAATGGCTTGAAACAAGGTAACCAAGGCATTTTTTTCAGTCCATGGTAGAACTTCAGATATTACCACAAAAGTAATGAATTGCCTGAGGCAGGGCACCTTTAATATTTCTCTTGTGGCCCATACGTAGCCTATTACTATACTATAGCCTAGTGAGAGAGAAAAAATAGAAGAGATGTAAGCGATTTCATGTTGTTTTTTTTAAGTTAGTTTGCGTCTGCGAAATTATTGTGGGGCAAATTAATTGTAATAGTATTAATTTAATTATAAAAGTAGCCTAATCATCATCATCATCATCATCATCATCATCATCATCATCATCATCGTCCAGATCATCGCAGAGGGGGGCTTGAGATTGCCGGGCCTGTTTTTGCAGCGCGTTTTTGTATTCGGTTGTGTTGTAAAACTGTTGAAGATGTTTTCTTAATTTGCTGATGTTTTTTTTCTATTTGCATGTGTTTTCTTCAGTTGCAGTGTGTTGAGCTCTCTCTGCCACCGTAGTTTGAACTGTTGGTGGTCAAATATTTGTATATTTTTATTGTATATATTTTCCAGACTATGCCTTTCACTCCAATTCATGATTGTCTGTAATACTATACACTTACTGTAATGCTATATTACAGTAGTCCACTTACATTTTACAATATACAGTTAATATACTTAATAGACATAATGTAACACACACACACACTACACACTCATGTATACAGTAGGCCTAAAGTGCAATCTGAAGTGCAATAAAAAATAAGTGCTAAATTGTTATATTTTTTTCTATGCAATCAAATGTTTTCAATTACTTTCTCTCAGTAGCATGTTTTCTTTTGTGTAAAGGTTTCGTTTTAACACCTAAGGTTTTCTGCGTGTCCCTTGAGTTATTGTCCTCCCACCATTTCATGATACGGTGACCTTTAATTGAAGATCAATGTTTTGTAATGACAATACTCACTAGAGGTGACATCAGCCATTAAGTTAAATAATGTTGGAGTGTGTAACTCTTCTGTTTAATGTTGATAGATAATAGTTAATGGAATTGTGATGTGCAAAATACGGTTATTTTGTCAAGACCCTAAGATTTTCTGTCTGATAGTAATGACAGATCAATAGATGGAGCTGGAAATTAGTTTGAAACCGTTGTGTAGTCTCAATTCATTAATTCACTGCCAGATATTCCAGTGTCTATAATGAATATTTGACACATTATTTTTCTATCTGACCCATATGAAGTGATAGGCAAGGAAAAACAGACATTTTCTAAGAAAATGTACTAATTCAAGAGGTTACATCCTAGAACCTAGGTGAATTTTCTTGATAAATAAATATTTTCCATTCAGCAGCTTTGTCCCAGTCCTCATGTACAGTATAATCAGTGAGTGGCTATACAAATAGCTGTACTACTTGCTATACAGCTATGCTTCTCATGGTCAAGGGTTAATGTTGATGACAATATATTTTCCAAGATAAGTATGTTGTAAAGTATAGCCTTTGTATTGTGATTCAGTTTCATCAACAACTACTGACACACTTGAAGGGCCTTTCATTAGTTTTGAGTCACTGTCATTACCCTTCCGGCATCTTTTCTCTCTTTTTCCCTCTGTCTCAGCATAAAGTCATTAACTAGGGCCGCCGGGGTGATGTGGCCACTCACACACACTAAAAGGGCAATGATGCTCTTGACATTCTTCTAGGCTAAACCTCCTCACCTCCAATAATCCTGCAGCTTCCTCTGACATTTAATCACCATTCACGTCCATCCACCATCAATACCGGACACGGGCGGCCGGAGAGACGCCACGTCTGGTTCAACCTTTCCACCTCACCTGTCGTGAAACTCAAATGGGAATTTATGCACATGGTAATAAGAGCAGGTGTTGGATTGGAAATGTGCATATGGCATAATTTAGTGTTTTTTTTTTTTCCTATTAGTCATGCTTAAAGAACATTACCCGTCAAAAGTTTGGAATAAATAACACTTTATAATGTTTTTGAAAAAAGTCTCTTGTGCTCACCAAGGCTGCATTTATTGGTAAAATGGTAACATTGTGAAATAGTATTACAATTTAAAAGAACTGGTTTCTATGGAGTCTTGTTTCCACCATGGATAAAAAAAAAAGAAAAAAAAGACAATTGCGACTTTTTTTCTCAAGATTACGAGTTTATATCTCGCAATTCAGACTTTTTTGCTCCCAGTTTCAAGATATAAACTTGGTTATGAAGTCCACTTTTTGGGGACGGGGGACGGGGGACTGACTTTTTTCTTAGAATTGCTTATATCTCACAATTCTGACTTAGCCTATATCTGGCAATTGTGTTATTAAGTCAGAACTGCGAGATATAAACTCGCAATTGCAGTCTCTCAATTCTGACTTTTTCTTGCAATTGCGAGTTTATATCTCACAATTCTGACTTTATAACTTGCAATTATGACTTATTTTCTTAGAATTGTGAGATATAAACTGGCAATTGTGAGTTATAAAGTCCAATTTTGAGGGCAAAAATATTTTTTTCTCAGAATTGCGAGTTTATATCTCACAATTCTGACTGAGCCTATATCTTACAATTGCGTGTTATAAAGTCAGAACTGCGAGATATAAACTCGCAATTGTGACCTTATAACTCATTTTTGTGACTTTATATCTTGCAACTGGGACTTTATAACTAATTTCTCCAGTCTTCAGTGTAACATGATCCTGATTTGATGTTCATTTATTATCAGTTATTATTGGTACTCAAATATTAATAATGTTCTTATTATTATCAATTTCGATAATAGTTTTTCCAGCGTGTGTTTGTTTTTTTGGTTTTTTTGAAAACTGTGAAAAGAAAGTTCAAAAGAACAGCATTTACTTTTGATGTAATTGCTGAATAAAATGATTAATTTGTTGTTCTTTTTTTCTTACTCAGCCCGAACTTTTGAATGGTAATGTATCATGGATTCCACAAACAATTAGGCAGGAAAAATCACATCATAGGAATAAATTACATTTTAAAATATATTAAAATAGAAAACAGTTCCTTACAATATTACAGTTTTTTTATCAAACCAATGCTTCTAGTGAGGCTAAAAGACTACTTTAAAAAAAAAACGATCCAAACTTTTGACCAGTAATTTCATCACTCCAGTTACATTTGGTCCACACAAAAGGGGAAAAGGCAACTAACACATTTGTCTTCCTTCTCATTATTTGTCATTTTGATGCACTGCTGGCTCATACGCTTGAGGTCCAAGGTTATGCACAGATCATATGCGGTTTTTTGTCCAATCTGTATGTCTATCAGATACTGTTTTCATACATAATATGGGAATTTAATTTTCTGAGCAAAGAAAATGGTTTGAGATTTGTCTGACTGCAACAAATATCCCATTTTCATGAAGTCACCATTGGTGCAGAGCTGAGGCAGATATCGCTTTGTGTCTCAACATATCTGTTTTCTAAGTATTAATTTTATACCGAAGCAAAGCTGTTACGTGGCCAAATAGTGTACAAGTTTAAATGACCTTGAAAACTCTCTGGGGGAGTATAAATGAAAATATTGTGTCATGGAGAGAAAGTATATCATAAGGCGGCACAGGGCTTTCTCAGGCGATGAGACTGTGAAGATCCAGCCATAATTCAATATGAGCATCACTAAAGATCCCTTTGAGGGGACCTAAATGGAAAATAACCACATGAAATGGCAGTCAGAGAGCAATTTATAGCTTTTGTTTCAAATTAGATTTACAAAGGCTGTGCTTTCTGATTGAAACAAGGGATGTGGAAAAGTCGTCCGGATGGAAATACAGTTTTACTAGCGTTATGCATATTAAAGAAGATAGAAGTCCTCCATGTGTCCTTTTTTTTTTTTCTGAAAACCAAGCGATTTTACTTGCAAACTGCCTTTCTGTCATTTTTCCATAGCTTCCGACCTTAATATCAATGCATCTCTTGGCCTCTAAAGGCCAAACAGTGCCGTCTCTGAGGGGAACAGAAGGCCATAGGCTAGTTTGAATAATGAGATAAATATCTTTTGTATACAATGACTTGGGCCCTAATTACTTGTGGGCAACTGTGAGTTTACTTTCCCTGTATTTAAGTAGTTTAGACTTCAGTAATACCAATGCTTCTGTTTTCATGTCAACAAGAACATTAGCTAATTAGCGACTGCAGTTTTTGGAGGTTCACTTTAACTTAATTGGGAATCTAATTAGCACAATTTCATTTAATAGATGTAGAAACTTCAGAAAAGGCATCTGACACAGACAAATCCCAAAAGATTTGGAGTTGCCACCCACCCAAAGTTGAAGTTTTTTCACCCTCTCAGTTTAAAAAAAAAAAGCTGTTTGCTTTGGAAGTTTCAGGTGCAAAATACATGTTACTGCCATATAGAGTGCATATGCTGTGTATTTATGGATCTGCGGGTGTCATTCATTTATACCTGTGGTGTTTGTTTTCATCTGAAGATGATCCCGAATGAAATTGCTCATGATGGAAATAGTATACAGGTCAGATATATGATCTTTGTCTCCTTCGCCCTTTCGCTATCTCCCAGAGAGATTGACAGAGACAGAAAGCTGTGATTGTACAATAGCATTGTATGATTTTCATCTCTAGATGGGCTGCTTTGATTTAGTGGTGCAAGACCACAATCATCCACACTAGCACATTTTACAGCCGTCGTACTGATGACAGACAATCTTTGATTCAGAAGAACTGAAGTAAGAATGTAAAGACAGATTTCAGCAGAAAATAGGGCTCTTAATCAAGGGGGAGGGGAGCGAAATCAGGAGAAAATGCACAAAGGAGCATGAGAGAACCGTTTTTGGAGTGTGTGTTGTTTGTTTGACATGCCTGAAAGCAATTGTGACAAACTTCCCCAGACATCGACACACTTGAGATCTGAGAAAGGGCCTGCATTCAATATGATCAAAGTGAGCAATTCCAGCACACACACACACACACACACACACACACACACACACACAAAAGATAAAATGCAAATAAATAAATGAAGCCTTAATGTAAGACTTCAATGAGTGCCCAACATGAAGGAGTTCTATAATTCCTAGAGAACCTGATGCCGTATGTTACAACATCTGCCAGCAGGGGCTGAAATGCAAGTGAAATGCATTTATTTATTTTCAAAAGTGTAATAATTTATTATTCAAAAATGAACACTGAAGACTGGAATAATGATGCGGAAAATGTATCTTTGCATCACGGGAATAAATTACATTTTTAAAATATATTTATATAAAAAGGGGCTATTTTAAATTGTAATAGCCTATTATTTTGCAATATTACAGTTTTTACTGTATTTCTGGATCGAATAAATTAAGCCTTGGTGAGCAAAAGAGACTTTTTCTTTCAAAAACAACATATCTTTCCATCCCCAAACTTGTGAAAAGTGGTGTTTAAGTAAAAAAAAAAATAATGATAAAAGATGATAGATAGATAGATAGATAGATAGATAGACAGACAGACAGACAGACAGACAGACAGACAGACAGACAGACAGACAGACAGACAGACCGACCCCTTGGTTTTGCATAATTCAACAGGCCTTATCACACTTTACTTGAAGAAATTTGATGCATTCAACTTTTTTCCTTTTCTTTTTCTCTTTCTTCAGCCACTGGACTATGAGACCAAAAAGGCGTACACATTTAAAGTGGAGGCCTCGAATGCACACCTGGATCCACGATTCCACAGTTTTGGCCCGTTTAAAGACACCGCAACAGTAAAGATAAACGTTCTGGATGTGGATGAGCCTCCCGTCTTCAGCAAACCCTCCTACACAATGGATGTTTACGAGGACACGCCGCAAGGCACCATTATAGGAGCCGTGACTGCACAGGATCTCGACGCAGGAAACAGTCCAGTCAGGTATGCAAACACAGCATTTACAAAAGGATAAGACTCAGGACTGGTAACCGGAAGGTTGTTAGTTCAGTCCTTGCCATCACCATTGTGCTTTAGAGCATCATACAAGGAATTATTTATTTAACCTCATGTTGTTCCAGACTTATTTTTTCAATAGAGCACTTGGTTGTGTGCTGATAAATGAATAATGCTAAATGAATAGTAGGCTGGGCTACTATGAATAGTAACAGGGCTGTATAAGCACATTCAGGGCTTGACATTAACACCCGCCAACCCACCAAATGCAACAAATTTCAGCAGTGGCATGTAACGCAGTCAAGATTTCTCTATACATAGCGATAAATATCTGAAATGCTTCCAATACTTATTTTCCGTAGAATAGACACGATACCAGCTGCGCTTTCCCTCTCTCTCATCTCTCCGACAGCGAGTGGACACACAAACCCGCCTACCCTCATTCACTCCTTTAATGTGCTCTGGATGAATAGTGTTGGCGTTACAGGGCTTGAATTTCGGCATGGGATTACACATATTGGGCATAATTTTACTCATTCCCGCAGATTTTGTGCTCACACCCAGAGTGTGCGCACATAAAGCCGCCTCTCAGTACTAAATGTAGTTATTTTTCACTGCTTATTGCGCTTAAACAGTCAAGTACATGCAAAATAATGTCAAAAAAATGCCACACTTATATTCACAAGTATTCATGTAAACACAGTCAGTTATGTTTTAAGTGAACATAAACAGTTGAGAAAGAAAACACATGTGTAACAGTATAATGGATGCATGCATCAGGTCTTAAAGTTACAGCAGTCTAATATACCTATAATAATATAATATAATATAATATAATATCTAATATAAATATCTATAATTGTCCCCATACTGATGTCAAAATTGTGGCCAAAGAAAGAAAGAAAGAAAGAAAGAAAGAAAGAAAGAAAGAAAGATGAATGCTTACAATCTTACACATCTCTATACTTTGTCCAGCATTGAGGTCAAAACAGCAGCATGCTGAAAGATCTACCTCGTTTTATAATCCATTATGTTTTAGAGTTGCACTTCTTAAGATTGCTTTTACAAGAAGACAAACAATTGATGCACCATTGTGGGGTCCCAGCACTATCTAACACATTATGAGTTAGTATGTTTCTCTATGAATATTTAATTCAGTATAACAAAGCAAAATGGACAAAGAAAGGATTTGTATTTGTGAAAGGGCTTTGTTTTACTTTTGTTTTGGCCTTTCTTGGTTAATTATTTAGAAACATTGTATCAATGGTGATGTGCACTTTCTCATCAGAAAACAGTAGTCCCCAATGAACTTCTGTGCGAAAAGAACAAAGCTTTTAAAATACTTCTGTACATGGCGCTTGTCCACCGCGTGCAGCCCACAGAGTGAATGCGGGAAACAAAATGGCTAAAGTGCTTTTTGGTATCGAAAGTTTCTGCGACTATCTCCAAAGCTTTTTAAGTTCTTTCCAAGCTAAAGTAACAAGGGTCAAGAAAAGCCCTGCAGAGACTTATGAAAGAAGTACTTTCATCAGTAGCTTTGTTGTTCACATGTGCTTCAGTTCACAAACCCAAACCACCCAAAGACGAAGTTACAGGCCTACAATGAGCAAAATATAGGAGGAATAAAATTCTGTACAGAATATAACATTTACATTTCTTTATTTAGAAGCTGTTCAAAAGTTTATGTACACTTGATTCTTAGACTGTCTGTTGTCACCTGGATGAACTTCTTTCTTTTTTTGTGATGGTTGTTCTTGGGTCCCTTGTTTGTCCTGAGCAGTTAAACTGCCCAATGTTCTTCAGAAATCTTCATCCTATTCAAAAGTTTTCACCCCCTGGCTCTTAATGCATCATGTTTCCGTCTGGAGCATCAGTTAGGGTGACCACCCATCCCGCGTAGCGCGTGCGCACACAGCGTTTGAAGCCCAATTTGTGCGTCCCGCAAATTGAGACCGTGTCACGCATAATCAATGCTTGCTCAAAAAAAAGTTGGTCGCTCTATATCCTCGAGCCCCAGGCAGCCAAAAGAACATTACTTGACAGTTCAGCACGCTCCTGTTGGCACACCCACCCCTCAGTTGAACTGCTGACTAGGTTGTTGTCAGCTTTTTCGTTGTTGTCATGACAGCGCACACACGTGCATACCAGACACACTGGGAAGGAACTTTTAGATGTGCGCTTTCCAATTCGAAAAATGGAGACTGAGTCTGAGGCACCGCCATCAATTAAAAAGAGAAGGTGTGGGTACAAGAAAGACTGGGAAAATGAATATTTGTGGTTGAAAGGTGTTGAGGGGGATACCGAGAGGGCTTTTTGTGACCTTTGCAAAACGTCCTGGAGGGACATGGAGGGGAATACGATTTTATATTATAATTTATTTAAAGTGAATAAATTGTAATGAAAAATAAATACAATTAAATAGCTAAAGTAAATCATAAGTGGAAGTGCATCTGTCAATTCATTGAATGTTCAAAATATTATGAATCTTTATTTAGAAAAAAATACACATTGGTTGGTCTATTCATGAGCATACATCAGCAATTACACGTTTAGGGGAATAGGGCATTATTAATATACCATGTAAAGTGCTATGTGCTAGAAATGGGTAAACCACTATCAGTGAGTCTGCCCGTGGGGTGGGGGCACCGCGGCGCCAGGCAGTGTCCCACATTGTCCATCAGAAACATACCCCTTGTCCCCCCTTGGGCTTATTAGCAGGTGGTCACCCTAGCATCAGTGACTGTTTGAACTTTTTTTTAATAGTTGTGTTTGAGTCCCTCAATCGTCCAAGAAAAAAAAAAAGATGAATCTCAAAATCATACAGTCACTGCTGGAGAGGGTACAAATATACAGAAGATGCTGGAAAACTGAAGAATGTGCAGGACATGGAGGATTTTTCTGAAGAACGTCGGGCAGTTTAACTGCTCAGGACAAACAAGAGACTCAAGAACACCCATCACAAAACACACACACAGCCGTGGATCATCCAGGGAACGACACACAGGATTAACAATCAAGGGTTCATAAACCTTTGAACATCTTCTAAATGAAGAAATGTAAATTTGATATTCTGTACAGAACTTTATTCCTCCTATATTTTGCTTATTAGGCCTGGTTTCAGTTTTTTTATTCACATTTTCACAAATTCTGCAAGAGGTGTGTAAACTTTTGAGCAAGACTGTATATACAGTATACTATTGTCACTATTCTCTTTAACTATTATTTCAGTATTTCTCTCTATCATCTTGGCATGCACCAGCAGGTTTTTTTATATAAAATGTCAAAAATATATATATTTTTTTTAATGAATAACATCCTGTTGCGCTTGTAAATGCATCATATTATGCAAGTAAAATGGGTTTTGAACAGTCTTTCATGTTGATTTTAGATTTTTTTTTTTTTCCTCAGATGTTTCTGTATTTATGACTGTTTGTTTTTAACATACTCATATTTCCTCTGGGATATTTATCTCATTACACATTTGAATCCCAGGCCCAGTAAAGCTGCATTTTCAGCTGAATCGACCCACAGCTCTTGCTTTCTTTTTCCAAATGCTTATGAATGTTTCAGCTTTGAGTCAACATTTAGGCTAAAACTATCCTGACTGCATGACCCTAATCCTCTTCAGTTCACTAATAATTGTGCTTATTAATAAAAGGGTAAAATTCAGGAGATATTTGTTGACTCTCACATCTTGCTACAGGAGGAATAGAACAGAGTTATGTTAGTTGTTAAAATAGGACAAGTTTGATGTTCTGCTTCATCTCTCCGCACAGCCAAGGGTCTGTCGAGCCGGTCTCTAACTACTTTCTACAATGAATAATTTGTTCATCAGTCTGTTTGTTTTGTAATCTTGTAGTCTTGTAAAGATTAATGAAGCAGCATATTGAAAATTCTGTTTGATTAATTTTTTTTTTTTTTTTTTTTTTTTTTTTGCAGCATTTTGCTGTTTAAAAATTCAATTAAAAAGGTTTTGCTCAGATACATTAGGTTAATGATCAGCTAATTAGAAATGAACCAAAACTTACGTAGCTTTTAGAATGATTTTATTTATTTATTTATTTATTTATTTTTACACTAAATTGAATCCATTATAGAACATAGAGATTCCATAATGATATATATTTTTTACATATTAAAAACATTCTGTCTTCTCTCTACACATGATGCCATATGACTATAAGGGTTTTGGGCAATCTTTTCTTTTCCCAAGTATTTCCTGTTTTGAAATGTGCTATATTAACACAAATTCCGGATGAGTCATTTATATGCATTATATTCCCACAGCTGCGGTCTCTGTATGGTATGTATGATGATTATTATGGAGAATCAGGCCTCCTAACGGTTGTGAATCAGAACATCAAAGGCTTTTGTTGAGAATCCAATGCAAATGCACAAAATCCTCAGATGTTTTTTTTTTTTTTGACCACCTTTTGAGTAAATTTAACAAGGCAGCAGCTGAAATGTGGAAAATATAAACACCGTAGCATCTCACCTCACCCAGCTCTCCCACTTCATTTCCCTTTTGCTGAATTCTAGGTCAAGCCACAAATAAATAAATAAATAAATAAATAAATAAATAAATAAATAAGCAGTTGAAAATATCAGCCTGCATTAATGCATCCAGGAGTTCAGAAAAGGTTTGGAAAAGTGTTTGTGAGAGAATGAGTCTAAAACGTCAAGCAGAATGTGAACAAGGTCATTGAAAACTGAACTTTCTCATATCCATGCATATTGGGGTGCAAAGTCTCACAGAGACACGTAAAATACCCACTGAGAATGGTTACGGGGTCCTTTAACAAGGTTGCTGGGCCATTACACCGACATCACAGCTGCTCAAAACTGGATCCACACATAGCAGTTCGCTATATTGCACAATATTTTCATAACTGCTTGCCACATGACTAGATCAAACATAATGAGCGCTGTGCAAAACTGCAAGGATGAGAAAAGGACAAAAATGGTAATATACAACGATCAGGTATAGCATTATGACCACTTTTCTAATATTGTGTTGGTCCCCCTTTTGCTGCAAAAACAGCCCTGACTTGTTGAGGCATGGACTCCACTGAAGGTGGGCTGTGGTATCTGGCACCAAGATGTTAGCAGCAGATCCTTTAAGTTTTGAGGTGGAGCCTCCATGGATCGGACTTGTTTGTTCAGCACATCCCACAGATGCTCGATTGGATTGAGATCTGGGAAATTTGGAGGCCAAGTCAACGCCTCAAACTTGTTGTTGTGCTCCTCAAACCATTCCTGAACCATTATCCTGCTGAAAGAGGTCTCAGCCACCAGGGAACACCGTTTCATGAAAGGGTGTACATGGTCTGCAACAATGTAATGGCAGGACCCAAAGGTTTCCCAGCAGAACATTGCCCAAAGCATCACACTGCCTCTGCCGGCTTGCCTTCTTCCCATAGTGCATCCTGGTGCCATGTGTTCCCCAGGTAAGCGCTGCACATGCACCAGTCCATTCATGTGATGTCAAAGAAAATGTGATTCATCAGACCGGGCCACCTTCTTCCATTGCTCCGTGGTCCAGTTCTGATGCTCACATGCCCACTGTTGGCACTTTCGGCAGTGGACAGGGGTCAGCATGGGCACCCTGACTGGTCTATGCAGCCCCATACGCAACAAACCTGCAATGCACTGTGTATTCTGACACCATTCTATCAGAACCAGCATTAACTTCTTGAGCAATTTGAGCTCCAGTAGCTCGTCTGTTTGATCGGACCACACTGGCCAACCTTCGCTCCCCACGTGCATCAATGAGCCTTGGCCGCCCATGACCCTGTCGCCTGAGCTGCAGTTTTGGAGATGCTCTGAGATGCTCACAATTTGGCCCTTGTCAAACTCGCTCAAATCCTTGCCCATTTTTCCTGCTTCTAACACATCCATTGTGGAAAAATGTTCACTTGCTGCCTTATATACCCCACCCCACAGGTGACATGATGAAGAGATAATCAGTGTTATTCACTTCACCTGTCAATGGTCATAATATTATGCCTGATTGGTGTACACTCTTGAACGTTGCCTACAGTACTAGTCAAGAAGTACCTAACCTAGTAAAGGTGAAAATGCCCCTCAGGTGTATTGTATGTTCTAAATCTGTTCTTTGTCCTTCAGGTATTCCATAGACTGGAAGAGTGACCTGGACAGCTTCTTCGACATTGATCCAGTCAGAGGAACCATCTCCACCAATGAGCTTCTGGACAGGGAGAGTATAGCGCAGCACAACATTTCAGTTGTGGCCACTAAAGTTAGTAAGTATGGCTGTGAACCTCAGAAGTGATTCATAAAAGTCCAATTGTCTTAAATGCAGGGATTTTTTTCTAACTGATTTATGGTGGCCCATCATAGTGCAGTCAGCAGCAAATTCCATTAAGTCTGCTTTTTACGAGCATTCATAAAATATGACGACTCTCCTGGAATATGTATCATTACTACAGTGTCTTTCTTTTGTCCTTGACCTCCTGAATTGATGTAGTCCTATGTTCTTAAACTGCTGGTGAATTATTTGTTCCTTGCCATCAGTGCGGTCATTTATAGAAGACTCTGTCTCATATTATGTCTTCATGAACAACAATGATAACACATTAATGATAAAACCAAAAGGTGTTTTAAAGTCCAAAGTGGCAAAAAAAAAAAAAAAAAAAAATGCCACGCAATGGTGCACCGTGGGGTATAATTTATATTCTTATAAATAATAATAATAATGATAAAGGAATTTAATAATTAAAGGATATAAAGGGATTTAAGGGGATAAATAAATAAGAATAGTAAAATAAGTTCTAGGTATAATTGTAATAAATGAAGTAATCATTTTAAACTATTTGCAAATAATATTTTATTTTAAAATGTGCACAAATTAACTCTTAATTGTATGTCTTATATGTAGAAAATGAAAACGTTTTTTTACCTCGTCACATTCATGAATTACATAAATCATGAATCAATTCAAAACATTAAAAAAGTTGAAATTTCATAAAAGTTTAGTAGTTTGCATCACTAGATAGTCTATTACTGTTGATATAACATCATAAAACAATTGTCTCAGACTTGCATCTACTTACATCTTTCGATGAAATCTCGTTGCGTTGTGTGTGACAGTGACAGTATGACAGTAAGACCGCCTTCTTTGATTTGATTGGCCATCTCGATCATTTTGACATTGACGAGCGCTGTTAGACCACTGAGGTAGAGCAGCTTAAAGAAATTAATTAATTTAAAAAAAAAAATGTACTTTTAAACATTTTTCAGCTTTACTCATTCTACACTAAAAGGCTAAGATAAGATATTATTATATTTATTATATTATTTAAAAAGTTTTTTAAAACAATTCATAGCTCAGACAAAATCATTGACTCTGTTCTGGGGGTGGAGTGCTTCCCCCACCCCCCAAACTCTGCCTATATGAACTCAACCCAAGCCTATCCATTTTCAAGATGTGGCTGAAGATCTTTTCATCAACACTTGACCCATTAATACTAACACTCTCTATTCTATATATCTATAAAAAAAATATATATATATATATATATATATATATATATATATATATATATATATATATATATATATATATATATATATATATATATATATATATATATATATATAAAAAAAAATCAAATAAAAAAACCTGGCTACGTGTACTGTGCTAGACTAACAGGGATTAGTCACAGCACTTGAATATTGTTGCCGTACTGTTGGCTTGATTCCTTCTATTGCTCTCCTGTTTTGTAAGTCACTTTAGATAAAAGTGTCTGCTAAATGATTAAATGTAAATGTAATAAAATGCTATATTTTACAAACGCATTGGCGCATCTGAACGAAACTCGCTACGTGTCTTCGGCACCATGTCCTGACAGTATCAAAAAGCTCAAAATGCTAATAACGTTTGATTACATTTGCCTATTGTAATGAAACTGGTCTTATTACTGGACTATGCTGAGAACATCCGATCAGCCGATCTTCCTGTCCGCCATTTTTATTTTATCTCAAAACCTAATTTTTCGAACTCCTCCTAGACTATTTGTCCGATTTTCACCAAAATCGAATCATCTTCAGACATCTTGCAGCTATATTATACAATGTTTTCAGCAGTCATTTATCCAGTGTCACATGATCCTTCAGAAATCATTCTAATATGCTGATTTGCTGTTGAATAAACATTTATTATTATTATCAATGTTGAAAATACTGCTACCTATTTTATTATTATTATTATTTATTTATTTTTGAAGAAAGAGGGCTTCTTTGATCAATAGAAAGTTCAAAAGATCAGCATTTATTTGAAATCTTTTACCAAAAGTTTAATTCTTTGCAGTTACACTTTTGATAAGTTTAATCAGTCCTTGATTAACACAAATATGAATTTCTTAAAAATAAATAAATAAATAAATAAATAAATAACTTACCAACCCTGAACTTTAACGGTAGTGTATTTAAAAATATTAGTATTATTAGTTTTATTATAATAACATTCTCCACCCAAATTTCTTTAATAATAGCACTTTATTTTACAGTTCTGTTCATACTATGTACTTATTATAACCCTGAACTTACCCCCTAAACCTAACCATAACCAATGTAGTTACCTTACATTACCCAGTACTTTATTGGGTAAATACATGCACTGTAAAATAGAGTGTGTCAATGTCAGCCCTCCCCTCCAGTCACCTCAATTGTGCTGTATAACACCCACTTTTCATAAGCCGATCAATTCCCAAAGTCCCGGCATACAATTTTTATCTTTCTGGTTGAATATACTATTTCATTTGGAAAAGGCAAAGGCCGTCAGATTATGGAAGTAAAAGGGGATGCAAACTACATTTCGCACAGACTATTTTAGGAAGCCATTTGAAAGGCGATCATGAACCAACGTCAAACATGTCATTGCTGTAATTGTGTTTGTGTCGGAAAAGATCTGTGGATTGAATCACCATGTAAATAAGCAAATCCATCGTCATCAAGTCGTCAAATCCGCTGAGAAGTCACCAAAGCCATTATCTTGGAGGCTATGTGGTACTCAATCAAAATTACTAACGCGGCCACTCACATTCATTAAGACGGAATGGGGATGAGAGGTCATTAAAAGTTGAGCCTTTATCGCCATGGTAACGGTTATTACTCACTGTCTCTCAAGGTTGCACTGGTGATATGCTAATTGTGATTTCTAAAGCTAATTTGGGAGAGACTTAGCACAAGTCAGAGCTGTTAAACTCCACTCCTCTACTGCAGTGGGAATTGTCCACCCTGTGTTAGAAGCTCCATTTTTATTCATATTGTATTCACTATCAGTGTTTTTTAGACAGTTTTACATTCTGTTCCGTTGGCCCTGATGGAATCGTCTAGATTCAGTGAAATCATAGAGCACATATTCTTTCATTCATAAATCATGGCTTTCTGGATATAAAAAAAGGAGATGAATTATAGCCACTATTTCTACTATTTTTGATTTTTGAGTAAAAATTTTATATTATATTTGCATTGATGTTTGAAAATTTAAAAAAAAGTTTAATACCAAATTATAATATATTATACATATATACACACCGATCAGGCATAACATTATCTCTTAACCCTAATCTCTTAACATGATCTCTTCATCATAGCACCTGTTAGTGGGTATATGGGATCATACAGCGATTGGTCTGCACAGCACCGATGCATCTCGAACAAGCCTGGTGTTGGTCTAGCGTTGCTGAGAAAGATGAGACGTATACAGTGACATAAGACCTGGCTCTGTGGTGGCTCTCTAGCATGTGGAAAAGCAAACCGGTTCTTAGAAGGCTCGTCAGTCAAACTAACTCTGAACTGGCACTAGCACTGGCTCTGAACTAGCACCCGGTTCATTCTGGTGGAAAAGAGTAACGGGCCTTTTAACTGTTAACTTAAACCATCCATCAACAATGGTGAATGTTGCGTTACTATTGATGCATAGGGCTTTACTATCCTACATCGGCATCAAGACACAGCAAATACAACGCATTTGTGCAGCTCGCTGTAATTTGTATAGACAGAGATTACAATCGAGCAGCTATTAGCTCGATTAACTGCTATTTGTTTTGCAACTGCTACCAGCAATGTTTTGATGCTACTTAAGAACCACTTTTCCTGGTTCAGAGCTGGTGCTTTGGGTGTGGAAAAACAAAGAACCAATTTGAAACTAGGCTCTGGCTCCGAACCAGCACCAGCACTGCTTTGGTGGAAAAGGGGTATGTGTGGTCTGATCAAACAGACGAGCTACAGTAGCTCAAATTGCTCAAGAAGTTAATGCTGGTTCTGATAGAAAGGTGTCAGAATACACAGTGCATCAGTTTGTTGCATATGGGGCTGCATAACCGCAGTCCAGTCAGGGTGCCCATGCTGACCCCTGTCCTCAGCCAAAAGCGCCAACAGTGGGCACGTGAGAACTGGACCACGGAGCAATGGAGCAATGGCCTGGTCTGATGAATCACATTTTCTTTTACATCACGTGGATGGCTGGGCGCGTGTGCATCGCTTACCTGGGGAACACATGGCACCAGGATGTACTATGGCGAGCCAGCGGAGGCAGTGTGATGCTTTGGGCAATGTTCTGCTGGGAAACCTTGGGTCCTGCCATCCATGTGGATCTTACTTTGACACGTACCACCTACCTAAGCATTGCTGCAGACCATGTACACCCTTTCATGGAAACAGTGTTCCCTGATGGCTGTGACCTCTTTCAGCAGGATAATGCGCCCTGCCACAAAGCAAAAATGGTTCAGGAATGGAAATCCTCACCATTTACAGGATTTAAAGGATCTGCTGCTGACATATTGGTGGCAGATACCACAGCACACCTTAATGGGTCTAGTGGAGTCCATGCCTCGGCAGGTCAGGGCTGTTTTGGCAGCAAAAGGGGAACAACACACAATATTATGTTATGCCTGATCGTATATATATATATATATATATATATATATATATATATATAGTGTAACATTGACATACATATATAACATAAAATATATTTATATAAAAATATAATTGTTTAGGAATCCTAACTAGATAATGGATTTTACTATGTAGTTTTGCATGTCCCTAAAAGTTAGTTAGTTAGTTAGTTAGTTAGTTAGTTAGTTAGTTAGTTAGTTAGTTAGTTAGTTAGTTAGTTAGTTAGTTAGTTAGTTAGTTAGTTAGTTAGTTAGTTAGTTAGTTTAAACTTTTTCGCCCACTTTGGCCATTTGGAGCTGTAAATTTATATGAACACAAGAAGTATTTCACTAGCCACTTTTGTAGTCCTACAACTCATAAAAGCTCAGATTACCAGCATGTGATGTGTAATACCCTCACTAGCATTATACAGAGTCTTGTAAAACATGCTTGACGGCTTTTATATCTCTCAGAATCAGTGATTACGAGGTGCGGAGAACACCTGTTTAACATCATCACAAGCTAGTCTAGCATATATTGCAGATTCTTGTTTTTTCTTCCTCTCTCCTGAGCTTTTTAGGAGAGTTAATGTCACACCAGGTGGAATTCCAGATGTTATGGAGTCTCAGAATCATATTGTACTAAATATGAAAATGCTGAGGGAAGCAGGAGTCAGCACTCCGTTTCCAAACATGCCACGCTTGTTGCACATGATGAAAACTTCTGCCGTTACTTTCCATTAGGATATCCTTGATTTACATAATGCCTTCTATGATTAGTAAGCTAGCTAAAGAAAACAACTTAGAACAAATATGTTTTGCAAAATGTGTTGTAACAGAATTATTTTCCCTGTATACATCAATATCAGTTGAAAACAGGGCCACTATCAAAAGTTAATGAAAAGGAAAGTGGTGTCATCGTATATAAGCTAATGCACACAAACTGTCTTACAATTAGTTGTACATGTACAAAATCATGGCCCAGTGGCACAGCAGATCTTCACAAAGCATATCGCTCAGGTGTTATGGGTATAAGTAACAGCATCTACCCCATTTTGGGCATCCCAAGTTGTTGAAGCCCTCTTACCACCAGCCTATGTGTGTGTCCTAAGCTGCCAAATATGAACATGAGTAGTCTGCCCCGATAACCGATCTCTGAGATGGTGTTTAAGAGCGGCTGGTATTTAATGATCTTGGTCATAAAGGCTTCTTCCATGCTAAAGTCGAAGGTGCATGCAGCCTCCAGAATAAACACCTCTCTGAACTCACAATAACATCTGGTGTATTAGCAGACAGATGCAAAAAAGCATCATTACTATTGGCATGCTGAAACATGGATGCTTTTACTCTAGAGAGTTTGTGTATTTTTATTGAAGGTGAGAGATGTTTTGATACGTCTTTCACTATAAAGTCCACTATTCTGTTGTTGGCGTGCTATGTACATTCCCTTGTAAGCATGGCAGCCATTCAAGATGTGTGGCAGTGTTTCAGTGATCTGTTCTGTGGTGTGATGCAGACAGTGAGGGACCTGGGTTGTAGGAAGCCAGATGGAAAGGTTGAGTCTGGTAGGAAGAACTTGCCGTCTTGCTTTTACTGTGAAGATGACGATGTCCTCACTGAGTGCAGTATTCTTAAAAAACGAGTGAGACACACACACACACACACACACACACACACACACATTACAAAGACTCTCACAAAGGCACAGTTGAATGGGTATTTCTCTCTTATACAACATCGCCATCTAGTGGTAAAATCCATCCTTAAACTTGAAGCTATAGTAGACTAGACTCAGTTCTATGTTGTAATTAAAAAAGCTCACTAGGCTTTAAGGATATTTCATATAAAATTTGTTGCAAAAGTTAGAAAAATAACTAATAGTTTATAATAGCTCTCATTATTAACATTAACAACATCATTAATGTATATTGATTTATATATGTTCATATTAACCTCCTTACACGTTGCTTCAAATATCCAATATTCAATCCTCAAATATAAATATAATCATTCATAGTCTTTTTTATGTATTTTGAGGGCATTTGTTGATTACATTTGTCCACTTCAATACAGGTTATCCATCCACAACAAATGTCTGTATTCTGTAACAGGTGTACATACAAGAAACATCACCACTTCATTAAATATAAGCTGTTTTACCCAGCATGCCTAGAAGATGAGCATAACCGATGTCCATCGCATGCAGATTGATATCTAAATGTTTTTTGTCAGTACATACCGCTGTTAAAAAAATTTTCAGACAAGTGGATACAATTAGACCTGTTTGTTCATGTGACGTTCAGCATAAAGCCTATAGAATATAGTGGTGAATTATCCATTTTCATCAGCATGTTGAACTTTTTAATCAAAAAAAATATATATTGCATTATTGTCATGATATTTGAATGTCCATGGATTACTCATCTGACAAAATGAAAGTTATCAATTTTAGCCAAGTTGTTTTTTTTTTTTTTTTATCTCTTTCTAAACTCCAGCATTGGCCACACAAAAAGTAATTTGCTGCAGGACATTTGGGGCAGAAGCACAGGACCTGGAGAATGATGATGTGCCAGATCTCAGATAAATTGTAGCAACAGTAATTTTTAATTTTTTTTATTTTTACTGGGCATCAGACACCCTGGAGCCCCTGAAGCTAAAGTAACACACACACACACACACACACACACACACACACACACTCTCCAGGAAGATTGCTCATCTTCATCAAGGTCGCCCACAGGTCTTGGCTTTATACGGGACCCCTGGGAGGGATGAGTTCAGATCCCTCGTTCTAAGCCTTCTCGCCTTCTCCTCAGACATGCTGAGCCCATCTCACGGATCTGATCTATAAAAGTTTATTCCGCACTGATGTTCACCTCCACACTGCATGCTCAAGCAGAATTCAAACAATATCAGCAAAGACGTGTTAGAAAATCAACAGCTCTGCCAGAGAGGACATCAGTGACCTTGTGTGTCAGCTAGAAAGTTCTTGGATTATCTTCTGTGTTACTGTATTAACCTTGTTATTCAATTTAAATGATGTACCTTCCTTTTTGTGTAGTTTTATGAATAGAATAGAATAGAATAGAATAGAATAGAATAGAATAGAATAGAATAGAATAGAATAGAATAGAATAGAGCTTATGAATAATATTTAATGCCCCTTTAAAGTGTTCAGTGTAAAACCACATGGTGGCAGTATAGTGATATGGCTTAGAATTAGATCGGTGGTTCTCAAAGCTGTCCTGGAGGCACCCCAGCCCTGCACATTTTGCGTCTCCCTCATTTATCACACCTCATTCAACTCATCAGCTCGTTAGTAGAGACCGCAAGAACTAAATTGGGTGTGTCTGATAAGGGAGACATACAAAAAGTGCAGGGCTGGGGTGCCTCCAGGACAGCTTTGAAAACCACTGAATTAGATCATAACATTTAAATCATTAGTACAGTGTATGGCTATTTTTTTCGGACTGTAAATGATATTTTGATACCTGTATTGAAATATTTTGGTTCCTCAATATGATATGCTGGCTATGTATGATTTTAGTAAAGGAAGTGTTATTTATGTGACAGTTGATCGAATCCCAATACAAAGCAGTTCTGAATCCATCACGCCTAAATAAACTAAATGTATACGGGTGATTCTATTCTAATAACTCTATTTGGGTATTTGAAATCTTTGAAAATTTGGGGTTGGTTTAATGGGGTTTAGACCTTTTTTGCTCACCAAGGCTTTCATTTGATCGCAAATACAGTAAAATGGGAATGTTGTGAAATATTATCACAATTCAAATTAACTGCTGAATATATATAAAAATGTAATTTATTCCTGTGATGCAAAGCTGAATTTTCTGCATAATTACTCATCTTCAGTGTGTCACATGATTCTTCAGATTTGCTGCTCAAAAAAAAAAAAAAACATTTATTATTATTATTATTAATAATAAAAAAAAAAAAAAAAAAAAAAAAATGTGCTGCTTAATATTTTTGTGGATTTATTTTAATGTTTAGAATCATTGGATCGTACCCATATTTCCATCATTCCAAATGTATTTTACCAAAATAAAACTAACATAAATGCATGATGGTGTAGATATTTTGGGTATTTAAAAATCTTTAAAATCATCGAAGAACAGAAAATTTCCCATAACTGAATACCTTAAACTAAAGCAAAGTAATACATAATCTTAATTTATTTTTATTTTATTTTTATTATTATTGTTTCAGCATTGTTATTATTATTGTTGTGTTTTATTTTATTTTAAAAAAGCCTCCCGTGGACAGGTGTTGAAAATTAGCATGTGTGCTAAAACACTTAAGCAAATGCCTATGGTTCGTCCAATGTACCTGTTATGTCCATGTCAAATAAATGTAATAAATAAATAAAATACTTTCATATTATGTCATAATATCTTATGTGTGTGTGTTTGTGTAGATAACCCAGTGCTGACCAGTAGAGTGGCCGTCACAGTTCACGTGCTGGACATTAATGAGTTTCCACCAGAGTTGGTCATGCCTTATGAGACCTTTGTGTGTGAGAGCGCCAAAGTCGGGCAGGTGAGTGCATATAAATGGTTGTGTGTGCATGTGTGTATGTTTGCATGTCGAAAACCAATTCTGGTCTAATGAGCCATTTAAGATGATGTATGACAGACTCCAGACTCTGACACTCTCATTAAATCCAGAAAGTGCAGTATATTCCCAGGTCTAGCCTGGTACAGTATGTGTGTGTGTGTGTGTGTGTGTGTGTGTGTGTGTGTGTGTGTGTGTGTGTGTGTGTGTGTGTGTGTGTGCCCTGGTATTCCCTACATTACTGGGACCAAATGTCCCCACAAGGATATATTAATACCAGTATATTTTGAGCTAATGGGGATATTTTTTGGTCCCTGTGAGGAAAACAGCTTAAAAATCATAATAAACTAAGTATTAATGCTAAATTAATAAACTAATCTTAGGGGTAGGGTTAGTGTAGGGGGGATAGATTATGTAGATGGTACAGGATAAAAATCATTCCATCTATGGAAAGTTCACAAAACATGAAACTCAGTGTGTGTGTGTGTGTCTGTGTTTGTGTGGTTCAGGTCTTCCCTACGTTATGGGGACAAAAGGGCCCCAAAATCATTATGTGTATAGAGAGTCTAGAAAGTCTAGTGTATAGAAACATGTGTGTCTGTGTGTTTATCTGTGTGCGCGTGCGTGTGTGCGTGTGTGTGTGTGTGTGTGTGTGTGTGTGTGTGTGTGTGTGTGTGTTGGTCAGATATTCCCTACATTACTGGGACAAAATGGCCCATATGTCTCTAAAATCATTATGTGCATGCAAGTGTGTGTGTATTTGTAGATGTATTTGTATGTGTGTGTGTGTGTGTGTGTGTGTGTGTGTGTGTGTGTGTGTGTGTGTGTGTGTGTGTGTGCGCGTGTGTGCGTGCGTGCGTGCAGGGTTTGGAAATATGGGGACAAAATGGCCCAAATGGCCCTCAAATTATTATGTGCATGCAAAGTCCCGATGAAACATGAAACTCAGTGTGTATGTGTGCGTGTGCAAGTGTGTGCGTGTGTATGTGTGCTCCTGTGTTTTTTTTTCTAATTTACTGCATCTTAATACCCACTATAATCACTGAACCTCAGAGTAAACAGGAAAACCTTTCTAAAAACAAGCTACAAGTTATTTTATACAATGTATTGTATTTTATTTTATTTTCACATTCCTGTCTCACTTGATGCTAGGAGAGATAAAAAAAACAAAAAAAAAACACTTCTATTTAAAAACCTCCTTTTCTTAGTTTGAATAAGTATGACGCTTCTGGCCAGAACTGTGTGGTTTGATTGATACATTGGACAGGAAGAGCCTGGTGGGTAAGTGATGCATTAGTGCTGTGCTAATCGTCCTACCCAGCATGCACCTGTGGCGCCTGTGACAGTCCTACAACAGGTGATGCCAGCGGGAGGGTGGGCGGTATGGATGTCTGTTAGCCACAGAAGATCGGTCTGCTTGCTATGTTAGTGCACAGTGTATCATGATCACTGGATGTGAGAGCAGACTAATTGGTTTTAGATGTACAATCGAGAAGAAAAACCACAGGAGCAGTTGTTTTAACATTATTAATGAGCACCTGTTTCCGACTGACGCATACATTCATGCACTTGTTTTTTACCTTTTTTTTTTTTCTTTCAATTATGCTTCATTTAATGTTGCGTGTATAATTGATTCATGTAAATAAAGCACTATAAAGTGAGTTGTTTTTCATAAGTGAGTTGTTTTTCATATATATATATATATATATATATATATATATATATATATATATATATATATATATATATATATATATATATAGACCCAAATTAAGACCAAACAGACTCGGACAAATTAGTTTTCTACTTCTCCAGGGTTTCAGATCATGTTTATTTATTACAAGTATAGTTTGTCCATAAATACCTGAAGATATTAATTCAATGTATATTTAATAATGTATATTTTTGTCCAATAAAAGTTCTGTATAATTGCCTAAGTCAGTGGTTCCCAACCACGTTCCTGGAGGCCCACCATCAGTGCACATTTTGCATGTGTCCTCAATCAAACACACCTGATTCAGGTCATCCGCTCATTAGTAGTGACTCCAAAACCTGATGTGGGTGTGTCAGACAAAGGAGACATGCAAAATGTGCACTGTTTGTGGGCCTCCAGGAACGTGGTTGGGAACCACTGGCCTAAGTTTATATGCCTGCGTTCACCAATAACCTTCATAAAACATAAAAAAATGTCATAAACGTTAATATTAACCATCAAATTTTTTAAGTTGGCATGAAACAGAAGCTGTGATCATCTTTTTTTCCTTATTATGACATATCTGAGTGAAACAGCTCCTCGAATGAAACAAATGCCAGCAAACACCTCAGGGAAGAGATGTCGCTGAAAGTGGAAGTTATTTTGTTTAAAGATTAAATAATAATAATAATAATAATAACAATGATGTGCTCAGATAAATCATTTAATAAAAACAAGAATTGTCCAATTTGATTTTATGGCGACTTTAAACAAGAGATGAACCATTAAAAGATAACTTATGGAATGATTAATTTAGGTTTTACATTTTTGCAACTTTCTATGTGTGCAGCAATGATAAAATATGCCATCAGAGACCGTTCGTTAAATTCTTAAACCCTGATCAATAATATTTCGATTATCTTTGTGTCACCTAGGTGATTCAAGTCATCAGTGCAAGTGACCAGGATCTCCCTCAAGCTGGACAACGATTTTCCTTCAAATCTCATCAAGAGGGAGTGAAGACCAAAAACTTCACCATCAGAGACTTTGGGAGTAAGACCGACTGTTCTTTTCTAGTCAAGTGACTTGTTTGGAAGAAAAAAACAAAGAAAGAAAAAAATATATATTTTTATATTTCAATGATTTACTTATATATTTATACACAATTATAGAAATGGTGAAGGTTAATAACATTGGTTAACACTGAATAACATTGATTATCTCTTCATCACGGCTCCTGTTAGTGGGTGGGATATATTAGACAGTAAGTGAACATTTTCTCCTCAATGTTGATGTGTTAGAAGCAGGAAAACTGGGCAAGCGTAAGGATTTGAGCGAGTTTGACAAGAGCCAAATTGTGATGGCTAGACGACTGGGTCAGAGCATCTCCAAAACTGCAGCTCTTGTGGGGTGTTCCCGGTCTGCAGTGGTCAGTATCTATCAAAAGTGCTCCAAGGAAGGAACAGTGGTGAACCGGCCACTGGGTCAAAAGCTTTTTTCTATAAGCCTAGCCTAAAACTTGCTCTTTGTGCATGCAATCCTTAGATTAGAAATGATTGAATTCAAGGAAAAGTCATGAAACTGTGTTTTATGTAATTGTTTTGACGCAGTTGACATGCTACTCTTCCACTACGGTGAACAGCTTTCACATAGTGCATATATGTTCACTATTTTTGGCCTCATGGAATAGCTGTCCTCACTTCAGGCATGAATACACACTTAAGATGTGATTTACTGGGACAAGGTGACAGTTTCTGCTGAGGGCACTTCTGAAAAAAGAGATGAAAAGGGGCTACCTGTAACATGCAAGATTTTCTTGAAAATGCCGACCCGTCAAGAAAATGCGATCAGCATAAAGTCACAGAGACAGGGTCAGGTCGGGTGGGCTAATCAGAGTTCACAACCAGCAACTTGCAGCCACTATGATGCTGACAAAGTCTTTTGATAAAATTTAATTTCTCTTAACATTAACACACCAACTACATCACACTAATTTTATAAAACACAAAAAAATACATTGTTTCTTGCCATTTAATCTTTATGGCTGGAGCCTGGGGGGCTGCTACAAGGAAAAAAGCTCTTGTGAGAAACACAGTTCTGATTAGTTTTGTGATATAGAGTCACATTTTTAGAGATCAAAGTGGCACTCTACACAAGATGTCTGTTCAAAACAAAAAATAATAATGCTATATTATATATATTTCATTTTCAGTGTTGAGGCAATAATCAATGCTCTCTTTGTCCTCTGAATCTGTTGTCATACTAATCAGTTTGTTCAGTTTATGGTGAAGAGAATATTTTGTTAAATTATAATAGATTTTTGTTGTTATAGATTGATTGTTATTTAGTGTAAATTTACCTATTCAAGTTGGTAGATATGATAGATACCATTGTAATTGTAAAAAGTAGTATGTCATGTAAAATGGCAGCTCTCAAGGGAAATGTTGATTATAATGGTGCATTCACACGGGGCGTCAGCGTTAACGTTTCTCATTTACTTTGAATGGGTAACGTCATGTGTTGCTGAACTGAATTGTGGATTCCGTTGTGTCGCATCACTAGTGTTGCTTTCAAGCGTCAATGCAGCCGTCAGCCAATCAGATCGCCTATGCAAATACCCTAGTTCAGACATTAGCCAACTGCGTTCATTCAACACCATAAAAGTAATGTGATTGGCAGTTGTCACTATGACAGTCGTATCAACACCAACCTTCAGACATGCCCTCTGTCAAGTGCTGACGCCCCGTGTGATTGCAGGGTAAATGTTTTATTCAGTGTTAGTAGTAGTCTTATCTATTTGAAAATGCACCATTTAAAACTATTTGTGCATTCCCCCCTCATCATCAAATTACACTCACCTAAAGGATTATTAGGAACACCATACTAATACTGTGTTTGACCCCCTTTCACCTTCAGAACTGCCTTAATTCTACGTGGCATTGATTCAACAAGGTGCTGAAAGCATTCTTTAGAAATGTTGGCCCATATTGATAGGATAGCATCTTGCAGTTGATGGAGATTTGTGGGATGCACATCCAGGGCACGAAGCTCCCGTTCCACCACATCCCAAAGATGCTCTATTGGGTTGAGATCTGGTGACTGTGGGGGCCATTTTAGTACAGTGAACTCATTGTCATGTTCAAGAAACCAATTTGAAATGATTCGAGCTTTGTGACATGGTGCATTATCCTGCTGGAAGTAGCCATCAGAGAATGGGTACATGGTGGTCATAAAGGGATGGACATGGTCAGAAACAATCCTCAGGTAGGCCGTGGCACTTAAACGATGCCCAATTGGCACACCTAAAGTGTGCCAAGAAAACATCCCCCACACCATTACACCACCACCACCAGCCTGCACAGTGGTAACAAGGCATGATGGATCCATGTTCTCATTCTGTTTATGCCAAATTCTGACTCTACCATCTGAATGTCTCAACAGAAATCGAGACTCATCAGACCAGGCAACATTTTTCCAGTCTTCAACTGTCCAATTTTGGTGAGCTTGTGCAAATTGTAGCCTCTTTTTCCTATTTGTAGTGGAGATGAGTGGTACCCGGTGGGGTCTTCTGCTGTTGTAGCCCATCCGCCTCAAGGTTGTGCGTGTTGTGGCTTCACAAATGCTTTGCTGCATACCTCGGTTGTAACGAGTGGTTATTTCAGTCAAAGTTGCTCTTCTATCAGCTTGAATCAGTCAGCCCATTCTCCTCTGACCTCTAGCATCAACAAGGCATTTTCGCCCACAGGACTGCCGCATACTAGATGTTTTTCCCTTTTCACACCATTCTTTGTAAACCCTAGAAATGGTTGTGCGTGAAAATCCCAGTAACTGAGCAGATTGTGAAATACTCAGACTGGCCCGTCTGGCACCAACAACCATGCCACACTCAAAATTACTGAAATCGCCTTTCTTTCCCATTCTGACATTCAGTTTGGAGTTCAGGAGATTGTCTTGACCAGGACCACACCCCTAAATGCATTGAAGCAACTGCCATGTGATTGGTTGATTAGATAATTGCATTAATGAGAAATTGAACAGGTGTTCCTAATAATCCTTTAGGTGAGTGTAAAAGCATGAAAATGTCAGATTCTGTTGGAATTCTTGAAAGGGTTTGGAACTGAGTCAAAGAGATGGAGTAGCCTTCAGGAAATAATAAATCTCAATTGTTATAGTAGGTCATCAGGAGGTAGATTGTGAAAGAGCTTCTCCACCTCCTGAAATCATTGCAGATGAATGTTCAGGCTCAGTCTCCTCACAGAGAAGAGCATATTATTTAGATGCCTGAGGGGATTTGGCACTCTGCAGTCTAGTTCAACAGGGATATCATACTACAGCTTAGTACACTTAACACTGAATAGTTTGTTCACTATTAAAATTCACCATGCAAGAGCACTCCTTGTGATACACAAAGTCGTCTGTATGAAGGATGCAATGGTTACGGTAAATCAATATCAGTCCTTTATAATGACACAAACATACTTCCTGCAGAGCTCTAGGGCTGCTAACAAAATCACCAAAAATCAATAGCTGTGTGCTAGTTCATAAGAAAATTCAATTTGTGATTTTCTGTTTTGGGGACAGAAAATATGTAGGTAATTAAGTAATTTTTGCTTCCCTTGAGCCTACTAAAATTGTCTATTAAAACATAAAAATATATAAATAAAATATATAAAATTATAATATTTAATACATATTATTTATTAATATAATATATAAGAAATATATTTAAAATAATTGTATAATGTTATATTATTTAATATATTTATATTCAAATGACATATTAATAACAACATATTAATATTAATTAGTGCTGGGGAAATTAATTGTGATTAATCGCATCCAAAATAAAAATGTTTACATAATATATTTGTGTGCACTGGGTATAATTATTATGTATATATAAATACACACACATCCATGTATATATTTAAGAAAAATATGTTATATTTTTATAAAAACATTCTATTTACATATAAGATAAATTATATATACAGTATATACATGTAGTATTTATTAAATATATACATGCATGTTTGTATTTATATATACATAATATTATTAAACACAGACACATATATTATGTAAACACAAACTTTTATTTTGGATGCAATTAATCGCGATTATTTTTCCTAATATTAATATTACAAAAAAAAAAAAAAATCCATTATTGTTCCTTTAATATATATATATAATATATATATAATATAATATATATATATATATATATATATATATATATATATATATATATATATATATATATATATACATATATACACTCACCTAAAGGATTATTAGGAACACCTGTTCAATTTCTCATTAATGCAATTATCTAATCAACCAATCACATGGCAGTTGCTTCAATGCATTTAGGGGTGTGGTCCTGGTCAAGACAATCTCCTGAACTCCAAACTGAATCTCAGAATGGGAAAGAAAGGTGATTTAAGCAATTTTGAGCGTGGCATGGTTGTTGGTGCCAGACGGGCCGGTCTGAGTATTTCACAATCTGCTCAGTTACTGGGATTTTCACGCACAACCATTTCTAGGGTTTACAAAGAATGGTGTGAAAAGGGAAAAAACTTCCAGTATGCAGCAGTCCTGTGGGCGAAAATGCCTTGTTGATGCTAGAGGTCAGAGGAGAATGGGCCGACTGATTCAAGCTGATAGAAGAGCAACTTTGACTGAAATAACCACTCGTTACAACCGAGGTATGCAGCAAAGCATTTGTGAAGCCACAACACACACAACCTTGAGGCGGATGGGCTACAACAGCAGAAGACCCCACCGGGTACCACTCATCTCCACTACAAATAGGAAAAAGAGGCTACAATTTGCACAAGCTCAACAAAATTGGACAGTTGAAGACTGGAAAAATGTTGCCTGGTCTGATGAGTCTCGATTTCTGTTGAGACATTCAGATGGTAGAGTCAGAATTTGACGTAAACAGAATGAGAACATGGATCCGTCATGCCTTGTCATGGATCCGTCATGCCTTGTTACCACTGTGCAGGCTGCTGGTGGTGGTGTAATGGTGTGGGGGATGTTTTCTTGGCACACTTTAGGCCCTTTAGTGCCAATTGGGCATCGTTTAAATGCCACGGCCTACCTGAGCATTGTTTCTGAGCATGTCCATCCCTTTATGACCACCATGTACCCATGCTCTGATGGCTACTTCCAGCAGGATAATGCACCATGTCACAAAGCTTGAATCATTTCAAATTGGTTTCTTGAACATGACAATGAGTTTACTGTACTAAAATGGCACCCACAGTCACCAGATTTCAACCCAATAGAGCATCTTTGGGATGTGGTGGAACAGGAGCTTCATGCCCTGGATGTGCATCCCACAAATCTCCATCAACTGCAAGATGCTATCCTATCAATATGGGCCAACATTTCTAAACAATGCTTTCAGCACCTTGTTGAATCAATGCCACGTAGAATTAAGGCAGTTCTGAAGGCGAAAGGGGGTCAAACACAGTATTAGTATGGTGTTCCTAATAATCCTTTAGGTGAGTGTGTGTATATGTGTATATATATATATATATATATATATATATATATATATATATATATATATATATATATATATTTATATATATATTTTATAATTTTTTTAATAATAATTGGCCAGACAGTTCTTAAAATGCCTGCTGTTTATTTTTTCTTCTTTACCCAGATAACACTGCCGGAGTCGTGGCCCTACGTGGTGGTTTTAAACGGCGGTCTCAGGAGATCTACCACCTTCCGGTAGTGATTGAGGACGGTGGCCTCCAGACTTTGAGCAGTACCAGCACTCTTACCATCCGTGTGTGTGGCTGTGACACCGATGGATCTTTATTAACATGCAGCGCTGAAGCCATTTTCCTCCCTGTGGGCCTCAGTACTGGAGCCCTGATCGCTATTCTGGTGTGCATCGTCATACTGCTGGGTAAGCAAACATCCATCCATCAGAGTGTTTGACAGAGAGAGAGAGAGAGAGAGAGAGAGAGAGAGAGAGAGAGATGCCTGTCCAGACTCCATATACCGGATGTAATCCCAGCTCAATATGGAGTGACAATGCATACCTCAAAGCAAAAGCTGCCAGGATATTATTTTGAAAGATAACTAAAACGACTGTGATAGTGTCTGTTATTGCACAAGCAAAAAAAAAAAAAAAAAAAAAAAAAAAAAAATTTTAGTTTAGAAAAATCTATATATATTTTTTTAAACCAGTCATTAGCTATTTTTGAATGGAACACTAGCTTACATTTTACAAATACTGTACAGTATAAACTGTTAGGGGTTAACAGTTTAGGACCCAAGACCAGTAGTGAAAAATGAAGACCAAGAGTCAGGAGTGCAATTAATTAAAGAAAAATGTACTGAAGAATACTTTGCAGTTTCATCAGCAAGAGCCAGCTTCAAGTCTCACCAGCAGAGATGGAGGCGGCGATCTTTAACCAACACAGCTGTGGCTTCCACGTGATGAAACTGCAAAGTACACTTATTACAAAAAAGTCACATATACTGATCCATGCCAATTTGGGTCATTTTTTTTATTTTACTCGGGATTGTTCCAGATGTATCCCTGTCAAACAACCCTGCATCTATTATTATTTTGTTTAACTAATAACTTAATCCCTGACTGCCTGATTCTCTAAACGCGGGGTACCCCTATCTGAGATGGAAGAGATGGAGCAGGTTTGCTTTTGGTGTCTACTGGACCTTGATCCAGGGACGTACTCCTGTAGGAGTTACCTGTTACCTTTTTTTTTTTTTTTTTTTTGAGTACGCTTCGATTGCTCTGTCTGCTACCGTTAACATTATTCCTCTATCAAATAGTTAGTCTGCAGATGCACCATATAATCATAATTGTTTCAGTCCATTGGAGTGAAGCACACCGGTTCTAAAATTACACATTTACCTTGAATTTAGTCATGAAGCACATTTGCATTTTTTTATTTATTTTTTTTCTGTAATATGACATCTTTCAAAGCATTTAATAAAGAAAAATACTGATTGGATCGTGAAAAGTGCAAGAATGCACTTGTTACATCAAAATTTTGTTACATCAGTCGAAATGGAAAGTGATTATGTGAAGTTGTTTTTTTGTTACTTTTTGTTAACATTAAAGAATCAAAAGAAAAAAAATGTTGAACATTTTTTCCAAAAAAAAAATTAGATGGAAGATGCATAGGCTGCTCTGAAACTCTCTGGGGTGGTTTAATTAAACCACACTTGTTAATTAAGTGCCTGTATATTGGCCTGTCTAGACAGGTAAGGAGGAGGATAGTTTGATAAAGCGAATAAGCAAGGCTTTAAATGAGCCTTGTCTTCGCCCATCAATGTCATAGTGAAAGCCCTAAATCTCTGAGTGTCATTAACATCAGATCGCATGCAGGCAGAATTACTCTCTATGTTAACTTAACCCCTGAGGTCTAGATGGGGAAATCTCAGAGTTATTTGCATACAGGATGTGTGGGGTGTTGGGGTGGAGGGGTGAGGGATGAAGTGGAGACTTTTATGGCCTCGTTTCCATGGTAATTTGTGTGGGCTGGCTGGTCATTAAGTAAGAGCATGCTCAACAAAATGAGGTTAGCACTCGACTGTCCTCGAATGAACTTCAGACACAGATCTCAGCATGCAGTACACTATAGCCTTTCAATTGCAAATGATGTGTATGTCCACCGGACTGACTCTCAAGCCATACTTCATGAAAATTACATCACGGAGACTGTCTGCGAGCTGGACCGGAACGTGGACAGTCTCTGTGATATAATTTTTGTCATCAGCACAGACTGCAAGGTCAAAGAAGTATAAGGATTACACGCCCAGCTGTGTGCAAGAAGCAGTGGAGCGTGGAAAATGAGGTCAATGATAGATAGATAGATAGATAGATAGATAGATAGATAGATAGATAGATAGATAGATAGATAGATAGATAGATAGATAGATAGATAGATAGATAGATAGATAGATAGATAGATAGATTTTTTTTTTTTTTTAAATCAAGCACCTAGGTATGCAGACGCTTCTACAAACATTTGTGAAATAATGGGTCGTTCTCATGAGCTCAGTAAATTCAAGCGTGGTATCGTGATATGTTGTGCCTGTAAAGTCTATTCGTGAAATTCTCACAACTAAATAATCTACGGTCAACTGTTAGTGGTATTATAACAAAGTGGAAGCAAATGGGAACAACAGCAACTCAGCCATGAAGTGGTAGGCCACATAAAATCACCAACTTTCTGCAGAGTCCATGTAGTATCAGAGACCTCCAAACTTTGTGTGGCCTTAGTGTGGCCAAGAACAGTGTGTAGAGAGCTTCATGGAATGGGTTTCCATGGCTGAGCAGCTGCATCCAAGCCTTACATCACCAAGTGCAATGCAAAGCGTTGGATGCAGTGGTGTAAAGCACGCCGCCACTGGCCTCTAGAGCAGAGTGACGATTCACGCGTCTCTGTCTGGCAATCTGAGGGACGAGTCTGGGTTTAGCGGTTGCCAGGAGAACAGTACTTGCCTGACTGCATTGTGCTAAGTGTAAATTTTGGTGGAGGGGGGATTATGGTGTGGGGTTATTTTTCATGGGTTTGGCTTGGCCCCTTAGTTCCAGTGAAAAGAACTCTTAATGCTTCAGCATGTCAAGACATTTTGGACAATTTCACTCTCCTTTGGGATGAATTAGACCGGAGACCTTCTCATCCAACATCAGTGCCTGACCTTACAAATATGCTTGTCAATGTCTCCATCAAATTTCAACTAATTTCCTTTGTTTATCCCTCAGCATTTCACCTACAAAAGGACAGTAGGTTGGCTGTTTTTTTTTTTTTTTTTTTCAAAGTAGAGCAAATTAAGTTGAATCACAAAAGAAGAGGGTCAGACTGAGACCTCAAATACAATTTAGGCCTTCCTACATTATCCATTATGGTTGAAAGAAAACTGGAAAGCATTGTATTAACAGGAGACATTTTTGAAGAAAATTATTTACCTTTTGCAGAGTTCAGTTAGTTTTGACATTGGCCAATATTAAAGTCAACATGAAATCAAATAAAGTTCTTAATGCACATCTTATTGGTTGTATTGTGCATGATTCATCAGCACAAGGTTTTCCAAATAAAAAGAAAAAGGTTGTTTTTATAATAATTTGCCTCGCCTCAGGAATTGCTTTCCTTTTCAGCTAGCTGACATCACAAATCCGTCTGTAAAGGGATAAGGGATAGAAAATCATCATTTACTTGAAGAATGTTGGTATCAACATTGTTTCGGTTACCATTGACATTTCTATCCCAGTTGGAACTTCAATCTGAATGCACACCGACTCATGGGGACTCACGTCACCGCGGGGACCTAAACTGAGGTCCCCATGAGGAAACAAGCTTATAAATCATACAGAGTGAGTTTTTTTGAAAATGTGAAAATGCAGAAAGTTTTGTGTGATGGGTATGATTCGGGGTAGTGCACGGAGATATAGTGTAAGGAATATACAGTTTGTACAGTATAAACTGGAGAGTCCCCACAAATAGTGTGTGTGTGTGTGTGTGTGACATATCAGGACACAAATGTGTATAATGACATGGGTATGAGATAGGTATTACAAGGAGAGGGTGACTTATGAGGACATTACCCATGTCCCCATTTTTCAAAAGGCTTGTAAATCATACAGAATGAGTTTTTTGGGGAGAAAGTAAAAATGTGCAGTTTCCTGTGATGGGTAGGTTTAGGGGTAGGGGTAGTGTGTGTGTGTGTGTGTGTGTGTGTGTGTGTGTGTGTGTGTGTGTGTGTGTGTGTGTGTGTGTGTGTGAGATGGGTAGGTTTAGGGGTAGGGGTAGTGTGTAGGGGGATAGAAAATACGGTTTGTACGGTATAAAAACCTTTACACTTATGGAATGTCCCCACAATTCACAAACGTGTGTGTGTGTGTGTGATGGGTAGGTTTAGGGGTAGGGGTAGTGTAGGGGGATAGAAAATACGGCTGTACAGTATAAAAACCTTTACACTTATGGAATGTCCCCACAATTCACAAACGTGTGTGTGTGTGTGTGTGTGTGTGTGTTTTTATTTCAATAAACTAATCTTCACACCACTGAGAAAAACAGTCAATCTATCGTTTACCATTACGTGACAGCTTGTATTTAAGAGACTACTGCAGCGCTCTAAAGACTGACCTGTCTCACAGATACCGGCAAGCACCTCTCAGCATCACTGCGTCCTTGCTAAAGGTGCCAGCCAGGATCACAGACAGCACAGAAAGAGAACACATTGTCGTGCTGGAGATAAGCCATTATCGACGCTTCATTTGTCAGACTGACCCATTTCCCACTCCACGGATGCAGTCATGGCAGACAGAGCAAGAGATCAGTGTACCGAGGATGAGGGCTTATCAATCTCTAACCTATTCCATGCATATGCCAGTCAAATCACGAACATGGCCTCTCAAAATAGGCCACATTGTTTGAATGGTTGAGAGCCGCAATGCAAATATATGTCACATGGGGGCGCTGTCATCTAACAGACACAGATGTAGACCGTTAGGCCATATATAAACAACCTTGTTATTTGTTTTATAACAATTTCCTCTAATTTGATACATGCTAATAAACATAGTACAGGTGTTAACTTATGTACTTAAAAACCGCCTGAACCTATAACAAACACTCCACATCTCCATTACACCACAGTGTGAGATACAGGATGTACGTGTTGATCATGGCTCTGTTCCAAATCCTAGTGAGCTACTGCATTTGAAGGGCACATAACTGAAGTGGAGCTTGGAATAGCCATATCTATCTATCTATCTATCTATCTATCTATCTATCTATCTATCTATCTATCTATCTATATCTATCTATCTATCTATCTATCTATCTATCTATCTATCTATCTATCTATCTATCTATCTATCTATCTATCTATCTATCTATCTATCTATCTATCTATCTATCTATCTATCTATCTATCTATCTATCTATCTATCTATCTATCTATCTATCTATCTATCTATCTATCTATCTATCTAGTCTGTCTGTCTGTCTATAGTTGAGGATCTTCTGTGGCCAGTCAATATGAAATGAGTGATAAAGCGAGAGGAGTGGGTTCTGAAATAGTCACACATGATGGGTGAGAGAGTCCATCAGATGGAGGGTACACATTTCTGCTGCAGCTTTCATTCCGTCTCTAAATGATGACTGCAGTCAGGAGCTGTTTGCCAATCATGGAAAACTCTGACAAATGAGGGGGTTGTCGCCTTCATTGAACGAGGAAGAGTGTTTCCACTGGCCTCTGCTGTCTTTCTGCCTGCCTCCCTGATTGTACAGACAGCATAACGAGGACAATTTGAGTCACCCGTAGAAAAATGAATGGGAGAAATCACAACACTCAATATGGTGGCTATAGCAACAGAAAACCCGCCTTCTAATTATTACGAGCTAACCGGCTGGGTTTTCTTTTTTTTTTTTTTTTTCACTGTCACATGCATATTGGCTTTACTAGCCTGAAATAAAATATGCATGAGCTAAATAACTAGAATATATTTTATCATTGTTTTCAGATTGTATTTCCTGTTTTGTGCAAATTTTCTAAAGATGCAGTCACATTTACCACGGTGCATCAATTTAACACACAATCGAGTTATTTCAATGGAAATCCATGTGATTGGGAATTTAACACAATGCATGTGCAATAAATCATTTTATCTTTTGATTTTCAGCATTCAAATTCAGAAAAAAAAAAAAAAAAAAAAAAAAAAGACTCCTTCTGGGAGGTATTGCACTGTACACTGCCCGACCCAAACAAATGTTTCTAGCATGTTATATGTTTGGCAACATTTCTTCTAATCCTAATTGATGGCGTGTGTAGCTTTTCATTTCTTAAACAACCATGTAGGAAGACACATCATGACCATATTCCAAGATGACAATGTCAAGATTCATCAGGCTCATATTTAGAAAGAATGGTTGGGAGGGAGCATGAATAATTTTCATACATGAATTGGCACCTCTGAGTCCAGTCCTTAATTTTATTGAGAGTCTCTGGGATGTTCTGGAGGAGACTTTACAGAGTGTTGGACTCTTTCATTGTCAATACAAGATCTTGACCAAAAATTGATACACTTCTTGATGGAAATACTGTAAATATTGTGATTCCTACATGGTGGTTTCAGAAATTAAAAATAATAAAGGCCTTCTGAAGCAAAGCTATGGGGTTCTGTAAGAAAAATATCCATATTTAAAACTTTATAAAGTAAAATATCTAGCTTCTGCCAAACCGCTTTCAGTATTCAACTTACACAGAAAGTGTAGCGCCTCTCACAGTTCAAAGAGCTTACACTACATTCTAGTGTTGCATAAGTTACGCTTTTTTCGTAAGTTGAATACGGAAGGCGGCCTTTTTTTGACCGGCTGTATATATACAGCTCTGGAAAAAATTAAGACACTCTCTTAATTTTTTCCAGACCTATATGTGTACCTAATAAAGTGGCCGACATGGCAACAATTTTAGACATGACTGATCAAGACGATTTACTGAAGTTATCTGAGCATCAGAATGAGAGAGAAAGGTGATTTAAGTGACTTTGAATGTGACATGGTTGTTGGTGCCAGATGGGCTGTTCAGTCGGGCATATTTCAGAAAATGGGATTTTCACACACACAACCATTTCTAGGATTTACAGAGAATGTTCTTAAAAATGGTAAATTTTCTTTCTGTTCTGCTTGTTTCCTGCAGTGATCGTGGTACTCTACGTGGGGGTTCGGCGGCAGAAGAAGAAAGAAACTCTCATGACGTCCAAAGAGGACATCCGTGACAACGTGATCCATTATGACGACGAAGGAGGCGGCGAGGAGGACACACACGCCTTCGACATGGGCACCCTCCGCAACCCCAAAGTCATCAAGGAAAACCTGTTTCGCCGAGATGTTAAGCCAGAGTTGGGTTTGTGTGCACGGCGGCCAATAGCCTCGCAGAATAGCGCTGACATCAGCAACTTCATCAGTCAACGGCTGCAAGAGCACGACGGTGACACATCCGCCCCGCCATATGACTCGCTGGCCACATACGCCTACGAGGGCGAAGGCTCGGTGGCGGAGAGTTTGAGTTCTATAGAGTCTGTGAAGGGTGAAACAGAGGAGGACTACGATTACCTCAACGAGTGGGGGCCTCGCTTCAAAACCCTCGCAGGGATATTCGGAGAACGATCAGAGAGCCAATCAGACGTAACATCCAGCACCACCACTGAAAACAAACACTGATGGTTTTTTTTTTTTTTTTTTCTTTGCTTTGAAACAAAGATAGATGTGTGTTTAACTTCGATTTTTCTTTTACATTATATTATTTTGTAGTGGTTCTTTTTAAACTTTTTAGTTCGCCTTGATTTCATACTCAAAACAAGAGAGGATAAAGGAATCCAGAATAAAATGCAGCCTTTGGATTATCTGTAAATGAATGTTGGAAGTTTTTGGTCATATTTATTCAGCTTTGCTTTTCACACACAAAAAAAAAAAAAAAAAAAAAAAAAAAAGAAGAAGAACCACATAGAAGATGCAAAATTTTTCTGACATCCTTAAAAAGTGCCTCAATGGAGTCGGTTTGTTATTCTTCTTTTTATGGTTTAGCTTGGTTTTGTCACACTTCTTAAGGATGAGTGACGCGTCCCAACCGAAGCTGACCGTGACCTGGATTCCAAGCTTCGGTGGAGGGAGTTTTGAGGAGGAAATGTCTACACGGGCCTCGTTTGGCCAAAGATGCTTTTTGAATGTTATTTATGATTCTATTTATTTATTTGTGAGGCTGTTGAGACGGGTTGTAACGTTTTGTTATGTATTTATCTATTTATCATGATTTCAAATCGAATATGAATTTCTTATTTTTTTGAAGACACAAGGATTTTCATAATTATTTGCTCCTCACGAGGACATGGACGTTGTAGTCCCAAGAGGAACTTGTATAGACTTGTACTTGTTGTAAAAATCCACTTTAGGGCTAAACATGAACGATTACAGTTGAGTCCTGTAATAAACACAGTTTTCTTAAATAAACACCACTTGGAGAAAAAAAAAAAAAAAAATCACTGCTTAAACATGTTCTGGGTTTGTGTAGAATTTAAAGATCCAAAAGACAAGATCTGTCCCCGTTGCTTGAATTTCTCTAGGAAGTAATAGAAACAATAGGTCTGATTGTGCTTGAGATATGCTGATATAATAGTCCGTTTGGAGTGAGACTGCTGAAAATGTGATGGGTTATCAAATATACTCTTTGATCTTATCATGGTGTCTGCTGAGTAGGAAGGAGATTTCTTGAATCACACACTGCCAATCAATGAAAGATGGCTACATACAAGGCACACACACACACACACATTATATCACTGTTAACACATCTGTCTCTGTGCAATACAAACACATGAGTCCATAGATGGTTTTCAAGCATTAGATTAGAGAGACTTAGATAAACAGGTACCAGAAATTTCTTTCACAGAAATAGTAGACAAGATATAGACAAGAGTTGTATATTCCAAACATAATCTACTAGAGTTAACAGAAATCTAAAGGTGAATACCATAGTAAACAGATTGTTTGGTTATTCATCCACTGGGACATTCATTTATTTGGTATAGCTAATTAAAATTGGCTCATAATGTGCCGTTTTATATCTGTTATTCATGGGACATAAACTCAGACTGCTGTGAGTCCAAATCAAACATCATCAATGCAGGCATGTCAATAGAGAACCTCTGAACCTGTTGCATTTGTATTACTTTGTCTTGGGGCATGATCCAGGGCACTCTATGAATATGCAAATCAGCCTGTTGTTACTAATTTGCTTAATGACTTTCTTCATGGGAAAGTCGGACAGTGATAAAATCTGCTGATCTTTACAGTGAGCTCTGGAGCTCATTAAACAGCAGGAAGCCACAACTGCTGGAAACACTTAGGATGTTTTGGACGGATAACGTACAGTAAGTTTGTGCACAATAAAAGACAGGGTTTTTCAAATTACAGCTAGGCCTACATTTAATCATTTAGACACTTTTATCCAACATGACTTATAAATGAGGAAAAGCACCATAAATGCATCATTCAGGAGTGAACATATTTAGAGCATAAAGTCACAACTAATGATCGGAAACAAGTGAGCTTTAGAGATAAAAAGGTGAATATTTGATGACTACAGTGCTTATTTCTTGTTAGAGATAAAACTTTAAGTTTAATAATAAGTAATAATAATATATATATATATATATATATATATATATATATATATATATATATATATATATATATATATATATATATATATATATATATATATATATATATATATATATATATATATATATATATATTACAATGTCAATAAAGATCTCAGCAACTTTGACAAGGACCAAATTGTTATGGCATGGCATCTCTGAAATCATCTCGGATCAGAGCATCTCTGAAACGGAAAGGCTTGTGGATTACTCCTGGTCAGCAGTGCTGAGAATTTACCAACAGTCATCCGAGGGGGAACAAATCACAAACCGGCGACAGGGTGTTGGGCGCCCAAGGCTCATCGATGCACATGGGCAACAAAGGCTATCCCTCTCTAGTCCGAGCCAACAGAAGGTCTACTGTGGCACAAGTCACACACAATTTTAATGATGGCTATGGGAGGAATGTTTCACAACACACAGTGCATCTCACTCTGCTGCATATGGGTCTGTTTAGCTACAGACCAATCAGAGTGCATGATGGCCAAAAGTGCCTACAATGGGCACGCGAGCAACAGAACATGGATGGCCGTGTACGTGGGCTGCGTTTACCTGGGGGAAGTGATGGCACCAGGATGCACTGTGGGCTGGAGGGAGTTTGATGCTCTGAGCCAGGGGTTTTCAAACCTTATGATGCCAAGGACCCCCAAATATGATGAACCTTTTATGAGGAACCCCCTTCCTAAACTCTATATCATCTATATATTTTTATGCATGAAAAAACATTTAAACTGTTAGATAAATAGTAAGTGTGACATTATAAATACGACATATTATTCCCAAACTTAAATTGGCTATGCTTGATATTGGCTGTATAAACTTGAATGTATAAAATTTTTAATTAAAAATTATTTGTATTAGCAACTTTAACAATAAATGTATGTAAGCAGCTTATGTACTGCGTTAACCCCAGTGAGCAAGATAAAGAGGACAATAGTGAGAAAAAACAAACTATGTATACGGCAAGAAAGGAGAGAAGCATTTAGAACTGAAACAGTTAGAATGTTCGGTAGACTTTATCCATTTTTACTTTGTCTTTTTATTCTCTGAAATTTTCTGGGGACCCCTTAGAACCTTTCTGGAGACCCCGGACCCCAGTTTGAAAACCCCTGCTTTGAGCAATGTTCTGCTGTGAAACCCTGGATCCAGCCATAAACATTGTTGCAGACCAGGGACACCCCTCCATGACAATGGTGTTCCCTGGTGGAAGTGGCCTCTTTCAATAGGATAATGCACCCTGCCACGTTGCACACATTGTTCAGGAATGGCTTAAGGAACATGATGAAGAGTTCAAGGTGTTGCCCTGGCCTCCAAATTCCCCAGATCTCAATCCAGTTGAGCATCTGTTGGATGTGCTGAACAAACAAGTTTGATCCACGGTGGCTTCACCTTGTAATCTAGAGGACTTGAAGGATCTGCTGCTAATGTCATTTAATTTAATTCAAGCTATTACCATCAATACATTACAGTATACTGTATATATTATAGTATATATCATGAAAATAATGATGCAATGCAATAATCCTAATGGTTCTGAAATAGTTTTCATATTCTGTATCCAAAATAAAGAATATCTTAATTTTGGAATTAAATGTGACGTTTTGATGGGATTCAAAGTGAAACTTTACAACTATTATGAAGGTTTACCAATCAGCAAACATGACAAGGTAATTGTAGCTAACAATAAGTCAAGTTCATCAACCATATGCAAACAACAGCCGATGTTGAATGTGTGTGACTGTATTTCAAGGTAGAGATCACGTTGCCAATATACAATGCATCAGAATCATATTACTGCACAGACACTGACATTGTAAAGAGGAATTTCACTTATCTGAAACCTGTCTGCACATTTATTGTCTCTCTGGAACCATTCATTCAGGGACAAAGAAGAATAATAAGAAGAAGGATGACATTCTCTACAGCTCTGTCCTGAAGGTCAGCACTCAGACCTTCCCTTGAACTCTGTCCTGTTTTGTTATTGTTTTCACACCTTGCCAGACACTTTATGCCATCCTGTCTTGTGGCATGACACTCAGATGCTCAATCGGACTCCCTTTCTCATATTTAAGTCCTCATGTATCTGGGTTGTACAGGGGACACATGGTTATGAAGGGTGTGGATGTGTGTATTTGAGTGCATGAGTGTTAAGGTAAATATGAAATTCATCCCATTTTAGGTAAATTACGTTCAAAACTCCTGTCCTTGTGATGTTAAAGTCACACTCTGAAAACACTTAATCATGTTATCCAATCTCTCTCTCTCTCTCTCTATCTCTCTCTCTCTCTCTCTCTCTCTCTCTCTTTTTCTTTTTCTTGTTCTTCATGCTTCATATTCACATGCCATAATCTACAAATACTGGAGTTTCTAAACTACATTTGTAAGCACAAACTGGTCTCGGTATAACTTTGATATGACCCAATATTGTTAAAATGATTCTTAGATCAATAAATAATGCAGAATAATAGCCAAAGATTAAATTGTTGTAGCTATTTGGGTTTACTTGCTTTTCTGAAGTTCTTATAAAATTCATTATGATGTAGCTTTTATTACAATTTATTTTAACAAGCATAGCAGGTAAGTTTGATTAATGCATTTTTCTGTGTAAATACTGTTGGCCTACACTAATGGTTTTGAAATTTACTCCCATTTGCCTTCTTTCCAGCATGCATTGTGGTATGAATAATTAATATGATTGTTTTTCTTGCCTGTTAGCCAATTTTATATTCATTGTTGATTCTGTCACATTTAGTAACTTGTTTGTGTTCTTCTTTAAATGATCTTGTTGCACTTAGCTCTCTGTGAAATGTACATTTCTTAAAGAAAACATAAAATTAGATACTTTAAAAAACAAATCTAAAAACGAAACAAATTAGATTGAAAGAACTTTAATCTAAAACCATGTGAATAAAAGGAACATTTCGCAGAGAACTCTTCAGCTGATTAAGAAGGAGTTCATTAAATTGCTGAAGTAATTGCTGCAATAATGGCAAATTTAAGTTCAATCAAGACATTTATTTAAAATAAGTAAATTAATTGAGCATAAAAAGCCATGCAACTTGCCTTTTGCATGCATTCTTATATATATTTTGATGACCACTTTGTGCGGTCATCAAAATAAGCAGAGAAAATAATGAAGGGCCGTAGCATGGGTAGCCGGGGCCCTGGTGTGGGTTGCTGAACCCCTCGGTTGAAATTGCAGGGGCCTCCTGAAAGCCTATTGTGAAATCAATGTGATATACACCTTTACTGAGATATAGATTTTGGTCATGGTTCCCATCCTATCTCTCTCAACTCATACTTAGTCATGATAATGGAAGGTGAAACACCATCATATGTCAGTGTGTTTCATACTGCGTGGCTGCGACAGAAGCAGGTCAATGTCTAAACATAAATTTTTATCTTGGAGTGTCAGGTAACACATCTATTACCATTAAAATACGTGGCAGCGACTGTTACCCTGCAGAAAAGGTCATAACCTTGTCACTTCCCTGCTCGATAACATGCTTCTTGCTCAGGGAACACAGACGCCCTGTGACCAGTCAAGGAAAATATATTGGTTTTATTACAGGATCACATATTATATATAATATTTGCAGAATAGACAATGATCCAAGCAGCTGTCCAAAGGATTTTATTCACAACTTTTTTCATGCCCTTTTAATACTATAAATTCAACAACTGTCAGTTACACTTCCAGCCTACAAATGTCCCTGACATTATATAGCATTGTACAATGTAGCAATGCTACAATTGTACAATGAGTGAGTGAGTGAGTGAGTGAGTGAGTGAGAGTTTCAGTGACAAGGGTTGAATCGTAAATCGCCGCCCTAAACCCTCAATCACTATCCCCTATGCTAGTCCACTAGTTCACTTGAAGGAGTGAATAAAAACTAGTGTGCGAATTCAAACAGCTGTACATCGGCTGTACACTCATTATTGTGGTGTAGGCCTAATGTGGGATAGAATGAGTGCACTCGACAACGTCCCAGTGGTTACGGACACCATTACAAATGGCTGTTCCCAGGGGGTGATTTCCGATTCAGCCATCCAAGTTTGACTCACTCTTCTGAGCCATTTTTACAATGACTTTTAACCAACTGGTTATTAACTGGGGAATAGCGCAAACAGGCCTGATAAATATTTAATCTTAGAATATTATATTTCTGTATTTTCTGTCCACATTTTAGTAAAACAAATATTGAACTACTCTTTTGAATCGGTTCTTTTGCAGGAATCGGTCAAATGAGTTAACAAAACGAACTGAATTGGTTTATGATTCTGATTCATTTGAACTCGTCACGCACACACCGAGACATTTCGCTGATGCATTCTAACAGCTGTCTGAATCGAACAGCTCATTTACTCACTGACTCATTCATTACCATGTATGAATCATTCGAGCAGTTCACTCACATTTTGGTGCGTTTGTTCAGACCGATCAATAATACTATCCAACGGCGGCACGAAATCAAAGTACGGCGAGAGCGATTCGAAAGCATACTGAATCGCCTGCTCTCTAAATCGCTCTCGCGGTACTTTGATGTCCACGTCGAACACTCCTATCAATTCAGCCAGCTCGAGCTCGCTTATATAATGAATGAATCATTCAGCATTTCGGTTTCTCTCATTCAGCAAAATGCGAGGTTTTAGTACACATAAAAGAGGGCCGTATAAAGTGGATATTTACCTACAATCCACTGAAACAAACTTTAACAAACTTTGCATCGTTTGATAGAGAGGAAGTTCATGATGTTCATGATGTAGAGCTCGTAAACTCCTCTAACGTTACAGAAGGTAAACTACCAAAGAGTTTTTTAAAGAGATGTAGGCTACCTTTGAGTAGGTTACACTGCAGAAATATATCTGTGGCATTCTGGACACCTTTTAACATAACTAACAATTTACATAGTTATGCATGTAGTTGGACTATCAAACGACTCTAATATCTACATGTGCTGTACACACAGAAAATAAGGTGTCAGAATCGTACCTTTAGGGGTACAACAGCAGCTTGTCACTGGGGCAGTACCCTTAAAGGACTTTTTTGTATAATTTTTACTCCTAAAAGGTGCATCTTACCTTAGAGTACAAATATGAGTACCATGTACCATGAACCTTTTTGTGGCAAAAAAAAACAAACAAACAAAAAACAAAAACAAGGTACAAATATGTCCTTTTAAGGGTACTGCCCCAGATAAGTTGTTGCACCCCTAAAGGTACAATTTTGACCTTTTTCTCTGTGTGTTGTCCAATAAAGAAATTAGGCTACTCTAGATCCTAATGAAAGGACAAAGGTGGGTGCTGGTGTAAAACATATAGGTAACACTTTATTTCTTCTTGTTACACATCAATATACTAATTTACTAAATACTTTTACTCCAAACAGAACAAATGAAAAGGGCATAATGAAACACGCACATAAGCAAGGCAAGTTGTAAGTAACCCTATAAATGTTAAAACCCATTACACACAATACTTCACACATAAACAAGTACGCTATAAGTGACTTGAAGTTAAAAACTAACTTAAAGTGAGACACTGTAACCAGCACACTACTGTGATGAATTGAAACAATCATGAGATCAAATTGATTACAAACATTAACTATTCTCAAGAATATTTATACCTGAACCATGGATGACGCTTGCAAAATTGTGTCCTTGCTGACGGCGCCTACCTGACCTCATTTCCCATTTTCCACATATCGGAAGAAAGTGATTTTTTATTCTTGTAGGCCTAGTGGTTTCTGAGAAATGTGTTTAGAAGTTAGAACATCAGCAATGATTCATAATTTCACAGAAAAAAAAAAAAAAAAAAAAAAAAAAACATGCCTTCCTAAAAACATGACTTTGTTTGTACCTCGTATTGTCGTATGTTTTCTAGTTCATTGTCATTTATTTAGTCTGTCTGTTGTAGGCTACAGTATGTTCTTGCATAGGATACAGGATGTTGATTCTGTTTTATGCATAGATTGATATAGATTGATACAGACACTGCTCTCCATTGTGATTGCATTTATTTAAGGGTAAAGTGTGTTTTACAACTAAAATTCTTGGGTTGATTAAACTTATATTTGATGCATTTCAACTGGACCTGCACTGCTGACTGAATCATTATATACACAATTGGAATAAATAGGAATAGGAATAAACACAATTCGACCTAGTATAACCACTGCAAGGATACACTTTAAAATCCTGCTGCTCTCAGTAAATATATATATATATATATATATATATATATATATATATATATATATATATATAATATATATATATATATATATATATATTCAATAATTCCGTTTCAAAGGAAAAAAAAAAAAAAAAAACTGCAGGTTAAAGGTAACGAAAGGAATCTGTATTTCTATTTATCATGGGAGGCTTTACAGTGTAAAGTGCACAATGAATAAATAAATGTTTTATACTCAGGACTTCAGAGTAAACATGGCATGCTTTAACATGCTTAAGAAAAGGAGGTGCATTTTCTGACAGTTTCTTTATTATTAGGCAAACATTGCCATACTTCTCAGGCAGTTTCAGTAGTGCAGTACGTCAATTTTGAAACAGCATCTCAAACGCCATAGGAGTTTTCATGCGAGATGGGTTTCTTGGATAGTTGAAGAAGGCAAGTTAAAAATTTGAACTAGAAAACAGGGAGAAAATTGTTGAATCCTTCCTGGGCTTTTTGCCATTTTATTGACAGTGAGAGTCTTAGAGGTCACAGGAGATGTTAATGCAATGAGAGCTATTTCACACTTTTAAGAGCCCTCCAGTCATTGGTAAACCATCTACTGTAATCAGATGAACCGCTTGCATGTCAACCTATTAGCTGAATACTGTAAGAGTAAAATGTTGTAAAGTCTATGTGCTGTTCGTATTGTCTGTAGCTGGTCTCTTTTCATACTGTATGCTGGTTGATATATATTTTTTTTTTTATCAAGGTCCCTGCAAAATTTCAGTCCTTAACAGGTTGTGGAGATTTGCCACGAGGTTGTAAGCATTAGGCACTTAAAAGCTACACTCACCTAAAGGATTATTAGGAACACCATACTAATACTGGTGTTTGACCCCCTTTTGCCTTCAGAACTGCCTTAATTCTACGTGGCATTGATTCAACAAAGTGCTGAAAGCATTCTTTAGAAATGTTGGCCCATACTGATAGGATAGCATCTTGCAGTTGATGGAGATTTGTGGGATGCACATCCAGGGCACGAAGCTCCCGTTCCACCACATCCCAAAGATGCTCTATTGGGTTGAGATCTGGTGACTGTGGGGGCCATTTTAGTACAGTGAACTCATTGTCATGTTCAAGAAACCAATTTGAAATGATTCGAGCTTTGTGACATGGTGCATTATCCTGCTGGAAGTAGCCATCAGAGAATGGGTACATGGTGGTCATAAAGGGATGGACATGGTCAGAAACAATGCTCAGGTAGGCCGTGGCATTTAAACAATGCCCAATTGGCACTAAGGGGCCTAAAGTGTGCCAAGAAAACATCCCCCACACCATTACAACACCACCAGCCTGCACAGTGGTAACAAGGCATGACAGTTGTTGAAATTATTTTAACGTAATTACAAAATTATTATAACATCTCAAATACTAAAATAAATAAATAAAAAAAATTAGAGTCTAGTTTTTGCATAATGATTGATGAGTTTGATTGACAGCTGTTTTAGGCAATTAGGTGTCAGACTGTCTAATGCATTTCGCTCCTGTGAGTTCATGAAGTGTGTTTGGCTAATCACTTGGCCTATAATTTGCAGTTGTGTGATAGATAAACAGCAGCAATGCAACATTCTATAAAAAGACTTTTAAAAACTTGCATTGACGCGGGAGAGAACCCATCCATCAACCCGCAAATAACAGAAAGACTTTTCGATTCCAAGCACAGTTTCATTCTGTAAAGCCGGTAACACACCATCTGTAACTATCAGTAGATATAGTGTAGGGGTAAGGTGTGTGGCTTTAAGTTTTGACGCAATTCAACCCGAGGTTCAAATCCGCCTTTTGCCACTCACTCTACTTCTTTTTCCCATCATATATCAGATCGGAAAGGCGTTTATTTTCATAAAATGAAGAATATATTTGAAAAGTGGAAATAAAGTGTCTAACGTGTGTTGTAACCGCTGCTCATGCTTTGTATTTGGACAGGTTGCAGTTACAGTTTTGGGTTATGTTGACAGTGACACTGACTGGGCACGTTCGTGGCTGAGACGTGGTAGTTTTACAAGGTGTGTTCTACGATTTATTTTTTCAATAGGATCAAAGAAAATAAGATTGAAATGACCTGAATATTGAGTCCGTCCGTTATTTTACCTGAAAGTATAGGCGTAATTTGTGGGTGGCACATGTATGCCCCCACCACTGCACAATAGGTATCTTTAAAGTGCCCGCTCACTTTTGCCCATGCCCGACTAAAAATAAAATTCTGCCTACGCCACTGCTACAAACCCACAGCTTGCAGCTAGGATCTATTTCTCATTTCACCTGTAAAGAGGGCATTTACATGAAACTTCATGAAATATAAATAACGAAAAAGTCATTAACATTATTATAAGTTAACATCATAACATTGTTAGTCAGGCAGAACAATGAAGCACTAGCACAGCGTGTAGTGGAAAGGAAAGGAGAAGCTCAGCATGTGTCAGAAAGACAAGTAACACACTTGTACATGGCACTTAATGTAGCAGGTGATTTTTAGGTATGATCTCACTCTCTCCTTGGATCATAATTGCATTCCTGCTGTTTCTAGACTTCGAGCAGACAGAACAGAGAGCGCTTAGATCACTTTCTCTCTGAAGAAACCCGTACGAGCTAAGCTAAAACATGGAACCACAGGAGGAGACTTTTGATTATTTTGAAGGCTTGACATATTCCCAAAACTATTCAACGTCAATTAATTCATTTCCAGTCCTCTCACCCCCGGGGGTTGGAAAAATGACATGTCTGTCCAAAAAAGAAAGAAAGAAAAAAAAAGAAAAGAAATAAATGATTTGTGGAAAGCAGAATATTAATTTTGTTATTCTAATTCTTCTGAATATTTAAATATATTGTTCACATTAAATATGATTTGACTTCGGATGTCATGTCCAAACGTCATTGATGTCAACATAGTGACATGTTTGGGTGTTTTCACACCTATAGATCGTTTGTTTTGTTCCAAAACAGTGACTCAATTTGTTACAATGTTGCATTTTCTTCTTGGTTCGGTTCGCTTTCACAAGGGAACATTTCAAAGCACATGCGAGTAACTGTCCTCTTATTGGTCAGAGTTTCCTGTATCATCCATCGTGATGATTGACAAGTTTGCTCCATGAGCTTATTGTGGCTTTATTTGTAACTGCTGAGATACATGCAAACACTATACGAATGTATAATCATCATTCCCACTAAATTATATATTACATTCGTATTAATACTGCAGTAAATTCAAACGCGCTCTCTCTGGTCTCCCAGCGCTGTCTAGAGGTTAACTGTGTCAAGACACACAAACACTATATGAATGTTATAATGCAGCCAGAGCAGGAATCAAGGCTTCATCAGGATAGCATTCTCACACAATTACACAACATTTTTAGATGAAGACATGCTCTTTAGGTTTTCAACTGTGATAACTAATGTGCTCAATCGCAGAGTCAGACACTACTACTGCTTTTTTAATATATAGCATATTTCCCGTTATGAATTATAATACCATTTGGTGCGTTGGTCCATTGGGTTGAATTGCTTTCACACCTCAAGCGAACCGTCCCAGAGTTGCAATCGGGTCTCGGAGCGGTTGTTTTGGTGCGGATCCGAGCGTGATCGCCGTGTTCACATATGCCTAAAAGAACCGAAACCAAGGAAGAACATTTTATCATATGGTCTTTTAATTACTGATGTAGGTATCAAATATTTTTTTCTGTCTGATCATAAGACTATTATTTTTAACATAGATGTCTCCAGCCCTGAACCACATTATATGCCGGCAGCCCGGTATGCTCATTCTTTTAACTCATCTACATCTGGAAAAATCTTAGATGCTTATATTAGTTCCCCAAAAACTCAGGAAATCCAGTTGAGTTAGTGAATATGTTTAATATGTTATGTTCAAATATACTGGATGTTGTTGCCCCTTTCAAATGGAAGAAACCTAGAACCTGTGTACATCTTTGGCTTAATGATGAAACAAGGGATATTAGACAAAAATAGAGGAAAGCAGAAAGGAAGTGGAAGAGGGACAAATTACAAATATCATATGAATGTGTTAGAGAGTGTATGGTCCAATATCAAAAAGCTGTTAAGTTTGCAAAAGCAAAATATTTTTCAGATCTTATTACTAAAAATGTACATAGTCCAAAACTACTATTTAATACCATAAATGGGGTACTAAATCCGATTTCTAATTTATATTCTGATCCCTCTCCTATGGCCTGTGAAAACTTCCTTAAGTTCTTTAGCGACAAAATTGATGATATAAGATCATGTATTTTAGCCTCTTCTGTGGATGAACCTCAGTCAACATTGCCAAATTTGAACATATTTATCTGAATTTTCTATGGTGTCTCATAGTTATTTACAACAATTTGTCCAACAAATGAAGTTCACTTTTTGTTCACTTGATGTTGTTCTTCCTCGCTTTTTATCATATATATTTGATACTATTAGTCCTAGTTTATTGTCAATAATAAATAGTAGTTTAGGCAGTGGAATAGTTCCACCTTATTTTAAACATGCCATTGTGCAGCCGCTGCTCAAAAAGTCAAACCTTGATCGTCCCATCTCTAAATGACCATTTTTATCAAAAGCTTTGGAGAGGGTTGTGTTTAATCAGCTCTCTTATTTCTTGCAGGAAAATTGTATTTTGGATAAATATCAGTCTGGTTTCAGATCACAGAGTCTGCTTTGCTTAAAGTATTAAATGACTTATTTTTTATTGTTGATTCTGCCAAATGTGCTGTCTTAATTCGTTAGATCTTAGCACTGCATTTGACATTCTTGATCATGGCATTCCTTTAAATAATTTACAGCAAATTAGGATCAAAGATTTTGCTCATCTCACGCACCGGTTTTGTATGGGGTCCCGCAGGGCTCGATCCTGGGTCCTGTTTTATTTTTTCTATACATGCTCCCTTTGTATATCATATTTAGCAAGAATAATATCATATCATTGTTACGCTGATGATACTCAATGTTATGTTCCTCTACACCCAAAGGATGGTTGTACTTTGCAGTGTTTGTTTGAGAGACATTAAACAGTGGATGTATGCCAACTTCCTTCAGTTAAATGACTCCAAGACGGAAGTCTTCATTTTTTAAGTAATAATACGTTTTCACGTTTCTACAGAGGTTGTTGCCAGTAAATTGGGACCTCTTGCTGGCAATCTCCATTCTCATGTTAGAAACCTGGGCGTTACTTTTGACTCTGCTCTGACTTTTGACAAACAGTGGTGTGGTCAGAAGTTGCTTTTATCAGTTAAAGAATATTGCAAAGTCATCTCTAACACCCAGAGACATGGAGTCTGTGATACACGCTTTTATTTAATCCAGAATAGACTACTGTAATGCATTATACTTGGGTATCTCACAGTCTCTATTGTCACGTCTCCAACTTGCCAGTGTTGTTTTCTCTCCACTTTCTCCCAGTTAAATATCGTATTGAGTTTAAAACACTATTGTTTGCTTATAAGGGTTTGCACGGACTTGCTCCCCCATACATCTCTGATCTCCTTTCATTCCATCATAATGGTTCCAGAAAACTCAGGTCCACTAGTAGTTTACAGTTGACCGTTCCAAGGACACGTTTAAAAATTGAAAGGATACCGTGCTTTTTCAGAGGCTGCTCCACAGCTTTGGAACAATTTGCCATTTTATATAAAGACTGCACCTACATGCAATCATTTTAAATCTCTGCTTAAAACTCATCTATTTACTGTTGCGTATGGTCATAAGTAGGTTCAGTGGGATAAATTGTAGTGTACTGTTTATGTTTACTTATAAGGGTGTTTGTCTACACTTTGTCCAGCACTTTGGCCAACAGCTGTTGTTTGCCAAACAACACACAGGTTCAGAAACAAAACGCTCAGGTGTGAAAGCACCCTTAGTTTTGTAAAAAAAAAAAAAAAAAAAAAAAAAAAAAAAAAAAAAAAAAAAAAAAGTTTAGAACTTTTTTTTGAATAGATGTATTGATTCTTAAAAAAAAAATTGTGAATTCAACAGCCAGTTCTAAAGTTTAAAGTTTTTCTAAACTTTAGAGGGACTCAATAAAAGTTCCAAGAGTTTTCAGTGTTATTTGGATATGAAATTAAAGCAATGGCCATTTTATGTGCATTATTTTCACATTTATAGCCATAATGCCTTTTAAAAGTTATGCTGCCATCAATGCACTGCAAGGCACTCGTCATTACAACATAACACATTTAAGTCGAAAACACACCATGGAAGGCAGCCTAAACAAACCCCCAAAAATATTTGTGAAAAAATAAACCCAAATATACGGAAGCCCTGAACCACATTGGAGCCTGATTCAAACTGCAGAACATTTCGTATAACTATTTTTAATGTTAAATACACACATATAATTACTACTTTATTTTCAAAATATTGCTACAACTTTATTCTCATAATGTTGGAGTTTATTCCAATGCTATCTCACGACCAATTCATATGTATTTGTACGATTCGTCTAAACCGCAGTGACGTGTAGGTTTAGGGGCGGGGTTTGAGGTTAGGTAATTCGTACGAAATCATACGAATTAGCCACCTTGTAAAATACGTACGAATTGCCATGAGATCAGATCGTAATTTTTATTTACGATTTTAATCTCATAATATTGATTTATTTTCATTTTTACATTGTGGTTCAGGGCATCTGAATTCAGAATGACAAAAATGTTTTCTTTATATATTTTATTTGTACATAGTATCAAAACTAAGCTGGTGTTAGATAAAGCAAATCTTGAAAGTCGAATGAATAACGTTATACTTTTTGTGTATCAGCTATTCCATACATCACGTTTCAAATCGACACACCCTTCAACATTGTGTATCATCTAGAATTACAAGTTTTCCATTCATTCTTGAATTGTAATTATGATATTTCTGACTCCACTTGAAGTGGAGGAACCATATATATTAAAAATAAGACCGATCGCAAATATTCAGTTTCATTCGTTTATTTTTGTTCCACTTTTTACCATACAAATCATTTCAAATCAGTTTTACAAAGAATAAAATGGTTCCTTTACAAATCTCCAATGAGCAAGCCAAAGGCGACTATAGTCTGTAGCAATATGTGTGGAGAAAAATAACACTATAATTATATACATTTCGGATAAATGATTTGCAGTCTGGGTGGAATCGCAGGCCCAGTAATTGGTGACCTGTGCTCTAGTGTAGTTGCCTTTAGTCTTCCCCACACTTCCACCCATAATTACCTCACTAATGACTATAAAATTTTTTATTAAAATAAAAAAATAAAAAGATCTGTATGAACATTGTTTATCAGGTCTACTGTCCAGGGTGTGATAGTTCAGTGTCACTGCTTCTGCCAAACTGTTGCATCAAGTAAATTCATCGCTAATTATGAGCCTCCAGATAGTAGTAAGATTTACAGGTCAGCTGTGTATCGACTCCACACAAACATTCCCTCGCATCCCAACATGTGATCTCATCGTACGCCTCAGTCCTTCACTCTTTTTACGCACTGGCTGTCAGCTGATGGAGCCCTTGCAGTAAATTGAAAAGGATGATGGTCTGACAGTTTGATGATAGTAATTATCTTCTCAGCACTGGCTGTAACATTTTCAAAATGATCAATCGGCTGCGGCGGGGCTGGTTGGACGGACTGTTTCTGTGTGAAGTGCTGCAGCTGATTTGGTAGCCACACACACACACACACACACACACACACACACACACACACACAAAACTCCCTCTGAGAATGAGTGAACACTGAAGACAAAACAAACCTATGGGCTAAAGCTGCTCTGCCACTGATTGTGTTTTTTAAATGTACGGGATTGTTTCATCCCTGAGGCAACAAAGCGGACACCCAGGGGTCAGAAGACAGGAAGGAGTCAATTAATCGATGACTTCTCAAAGACATTTTACAAATCTGTCAAGCTTTCCAAATAGTCCCACTGAGCAATTCTCCTTCTTAGCTGCTGCGCATTACTGATGTTGCCCCTGTGCAGATAGACAAAAATGAATGCTGAAGAAAAACAAAACAAAATGTTTTTGTTTTTATTTTTAATTTATGTTTTTATTTCCAAGATTAGTTTGAAGGTCAAATTGTATGGATGGAATTTGTTCATAAAAGATGCCATTAAACAATTATTTAAAATATAAGCTACTGTCTTTATGTTGTTTATTCATTAATTTTGAGATTAAATGTGAAATTATTACAGTATAATAATATGAATAAAAACTTTAATGTTATGTGCGATTAATCAGAAAATAATAATCGATTGACAGCACTAAAATATGTATTTATGATAGTAAATATTAATACTTATAAATAGTATTTTTAATATATATTTATATTTATGTATACTACTGTCACCCTTTTTGTAGTCTTGAATACAGTGCACCATCTTTAATATTTCTTCATCATGTGACATTGTTTTCTCAGTGATGAAGAAATTAGTTATTAGTTATTATTAGTTTATTTTCTGGTTTAAATTGGAAAATTTGAATCCAGTATTTTCTGTGTGTGTCCAAATTTTGGGCCTCATGGTAAATGTAGCGTCTGCTCAGGTGGCTGAATGGTCCGCCCAATTGATTTGGGTTTTGCTCAGCAAGAAAAAAAATTAGAGGAACATTGCCAAGCATCGTGTCATAGTTTGGTTACCATTAAATGGCCAATGGAGGGCGCTGTAGGGTTTCATCTTTTTTTCACGCCTTCAGACCAAGTCTTTCGCTTGTTTTGTTTTTCTTGGGTTGGGTGACCCAACACTAGGTAACCTCCATTTGATTTCTGCAGCTGTTCCCATGGCAATTGGTCGCTTGTGGTTTACAGGCTTGTCTGAGTGAAATAGTGTGGACTGTGCTTGTGTTATAACCCTCTGATAACTTGTCTGCAAGCGAATGTGAATGTGAATGTGAATAGAAAACATAGGTGTCAGCATGTGTTTGGAGGACACTTTGGTGAATATGATTTCACAAAGTAAACATGTTCTTGAATCAACAACATGTTTATCCTGCAACAACATTCCTATCAACCAATCAGATTTGAGGGACAACTTTATGTCAAGTTTTGGTTTACAACAAGGGTTAGGTGCTTCTACATCAGTGTTATTAGCCTATAATGTCTCTCTGATTTTAGGGATAAGTTATAGGTAGGTTTAGGGATAGGGTTAGGACTACATTTTCGGACAGAAATGTTGTTCCAGGATCAACAAAATATAGAACCAGGAACATGTTGCATTTAACAAAATTGACACTTTTACCTCAATATTGTTGTGTATAACTGTGTGACCATTGAGAAATGTTTAATTTTCTTAAATGGATCTTTGTGAAAGTGCATAGATTTAGAAATCACAATTAGCCTAGGGGTGTGTGTGTGTGTTTGTGCATACAGGGGTTTGCGTGTGTGCAGCTAGCTGTCTAAACCATTTAGACGGCTGATAATTCCAATGGATTAGATCCCTGAAGCTGTTTTTATAAACCTCCTTTTATCCTTCGAGATGTCACCATTACTCTTCTCTGTTGTATAAATATGCCTAATAATCTGCCATCTCACAGGGAAACAGTTAGGATGTGTTGATCTTTTTAATTTCATTTAATTTCCAGGCACAATGTACTTTGAACAGTATAGGCTCTATTTGACTAAACTAGAGATTAAATGGCATAGACTATTTTGAGTTGATATTAATATTAATTAATTTTGTTGAAGTAATTTTTTCACCTTTGGATGGTGTACAAATAGTTGGTGCACGTGATTTCACCGAGTGCAACACGTTCCTGGATCAATGTCTTTGTTGATCCTGTAACAAACTTCCAATCAACCAATCAGATTTGAGCGACAAGTTTAGTTCATGTCAAGTTTAGGCTTACAACCAGGCGCTTCTACATCAGTTTTATTCACCTATCATTTCCCTTTAATTTTAGGGATAATTTATGAGTAGGGTTTAGGTTTACGACTAGGGATAGGGATAGGACACAATTTTCAGACAAAAATGTTCAAGGATCAACAAAATATGTTGAGCCAGGAACATGTCTTACTTGGCAAAATCACGGTGACTGTAGAAATAACACACTTCACTTTTTAAAAAAGAGGGTTTGTTACAACAGACTTTGCCTGCTAACACTAATAAATCAAAGATGAAATGTTACTAGCCATATGATTTTGACTATTCTTTGACCTTCATGATATCAATAAATGTAAGTGTTCTCCCTTAAAATGACATTGGAGAATTCCCACTGACTTAGTGGGTATAGTTTGTTATTGTAAATCAATAGCAGGAGAGTAAAGTTTGATTGATACAGTCAGGAAGGTTGCAGAAAGGTTGCCATATTGTCAGAACTTTGTGAGCAGTTTCTAACTTTTTCTGACACTGCAAGGTCATAACATTCATATGTGTATGGACAGGTAGGCTTATTTGGTGGCAAGGTGTAGGCTATTCTGTACATTTGTTTCTAATGCTAGCCATATATACAAGTATTTAGAAATCACACAACAGAATTAATCCATAATGTCCGAAAAGTACATACCTTTCAAAAAGTTGATTATATAGATGGATAGGTAGGTAGGTAGATAGGTAGGTTACAATGCATCTGCATATAATTTCAACATGCAATAGGGTGGCCATATGTCCAGATTTTGGCCAGACAGTCCGGATTTTAAGGCCCCTGTATGGCGTCCAGCGCAGCCTCAAGCCGGACACTCATTTGTCCTCCATTTTGGAGTTGCGCTGAATCGGCCTCAAAACCCCCGCTCTAGAATCTTTATTGGGACGCAGCAGCATAGCATCTAATGCCGTAAGATCTCTGGTCAAACAAATGATTGGCTGAAAGCAGTATCAAATAAATATCTGATACATCATTGGTTAAAAACATAAACAAGCCTCCACGTGCTGGCTACGTCATATCATAACGTTAACATGCCGAAACGTCAGACGTCATTGAATCCGGAATGGACAAAAGAGCATGAATTTGTATCAAAAAGCAGTAGAGATGCTTTTAATGTATTTTGCATGCTGGATTTTTGCCTAAGCTGCTGCAGAGGGTGAACTTCTTTGTTAAGAACTGAAATGTGTATTTATTTATTTGTTTTTCTCATTCATTATTTGTTTATTTAGTATATATTTCTGTTATTTCCAGAAGTCCAGAAATGTTATGTTTTCTGGCACTGTGCCAGATTGTTTATGCATTTCTTTTATTTCCAGAAGTCCATCAATTTTATGTTTTCAGGCACTGTGCACTTTGCAAGACAGGTTCATCTCAGTGGTCAGTTTTTGAAACGGACATCACAATGTCATACAAATACTGTGAACAAATACAGTATTGCCTCTTCTGTTACACATAGGTCAAGATATACTGTAGATCAAATAGTCTGGCAACGAATAGAGTAGGCTATTTCAGAATCACTGTATCATGATACCATCGATATGATGAACTAAATTGTATTGTAGTTGTGAGTACACCAGAGTCTTATGCAATTATTCTTGCCTCACTAAATGCCGCAGAGTGTCCTCCTTTTTGGTGTTATGGAAATGGTCACCCTAATATTTCATTACATTGCTAAAAATCATTAGGTATCCTTGCCTTGTTTTAGAATAAATAAATAAAAATTGGCCAGACAGTGACTGAGAGTGTGTGTCCTCTGTTTATGGTGCCGGTGATGAGGTCTGATTTATGTCAGGTGTGTGTGATGGAGTGCCAGGGAGGATTATGGGAAATGTAGTCCATGTTCAGTATTCTGGTGAGTGTGAGGGAAAGCCTGTCATGATCGTGACAGGATGTTAGTCATATATGGAAATAAGGAATGTTTTGAGTAAGTCTCGTTACTAGTCAAAATCTCACTTTATCAGGTTTAGAAGAGTACTGGAGCTCTAGTTTCTCAATAATACATAGGGCTGCACGATTATGACAAAAATCATAATTGTTGATTATTCGTATTATTAAATACGATTATCACAATTTACATTGAATGATATTTTAAATAGCTTTTATACCATTGTCTGAAGCAACTGAATGCCATATTTTTATATTTAGAAACTAGGCATCAGGGTGGTTCCCCGAGAGCTAAATGTTCCCCTAGGGTAATTTACCTGGTTGCATTTGCACTGCCAGTAGGAACTCTGAAGTGATGTAAGCCATGCTTATTGTTGTGACTTATTTATTTTGACTCTCAGAGAACACCAGAGTCTGAGCTAGGGGTGGGAGAAAAATTGTAATCTTAGATGCATCGCAATGTGGATGTGGACAATTCTGAATCGATTCACAAATGTCAAAAAAATCTATTTTCTAAATGTTGATAACGTAATGTTGACAGAACGCAAAAGGCGCAACTCTGAAGCGCGGGAAGTGCAGCGCCCGGACCGTCAGTGGCGTGCACATGACAGAGACGCATGAAGGCTGAGCAAGAAATCCGACCGGCACCCTCTGCATTAAAAGCTAGCGTATGGAAGCACTTCGGCTTCTATGAAGTTTAAGGGGAAAATGACCTGGACAAGAGCCACCATATTAGAAACCATATTACACGTTTCCAACGCTGCCAACCAGAGGACCACAAACTCTATCGCAGATTTGATGGTCAAGGATTTGCTTCCGTATGCAGATGTTAATTTAGTGTTCAGATGTTTTTGATTGTGGTATACAGAAGGAAAAAAAGTGTCTGCGCTCAGGATTTAGTTTGAAGTCATAACTCTATTATTTATTTGCGTATACGAGCAGCTGTATGTTACTAGTTATTCGAATATGCTCCATATATAAAAGTCCACAAGCATTACTTTTGAATGAGAGCTGCTGGTACATAGTTCTATATTTTGGTATAAAAGCTGTGATTTAGGGACAGCAAAATGTTTTTTTATTTATTATATTGCTCATTACACATAACAGGAGGGTGTTGGTTATTACTTTATGTTAGTGATTTAGAATATGCTGAAGTCTGTATTCATTTACTATATGCATGTATTAATTAAGTATGCTGCTACAGACACTTTTCCTGTTGGCGCTTTGCAATGTTGGGACATATTCTGGCAAATGACTTGCAAAATCACTTTTATTAGCTTTATTAATAAAAGATGTTGGAAGTAAATTCATTATGGGTCATTACAAATACTTTGCTTTAAAAGTACCAAATGAGAAAAAAGAAAATCTGTAGAAAAAAAAGATGCAGTGATAATCGTTTCATAATACATCGCAGCCCTCTGAATCGTAATCGAATCGTGAGGTGCCTAGAGATTCCCACCCCTAGTCTGAGCACAGGACACTCACATTCTCCATCTTCATTAGCTTACGGTCAACAGTCTTAACAGTCCTGTCTAATTTGTTATTAGGTAGAACTGCTATACAAAGAAAGTAGACATTGTATGAAAACGTATTAGCGTTTGCCGTGTGGTTGATGACCAGTGTCACTAGCTGAGCAGAAATACATAATCATGTTTCGCTTGCTCCCCTCAAAGTTGCGTTGGATTGTCTCCTTAGCATAAGGGTTGAGAGGTCCATCCATCACTGTTAGTTAGTTCACATAGGCTGTGTGCATGGCTTTTTAAAAATGGTGGGTGCTATTTCGCGTGCATTCTACCAGTAAGCGTACACTTTTGTCACTGGTAGTTCTTATTGTGCTGGGTTAAGCCTTGTTTATACTTTCGTCTGGCTCCGCAGCGCGAGCCTCCACTGACGCCTCGTCCGTTTGAGCAGGTGTTTATACTCGACGCACTCGCCATTGTGCTATTCTTTGAAATGACAGAGGGTGACTTGGAGTAGTTGTTCTATAAACCATCAGGAAACAGTGGTAAGAAGTAGTACACACTAGACCCTACTCGGAAGTTGTTGAGATTCGCCTGTAACATACGTAACATACTCTAAACACACCTCTTAAGCATGCAAAATAATATAAGTGAATTTTTTTTGTAATCGCAGCTTTGAACCATTACGTAATTGTGGCATCCGTAATTGTAATCGCGATTAGAAATTCGATTAATTGTTCGATTAATCCCGTTCACACAGAACAAATTTTTGCAGTGAGAGGCACCTTTTTTAATAGATTTCGGTTGGCAGAGAGCGTTTTGCGCGCTGCTTATGCGCCCCGGGCGCCTCGCGCTTTAACCATCTGCTGTGCCTCGCGTTTTAGAAGGAGCGCTCTGAGCGCATGAAGTTGAAAAAAAAATCAACTCTGAGTGGAAAAGCGCCCATCAGCGCGTTTTTTTTCTATTGTCCAATCAAATGAATGAAGAGGCGGGCAGGTTCGAAAACGCGAAGTGCACTGCACTGCCTTTTTTGGTTGGCGTTTTTTCATTTAGAAAAGAGCAGAGTTTTTTTTTTATTTATTTTTTTTATGTTGGTAGGAAACCCCGAATCAGCTGCCCTGTCAGTCTAATCAAGGTAACGGTCACCACAACGGAAGGCCTGCCTCTTCATTCATTTGATTGGACAATAGAAAAAGCGTGATGATGTCGGGCGCTTTTCTGCTCAGAGTTGATTTTTTTTTCAACTTCATGCGCTCAGAGCGCTCCTTCTAAAACGCGAGGCGCAGCAGACGGTTAAAACACGAGGTGCCGGGGCGCATAAGCAGCACGCAGAACGCTCTCTGCCAACCGAAATCTATTCAAAAAAAGGCGCCTCTCACTGCGAAAAAGCGTTCTGTGTGATCGGGGCCTTATGTTTCTATTTCTAAGGAAAATGATGCATTAAATAAAGAATTGAGAAACCTCAGTTAGAACATCACAGAGGAAAGCACCTCAGAACTGCTGGTACAGTTTGCTCATCAAGACCCAATTTAACAGCAGAATTGAGTTGCACAGTTGCAGGTAACAGCTTTGGCAGGTTGAGCTGACAATAATGTGTCGTTCTTGTTTCAGAGTCAATAGGTGTAAAATTGGCTAAATGGTAAAATGTGTTGTTATGCTTGAGAATGTAATTCGGCAATGATGTAGTTCATTATGCTGGATTAATTATGTGGTGTGAATGGGGGGTTGAAGATGCTAATCCTGAATATTTTTATTTATCATATTTTTCCCCAGGAAAATTAAAGAACTGGAGTGCACTTTATGATATGGTTTAAATTGCAATAATAATAATAATAATAATAATAATTATTATTATTATTATTATTATTATTAGTTAATTGTACCTAGTAACTAGTGCATTGCATCTTACATAATATATATGTGTGTGTGTGTGTGTGTGTGTGTGTGTGTGTGTGTGTGTGTGTGTGTGTGTGTGTGTGTGTGTGTGTGTGTGTGTGTGTGTGTGTGTGTGATATACACATACACACATTTGTTTTTTTGAATTGTGGGGACATTCTATAGGCGTAATGGTTTTTATACCGTACAAACCGTATTTATCCCCCTACACTACCCCTACCCCTAAACCGACCCATCTCACACACACTCACACACACACACACACACACACACACACACACACACACACACACACACACACACACACACACTACCCCTACCCCTAAACCTACCCATCACAGGAAACTGCACATTTTTACTTTCTCCCCAAAAAACTCATTCTGTCTGATTTATAAGCCTTTTGAAAAATGGGGACATGGGTAATGTCCTCATAAGTCACCCTCTCCTTGAAATACCTATCTCATACCCATTTCATTATACACATTTGTGTCCTGATATGTCACACACACACACACACACACACACACACACACACACACACACACACACACACACACACAAAACTAGAAGAAGTGTGATTTTCCAGCGTGATATTTTTTTTAACGTGTTATTTCATAAATAATGGATGGAGAATAATGACATTTTCAACATTCTTGACAAATATTCTGCAAGTTAAACACTTGTCAATGACGTGGTTAAAAATAGGACTTCTAAAAGTACATTCATGCCTTCAAACTAGAACAAAACAGACCGATGAAGCATGCTAGAATTGCTTGATGCATGATCTACATCATTGTGGAGGAGTAACTAACTAAATTTAAATATGTTTGTTACAAAAAAATAAAATAATAATAATAATTAAGTGTGACAGTTCTTCTGATTTCAAAACGACTTTTCCAATTACAAACTACTTTTTCCACTGTGCTTTTCATCACATTGTACTGAGTACAGCTTTACAGCCGAGCTCGCAGAGGTAACAATCCAGCACGCTCTCCTGAAATGCTCTTTCTGTTATGGCACTTGGAAGGACACATCCTTTAATACTCAATTTGTTTATTCAGATGGTTCATGTAAAATAACTCAGTGGAAAATACCTGTTCAGTTGTTCCGGTGTTGCAGTTTGTTATTTAGTGAAAAAATTCAAGGCTGCTGTTTGTCATTATTTAACACAATTCTATAAATTTGTCAGCATTGGTTGCAGCAGACATGAAGCAGGATCTAAGTGCAGCAGTCTTTATTCAAAAACTCAAATACTCAAGAACAGGACAGAACAACCAGCTAAACCCAACTGATCTAGAACTGACAAAGAACTGAAAGAAACACAGGGCTTAACTGTCTGTAACTAAACTTCAGTAACCATGAAGACATACAGGCAGGGGATGGAAGAAGAACCAACTAACACACTAGAAAACCAACCTAGAAACAGACTCTCAGAACAGGAAAACAGGGGGTTATTCCAGAAAGCAAGGTTAATGCTGCCTTCACGTGCTATTGGAATTATCGCAAATACTAGTTTCCTAGTTAAAAGATGGGACTTGAATGCCCTCTCAAGTCAAAATTTGAATGTAATGAGCTCGTAATCACGACTTCAGAAGTGGGAAGTATGAAATTTCAGATAGCTCATGAAGGCAGCATATAACTTACCATCACATACACTCACCTAAAGGATTATTAGGAACACCTTTTCAATTTCTCATTAATGCAATTATCTAATCAACCAATCACATGGCAGTTGCTTCAATGCATTTAGGGGTGTGGTCCTGGTCAAGACAATCTCCTGAACTCCAAACTGAATGTCAGAATGGGAAAGAAAGGTGATTTAAGCAATTTTGAGCATGGCATGATTGTTGGTGCCAGACGGGCCGGTCTGAGTATTTCACAATCTGCTCAGTTACTGGGATTTTCACGCACAACCATTTCTAGGGTTTACAAAGAATGGTGTGAAAAGGGAAAGACATCCATTATGCGGCAGTCCTGTGGGCGAAAATGCCTTGTTGATGCTAGAGGTCAGAGGAGAATGGGCCGACTGATTCAAGCTGATAGAAGAGCAACTTTGACTGAAATAACCACTCGTTACAACCAAGGTATGCAGCAAAGCATTTGTGAAGCCACAACACGCACAACCTTGAGGCGGATGGGCTACAACAGCAGAAGACCCCACCAGGTACCACTCATCTCCACTACAAATAGGAAAAAGAGGCTACAATTTCCACAAGCTCACCAAAATTGGACAGTTGAAGATGGGTCTGATGAGTCTCGATTCTGTTGAGACATTCAGATGGTAGAGTCAGAATCTGGCGTAAACAGAATGAGAACATGGATCCATCATGCCTTGTTACCGCTGTGCAGGCTGCTGGTGGTGGTGTAATGGTGTGGGGGATGTTTTCTTGGCACACTTTAGGCCCCTTAGTGCCAATTGGGCATCGTTTAAATGTCACAGCCTACCTGAGCATTGTTTCTGACCATGTCCATCCCTTTATGACCACCATGTACCCATTCTCTGACGGCTACTTCCAGCAGGATAATGCACCATGTCACAAAGCTCAAATCATTTCAAATTGGTTTCTTGAACATGACAATGAGTTCACTGTACTAAAATGGCCCCCACAGTCACCAGATCTCAACCCAATAGAGTATCTTTGGGATGTGGTGGAACGGGAGCTTCGTGCCCTGGATGTGCATCCCACAAATCTCCATCAACTGCAAGATGCTATCCTATCAATATGGGCCAACATTTCTAAAGAATGCTTTCAGCACCTTGTTGAGTCAATGCCACGTAGAATTAAGGCAGTTCTGAAGGCGAAAGGGGGTCAAACACAGTATTAGTATGGTGTTCCTAATAATCCTTTAGGTGAGTGTATATCGAAATGGGACGGCGTTCACATGCAGTTTTTAACGTGGAAAACTCGTATTTATGATAATTCCGAGAGCACGTGAAGGCAGCATAAGTTCAGACAACTAAGAGTATGTTCCCAGTCAACACACAAGACATTCTCAACAGAACGATGAATCGATGACTCACTTTTGTTTAATGGCGATTTACATAACCTACTTAGTGCACATCGCCACCTATTATGGTGGTGGTGCAATAATTTTTTCAATATTGTTGTTTATAATCTTTATTCACTGAGAATAATGATTATATTGTTTGTTTGATGTTAATTAATCAAATGCAGATCCATGTGTGGGATGACATAATACATATATTTGAATTGAATTAACATTTAAACATTACCTTGTTGTAGTAGTGCTATAATATTGTACATTATATAACTGTAACTATATAACGAATTTAGTTATATTAATATAACTATATTAATTATATAACACACATCTGAATACCTCTTAAGCAAACTAACCCTGAAACATAACCTGTTCTGGAGCAGGTTATGTTCAGAGAGTGAGTAGCTATGGCTACTTACATACCCTGAAAGTTACCTTGGAAATGGAAATTTGGGGTTATCCACTTACTTACTCTTAAAGATAACCAGGTATGTCACATAACCTGCTTTCTGGAATACCCCCTGATCAGAAAATCTGCAATGTCACCTGCACATGGGAGACATTCTGGTGACACAACCAGCCCATCTGAGATGAATTAATTTTAAATGTGAGGAAAGTGGTTCACTTTTGGTCACTTTGAACGGATCATTAGACAGTTTATCTGTCATTTTTGTTTGAAATAAATGTCTGTCCAAGCTGATATGAGATGGAAATAGAGCAAAGAATGGGATTGGAGAAAAAAAGGCGAAAAATCTAAAACTTTGTTCAGTTGGGTCAAAATCTAAATCCACTATACTCTCCACACCACTGTTACTGTTACGGGGCGGGTTTCTTTTGTAATTTTGTCTGGCTCAATGACACAATAGTTGGCTAAGTTAGTGTAAATTGCAATTGCCAACAAGACGGCTATTTGGAAACTTATGAGTGAGAGAAGTTGGGTGCAGGTGAGCAGCTAAAGTGATTGAGATGGAAATAATAAAAAAAAAAAAAAAAAAAAGGAAAAGCCTTGTGTACATGTCTACATTGCAGGAGCAAAATCACAGCTCCTGATTAAATATGAATAAAGACTCCAGAACATATATTCAGTTTGAACTACACAGTTTACGGTAATGCATGCTCTTCGCGGTTGGCTGATTTGGTAAGAAAGTGTCTTCTGAGAACATAAATGCAAAACCATCAATCCATAATGAACACACAAATTGCTGTCATTACAACTAGATGGAAAGTAGCATTAGTGTGTCTTTAAAAGTAACTTTAAAGTATTTTGTGCTTTTGAGATAAGAGGAACCAGATTCCTGAAAATTCCTAGTCGCATGATTCCTGTTGTCTCCATGACTCAGACAGCGTGACTGGAGCGTTTTGGTGACCTTTCGGTTTCTATGATTGCTTTTATCAAGGTGTGTTTGCCATTATCATTCAAATTTAAATTTGAGATTTTTGTCCAGATCACCCCTTCCCTCTGTTTTTTTTTTTTTTTTTTTCTCAGATTCTTCATCCTGTCATGCCCTCTCTCTTTCTATTTCCCTCACCAAGAATTATCTTAAGTTTCCGAGAATGCCGTGGGAGGTTGAAAGCTGTAGGTGGGATAAGACATTTAGAGGTTGGCTTCCTGTTGTTAGCACTCTAGTGTATGCTGCTCCATCTTTGCAGGCTCCATCTTGCTTTGACCTTTGGCACTGAAAGGAAAACAGGAACTCTGGAGTGCAGATGCCAGGGAGTCTTTAATCATCCTTCGCCACCACAGAAAGTCAATTCTGTCTTTTTTCCTTAGCATAGCAGGACAGAAGTGAATATGCATGTAAAAACAAGATGTTCACTTTAAGGTCCACCTAATATTTTATCTTTTAGCATGTATTTTGTTAATGGGTTAGTTTACCCAAAAATTGTAATTATGTCATATACTCACCCTCATGTCATTCCTAACCTGCAAGACTATTGTTCATCTTCTGAACAGAAATGAAGATCTTTGACTACATCCTCGTTATTTGAGACAATTTTTTTGAGACTGTCAGTCCTGGGATTGTGTCGTTATTGAATAAATCCTAGTCTGAAGGAGCGATTCCCTCGAGTTTGAAAATTGCCTCAATTACACCTGTACTAAAGAAACCCTCACTTGATTCCTCTATTTTATCAAACTTTCATCCTATATCCATCGTGGCGTTTATTTCCAAGGTATTGGAAAAAAAAAAAAAAGTATTATTACAGCTTCAGACTTTCTTAAATGACAATTATATCTTTGGGAAGTTTCAGTCAGGCTTTAAACCTTTGGACAGCACTGAAACTGCTCTTACAAGAGTTATCGATATTTACATGGCTACAGACTCAGGAGATTCCGTCATTTTAGTAATGTAAGATTTGTCCTCTGCTTTTGATACTGTTGACCATCGATTCTTGTTTCTTGGCTGGAGTCTTGCACTGGTCTAGGGGGCAAGGTTTTAAGCTGTTTCAATTATTATTATTTTTTTTAACTGATAGACGTTTTTCTGTAAAATTGGGACATTTCTCTTCTTCTCACCGAAATTCATCTTGCGGTGTGCCTCAGGGTTCTGTCTTGGCTCCTGTCCTATTCTCTCTCTATTTTCTTCCTCTGGGTTCTATTTTTAGGAAACACAATTTCTCATTTCACTGTTATGCTGATGACATGCAAATGTATATGCCTTTGTCTAGGAAAAATAAGAGTGCTCTAGACAATTTGATATGATGTCTTAAGGAGGTTAAAGCTTGGCTTGCCAAGAATTTCCTATTTTTGAACTCGGAGAAAACAGAAGTTGTTGTTTTTGACCCTTCAGAAACAAGAGCAAAACATGATCTTGACCTTGGATCTCTAGATCTATCTATCTCTCCCGAAGTACGGAATTTAGGTGTGATATTAGATAGTTCCCTCAAATTTGATAAGCAAATTAGTGGTGTCATTGGATCTAGCTTTTTCTATCTTCGCTCAAAAATAAAATCTTATCTTCCAAAGCGCTCGTTGGAGACTGCGATCCATGCTCTTATCACCTCGTGCCTGAACTATTGCAACTCCCTTTATTTTGGTATATCAAAATCCTATACACCGCGCCTGCAGGTTGTGCGAAATTCCTAAGGGAAAGAGGGAATTTGATCATGCTACCCCCCTTTTGAAATCCCTCCATTGGCTTCCGATAAATTACAGAATAGAATATAAAATTGTATTACTGGTATATAAATCTTTAAATGATTTAGCACCTTCTTATTTGTCGGACTTACTCCATTTATATTCTCCCACTAGAACCCTTAGATCTGAAACAAAATTTCTCCTTCAGATAGATGGCTAAAATCAAGGGGTAACCAAGATTTTGAAGTGGCAGGCCCCACACTGTGGATCGGCTTCCACTATATATCAGAACAACTTCCTCTGTCTTAAAACGTATTTATTTTCTGTTGCTTTTAGATCATAAGAAGTGTTTCTGTCTTGAACTGTGCTCATCTGTTTCTAATTACCATTGGCTCTGTTTTTCTATGTGTACATTACTTTGGTCGGCCAGTGGGTGTTTTTAAATGTGCTTTATAAATAAACTGAACTGAACTGATATTTTTGATGAAATCTGAGAGATTTCTATCCCTCCACTGACAGCTACACAAATGACACTGAAAAATGAAAAAGTTCATAAAGAGATCGCTTTAAATTGAGCGGTTTAGTCAAAATTTTCTGAAGAGACTCTTTATATGATGAACAGATTGAATTTAGGCTTTTATTCACATATACACATTGATCAGCAAACATAAACAGAAGCTTAACCAAAGCTGCTTTACGCGCAAGAACAAACCTCTTGCTGATGCTCAAACGTGCTGCGTAACACGAGAATGAACCTCATTGGTTCACTGCCGGTTGTATATTCTGTATATAACTGTGTATGTGACAAATAAAACTCTTGAATCTTGAATCTTGCTGAAGCTCAAACGTGCTGCGTAACATGAGAATGAACCTCATTGGTTCTCGCTGAAGCTCAAACGTGCTGCGTAACACGAGAATGAACCTCATTGGTTCTTGCTGAAGCTCAAACGTGCTGCGTAACAGGAGAACGAACCTCATTGGTTCTTGAGGAAGCTCAAACGTGCTGCGTAACACGAGAATGAACCTCATTGGTTCACTGCCGGTTGTATATTCTGTATATAACTGTGTATGTGACAAATAAAACTCTTGAATCTTGAATCTTGCTGAAGCTCAAACGTGCTGCGTAACCTGAGAATGAACCTCATTGGTTCTCGCTGAAGCTCAAACGTGCTGCGTAACACGAGAATGAACCTCATTGGTTCTTGCTGAAGCTCAAACGTGCTGCGTAACAGGAGAACGAACCTCATTGGTTCTTGAGGAAGCTCAAACGTGCTGCGTAACACGAGAATGAACCTCATTGGTTCTTGAGGAAGCTCAAACGTGCTGCGTAACACGAGAATGAACCTCACTGGTTCTTGTGGAAGCTTTTAGTGCACAAATAAATATACTAGATGTGTAATTTAAGTTGTGCATTGATAGTTACAGTAAATGTTTTTGAAAGCAATCTCTTATATCCAGGCTGCATTTATTTGATCAAAATAGAGTAAAAAACTGTATATCGTAAACTATAATTTCAATTTAAAGCAACGGTTTTCTATTTAAATGTTTTAAAATGTAGCGAGAGAGAGAGAGAGAGAGAGAGAGAGAGAGAGAGAGAGATCTGGTACTCAAAAATCACTTTTATCAACGTAGAATTTTTTTGTAGGATTTGATGACTAGCAAGAAAAATATAAAAATATAAATAAAAAAACAGCATTTATTTGAAATAGATTTTTTTGTAAGAGTGCAAAAGTCTTTACTCTTTTAATAAATGTATTGCTTCCTTGTGAAATAATTGAAGTATTCATTTCAGTGTTAATTATTAATAAGTATTCATTTATTTTATATATTGTAATGACACCATCATTTTTATACTTTATTTTATACTTTTTAAAAATGTATGCATTTCAACAAATTAAATTCATAATTAGTTTCTTTTTCTTAAGATACATCATTTTTTCATACCTTTTCTGTAGACCCTCTAGCACCCCTTATGGCCCCAGTTTAAAAAAACCTTTGTATAATAAACAAAAACAAAAAAATGTTTCACTAATAATAATGCACGAATTTGCCATTTATTTATTTATTTGTCCGTGAGTGGTTATGTGCCATGTTATGCAGCTTATCTTGCTTTTTTCCTTGCTTTCTTCCTTCCCACCCTAGATATGGCAGCCCAATATTCATTTTGACAGTGCCAAGAGTGTGCATGCATGAGCTTGTATTAAGATGCAGTGCTTGCGGTGAAGAAAATGGTTTGATTCTATAGAAAGTGGCAGCATTCATTTGTGGTGATGACAGCTTGACATTGCAGACAGGAGCATGTTAAAATGTCATCTATTGAGTCACAGCTTGAGGAGTTGAAGGGAAAATGAGGGTGAACCTCAAAGAGTGCAACACTTTTCAGTTTTACTACAGGAATCTGTCGACACCCGCTGTGGCGCAGTTAATCAGACTAGTGCGCTTTTCCCATCGTCACCGGTGTGAATATATTCTCTTCCCACAGCAAAGCATCGTTTCTTTATCTTCTGCTGCTTTAACGCCCTTACGCTGCTTGATACTGAACTGATCACACGTGCTTTGATCACGGCATGGGCTTTCAGACTGCAGGCATGGGCTAGAGCTCTCTGAGAGGTAATCCAAAGTGCTCTGCTGTCAAACACGTTGCTAACTCATGCAAGGAAGCCTCTTCGAGTGGAGTTCATTCTGCCAATGCTTTCAAATTGGCTTAGGGGTCTTGTGGCACTTTTTATCTGAACTTCAATAACGGTTCAGCTCCTCTTGGTGTATCTATTCTAAACAGGGCTTGGCTGTGCTGTTTCCCCTTCAACTAAGCCAATATCTCATGAATTATTTATTCCTTCCAAATTTGGGTTGAAAGAAAATTAGTATTAAAGGACTTTTGTTTTACAAAGAAATCTTCTCATGTCTGGCCTGTACACTCTAAAAAATGCTGGAGGTTAAAAACAACCCAAGTTGTGATTGGGTTGTTCCCTTTCAAGGGAACTCGCGCTGCGTCACCTCTTTGGGAACGCCTCTGCGTGTCCAATAGAGAGACGGAACGTCATAGGTGGGTGACATCATAGACCCGGAAACTATAAAGCATACCGGCAAACATACGCCTTTAGCTTCTGTTGTCTTCAGCAAGTGCTCTCTGTATTCACTGTCCCTGTCATTCTGTGTTTGTGTCTGAGTTCAGACTTTGATGTTTTTCTCTCACAAAGTTTACACACACACACTGACAAAAGAGAGATATGGCGAGCGAACAATCGTTCAGAAAGTGTGTTCTTCCCTGCTCGCGCTTCCTTACGAGCGGGGATACACACTTGATTTGCGTTGTTTGTTTGGGTGAGCAGCACACGCAGTCGGCTCTCGAGGGGGCCGGCTGCGAGCATTGTGAGGCGCTGCCTCTTCGCGTGCTGTGATCCCGCCGGGTGCTCTTTGAGCTCATGTCGTGAGGTTCGCAAATTGATTTGACGGTTGGGCTTCAGACGGGCCCCGCCCTTTCTCAGCCTTCACCCGTCAGATCCGCGGCCGCTTCTCTGGATTCGGGAGCCCGCTCTGTGGTCTCTCCCGCCCGGAAGGCGGCCTCGGTGCTGCAGCTGTCTTCCTCCGAGAAGGTCGATATCTGCAGTATCGATGCGGGGGTTGAAGACTCGCCACTTCAAACCCCCGCTACTGAGGAGCTTGTGGAGGTTTTGAGCAGGGCTGTGGCTAAATTAAATATTGACTGGCCACAAGATCAGCAGGAGGGCGCCTCAGTAAAGAGCAGGCTTGATGAGCACTTTCTGCCAGCCCGTTCTGTTCAGTCTCCACGGCGGAGCTTGCCGTTCTTCACTGATCTCCACACTGAGGTGTCGAGATCGTGGAAGCAGCCCATGTCTTCATGAGTGTTCAGTCCCCACAGTAATCGGTTTATAGTAATATCTGGGGGCTGAAAAGACATGGATATGGTCCGATGCCGAGGGTGGAAGAGACGCTCGCGAGCCATCTCTCTCCCAAATCTTCTATGGCAGCCCTAGTGGCCACGGAGAGACATCTCTGGCTAAATCTGACTGAGATCAAGGAGAAGGACAAAAGCTTCCTGCTTGATGTGCCTCTGTCTCCTGAGGGCCTGTTCGGTGACGCCGTCACCACAGTTACTGACAGGTTCCAGGAGGCAAAAAAGCAATCAGCAGCGCTAAAGCAGTTCCTTCCCTGTAAAGCCCAGGCCTTGTCTGCTGCTGAGAGAGAGCAGCAGATGCCGAGTATGAGCTCCTCCCATCACCTCACACTTTTGATTCTATGAGCTTGACATTAATGCTATTCCTGGGGCTCAGGTGCTCACTCCCTAGACAATGTTACATGCGGGCATCCGGCTCCTGTGGGATGTGGGTATTCTCATTCCCAAAGAGGTGACGCAGCGCAAGTTCCCTTGAAAGGGAGCGTCTCTGTTATGACTGTAACCTTAGTTCCCTGAATAGGGAACGAGATGCTGCGTCACCCTGCCATACTCCCTGCATGTCTGCGAGCGCCTTGCTTTATTCACATTACAGAAGCTAAAGGTGTGTGTTTGCCGGTATGCTTTATAGTTTCCGGGTCTATGACGTCACCCGCCTATGACGTTCCGTCTCTCTATTGGACTGATTACATACGTGCTTCACGACACAATCACGCAGAGGCATTCCCTAAGCAGTGGCGCAGCGTCAGTCGTAACAGTAAGGTTACAGTCGTAACTGTGATGATTAACCCAGTAAATAGGTTGTTTTAACCCAGTGGTTGGGTTAAATGTTTGCTTAAAACAACCCAATCGCTGGGGAGCATTTTCAACCCAACTTGGGTTGTTTTTAACCCAGCATTTTTTAGAGTGTAGTTGTGACAGTTCTTCACTGGCGGTGGCGACCAAGGGCTCAAGAATTGGTTAGTTAACATGACTGCCTAGATGTTGGCTGCGTCCGAAAGCTTAGGCAGCTGACTTTTTGCCTTGCTGCCTTATCAGGCAGTGACTTTGCAGGCAGCGTTTGCGCACAATAGTACCTCACAAAACTGATTTCGGACAGACTTCTGAAGCAGTGTAATGGTTTAATGATCTACAGCAAAATCGAGATAGTGTTGGTGATAACTCAGGAAATATATAATTACTACAATAGTAATTTCTTGCTAGAAATTACATCAAAAGTGGACAACGTTAGTCAAAAAACGTACACTAATATACTAACGTACACTGACATACAACTTTCAGATGGCATCTTTATTTTTTAGCTTAACGGACAGAATGGAACGCACAGTATTGTTGCATATCAAATGCAGTGAAGGATATATCTATGGTGCCTTCAAAAATCGATCAGATGAAGGGGTCTCAGAAGATAGGACGTGAAGAAAACTATTGGATTCGGACATGTCTTGATGTCTTGGAATGCATCCTCTGAAGGCAGCATTTTTAAGCTTTTGCACAAAGGCATTGTAAATACACAATCTGGAAGCACAAACTTGTTTTTCCATTGACAGCAATTCTGTAAAAATGTTTACAAGTTATATATAAATGCAAATATTTAATTTAATTATAGTAGATGTTTTACCAGTGACAAAGACTCCCCAGCGATGTCATTGGTGCTGTCTTTTTGTGACTACCCGCCTAGTGAATGCTAAAATGTATTTGAAATACATTTATTTTATGATAAACATGCTACAAACACAGAGATCATGCTATCCTTACTAATAGTGATATTAAAACACATTTTAGGCTTAATATTAAGAAATGTGTGCATTGTGAAATAAAGTTTAATTATAATATTTAAATCAGTAAATCTAATGCCCTGTTGAACAACAAAAAACAAAAAACAAAAAAAAACAAAGCAGGGATTGAGCATATGCTGGTTAGGTATGTTTTGAAGCATGGCAGCTGGTTTTGCTTAAACCAGCTCATGAGAAACTAAAGTTCAGCATAAACCAGCTGCCATGCTTCAAAACCTAATTATCATATGTATGGTTTTGTTTTTTTCAACAGGGGTGATATGTCAGTAAATACGTTAATGGATCTGTAGTATATTTGTAGTAGTTGTATGCATATATATATATATATATATATATATATATATATATATATATATATATATATATATATATATATATATATATATATATATATATATATATATACATACACACATTTCTGTATAGGTTTTTTTCACTTGGGTAGTCAGTATTTTTATGCAGTCGTTTGTGACCAACAGTATGTCCAGTTTTTGTTTTTTTACACTTTACAACAAAGTAGATCCATCCATTTTGTTTACTGCTGGATTTTACTTTTTATCAAGCTATAGAAAAAAAAATGCATTTTAATAATTGGGATAATTTTTCTGATTCCTTTGTTTCCCATTTTCATAGTTGGCTAGCAGTGAATTAATGAGATCAGCCCTATTCGGACGGTAATTGTTTCTCATGTGGACGTCCATAAAAAATGTGCATGCCACCTCAGTGATAAAACTCACACATTTGGATGGCGATTTTATTCACGGTGGAGGAGCGAGTTTTGTGAACCTTTGAACCCGGGAATGCGCTGCTCACATGGTCAGTTTGTCTGCTGTAAATAAAATGTCATATGCTTGGAATAATAGATAATAAATAATTTGATGTAATAATAGAAAAATGTCTTAATTATTTTTTAATTATTCAAGTCTCTTATTTAAAAATATAAAGATATAGATTTTTTTCTTGTATTTTATCTCAAAATGATGGATGTCATTTAAAAAAATGTGGAAATGAGCGGAAATAAGTTAATACATTTAGAAGAAATGTTCTTGTAAATACTTTCTAGTATTTCAGTAGTAAAAGTGTAGGCTAGATCTTTAAAATGCATTCCAATAACCGCAAAGCGCAACCCTACGGTGCTCTGCAGTGGTCAAAAAAGAATTTTGAAGTGATCTCTTCTTGAAAACTCAGAGATGTGGATTCGGACGGCAATTAAATTACCACATGACCTTGGTGTTTGTCAAAAAAAAACTAAATTAATTTAGCCAGGGATTTTTACGTGGGTGGTGGGAGAAAAACACTGACATTCTGGATTCGGACGGCAATAAAATCACAGACCCTGTAAATGATAAAAATTCCTAACGACAGCACGAAAAACTATTACCATCCAAATAGGGCTAGTAATTTGTTGAGTTGAAATATTATTTTAGTCTACACAAACTAAACTGCTGATATTATCCCCATCTTAACTAACTACCAAATAAAAAAGCTTTTTTTGCCAGGCTGAGGGGAGCTGACTGTTTCTAGGAAGATTTCCTTGACCTTCATGTATTTGATTTTGTTCTTGTGCCTGATTTGTCACAAGGAAGAATGAAATTAAGGATTAGTACCAGCACACATTACGCAAACGTGAGGTATTGTCAGTCAGCTCGCGTTTCCGGTATTCGCGCTGAAATGAATAGATGATTATGAATGAAGGAGAAACAGAAGAGAAAAAGGTGACTCCAGAGACTGAGGCTGGACAGAGCAGATATGAAGATCACGCAGCTGAGCCGTGACCAAAACCCAAATACACGTACACACACACACTCCCTGCTGCCCTCAATGCTCTGCCTCCTCCCCTTACTCCACTTTTTCTGGCATTGCACCTGTAACCCAAATTCATACCCCACACACAGTTTCTGAAGGTTAAACGATAGCAGACACAGACATGTTGTCTTGATAAAACAAAAGTCACTCAACTTAGTGTTATCATTACTCCAGTCTTCAGTGTCACATGATCCTTTGCTGCTCAAAAAACATTTGTAAACAGTTGTGCTGCTTCATATTTTTGTGGAAACTAATACTTTTTTCAGGATTCTTTGAGGAGTAGAAAGTTCGAAAGGACAATTTATTTGAAATAGAAATGTTTTGTAACAATGAGTCTTTACTGTCACTTTAATGCATCCTTGCTGAAAGTTTTTATTTCTTAAAAAAAAAAATAATAATACTTATCCCAAACTTTTGAAAGGAATTGGGCCAAAATACCAGATTAGAGATCAGGAATCTGAACTACCAAGGTAAAAAGATATGAATCAGATGTGAGCATGAGAGGGAGAAGATGAAAGGGACAGTTGGAACTCACCTCAAAAATGAGCTGGGACTTCACTGATGTTATATTTGCATTCATATCATCATGGTCAGTTAGATGTAATATTACTATGATCTTCTAGCTCAGTATGCAGGTGATATTCTATGTGAAATGGTTCAGATCCACGGTCCTACTTTATAATGCTCTTAAAAAAAATCATCACCCATCTTAATCTGATGTACGTTTTTATTTACTCTCAAATAACAAACCATGTATTTGCCTGGAAGAGTTTGCCTTTAGGAGACCAAATTGCCCGCAGGGTAATTTAATCTTCTAATGAGTGTGTTTTTCCTGGTTAAATAAAGATGTGATGAAAAATAGCCATCGAATCTATAATTTGAAGCCTGCTTGGTTGTACAAAAGCATACAAAATATGCATAATACATTGAGACCAAGTTAGAATAAGGTTTTCAGATGACACGTCTATTCTCTGACCATAAAAAACATTTTACCAAAGGTTTGGGAATATTTTTTGGTTATACTTCGTGATTATTTTACACTACATTATATATTTTAACATGCTGTTAGTGGGGATGTGAAGGTGTAGTTGGGAGCACATTAAGGTTTTTTTTTTTTTCTTTTTTTTTTTTTTTTCCAATACAGACACCTGTTACTCTAACTGACTTATACAGAAATGCGGTGTCCCGTCTGCATAAGAATCAATACACAGATTGGCAAAAACTAATTCCATGTGTGTGTGTGTGTGTGTGTGGTGTGTGTGTGTGTGTGTGTGTGTGTGTGTGTGTGTGTGTGTGTGTGTGTGTGTGTGTGTGTGTGTGTGTGTGTGTGTCAGACTCTATTTGACTTTTATTAGGTGTAGTCCTCAATCTTTCCATCTTTCACTCACACTGTGCCCAATTCAAGCAATCAAGAAAAAAGGAAGTATGAAGTATGAACAAACTTGTATGAAGCATGGTGGCCTTTTTTTCATGCATTAATATATACATACACTAGAAGTATCAAGAACATCATACTGTATGCCAAATAAAGCTACACTATGTAACTTTTTGTGTTCAGAATTAACACAATTTTAAATAGTCGGTACATTAATCTGTCTTGCCCTGATTCACTATGGTAAGCCTGTTATAAGTGTTTGTATTTTAGACCTAGCAGGATGATTTTCGTGGGAAATTGCATACATGCGTCACTCACCCATGTGTGTCCCATCATATCCGTAAATAGAGTAAACTTTGGCGTGTGTTGTATGATGTGTGAAATGTGTGCGGGTTGATATGTTTTTTGTATTCGTCATCGTATTTTTTTCATTCTTTCGTTTTCGTATTCGTATACGTCATGCACAGAAAGTCCATTAATTAAACCGTTGCGGAAAAATTCACAAAACGATTAAAATGGAGCCTTCAAGCAGTGAGGAGGATTTTGTTATCCTCTCCTTAAAAAGATACTGAATTTTGGTGTTCTCTTGTACGGTGGCTCTGAATTGTCAGAACACCTTTCAAAATGCTTGCTATGGATGCGAAAAACACAAAAAATCTGAATTTTTTATGACAGATGAAAGTTTTGGAGGCAGTGTGTAAATGTGATTGACACAACGTGAGGTTGTTTTTATTTTTTAACACATGGAAATTTCGGACGAGAATTTCGGACTGTCCCTTACAAAAAATAACCATGGTTTTATTGTAGTAAAAGTGTAGTAACCATGGTTTTTTGGCTAATTGATTACCATTTATATAACCACAGTTTTACCACAAATACCATGGTTAAACTATGGTTAGAGTAGCAAAACCACGGTTAATTTGTGGTTACCATGGTTTAACTACAATAACCATGTTTTTTTGGTTTTATTTGTAGTAAAACCATGGTTCATTTTCGTAAGGGGTGCAAGGATCTTAAGTCTCGAACCTCTGAGGAATCACCTGTTTAAAAAACAGCGAAGAGAGGAGAGTCAGCTTCGGATCAACATCGGCTTGACTTTTCGGACATGGCAAAAACAGGGATTTTAAAATGTTGTAAAAGCAACACGGAGATAGTGTTTTTATTACTCAACAGGTAAGTAAGGTGTTTTATTGAACATATAAATTACCATATGTAGCTCTCTAACAGTTCACTGTAAAGCATGATCTATTGTGAAGGGTCATTTATATGCACACAATGCAAATTAAATACTGTAGCAGTAGAAATCAGCTGTCATGCTAATTTCATAAGAAATTTGTGCTGAAATACTACCCATTTTCCATAGAACAGAAATGAATGGGGAATGGCATGATTGTGTTTGTCTTTTACGGAGCTTGACCCCTGTTGCCCTCATTCACATTTAATGTACGGAAGCCTAGAATTTCTTTTTGTGCTCCACAGAAGAAAGAAGATACATGCTTGAACACTCTGAGGATTACAATAATTAGTGCCTTAGTATCCATGAAAACATATATTATCCGTCACAAGAAACATGCACCTTTAAATCGCTAATTACATAGTATTACATCACTGCTTTTGTGGCTAAGCTTGTGATCTCTCTAATGAGAACAAAATGGCTCAGATTGGTGCTCGTGAGTGTGGTCTAACAAGCTTGTTAGATGTGTAATTAGTGGATGTCTTCGGTGTTCCAGTCACATTATCCTGTGTACAAACACAGGCAGGACAAGTTTCTGTGGACCCATCTAAAGGGGGTATTTAGAAAGGTGACACGTTGCTCATTAAAAAAACGGGCTGTGTCCGAAAGCACATGCTCTCTTGAGTAGCTACGTATTTGGAATAAGTAATTACTTCATGACCACTAAAAAAGTATGTTCTATATAGTATGAATGTGTGTGGTATGAATGTAATCTGGACATTATATATACACCATGTTATCATAATCATGTGACCTACCAGCATCAATCAGCATTGCTTCACTGCAATTCATAAATCCTCTCCCATGGCCTCATGGGATAGTAAAGTGTCCATCGTATGCACACTTAAGAATCGGACGCTTTAACAAGGAGGCTAAAGGCTGTAACCTCTAGCGTCTGTAGCTAGAGAGTCTCTTGAGAACCGAGGAGTGAGGTTTACTTGCACAGCAACTACTAGCTGGCCTCTGATTCACTCAACCCCCTAAACCACACTCCAATCCGAGTCACGGCACCAATGTGACTGTGTTGATGTTGATGGAATAATTCAGCAGAGAATCAGGTGGATGGTCACTCAAGGCTTCTTTATTGGCCTGATAAAAACATACAGCCAAAAGGCTGGTTAGATCACAGCATCAACGTTGCATGAGAAATCAGCAGCAAAGCATTGTGAAACTGCTCAGTATACATTTTATAAAAGTGATTGTGAACATATAGTGGACAAAATGCTGAATAAGACATACATTAAAGAAAATGGAATATAAAACAGTATCTTTTCTTCAAAAATGCCTTGTTGATGCTAGAGGTCAGAGGAGAATGGGCCGACTGATTCAAGCTAATAGAAGAGCAACTTTGACTGAAATAACCACTCGTTACAACCGAGGTATGCAGCAAAGCATTTGTGAAGCCACAACACGCACAACCTTGAGGCGGATGGGCTACAACAGCAGAAGACCCCACCGGGTACCACTCATCTCCACTACAAATAGGAAAAAGAGGCTACAATTTGCACGAGCTCACCAAAATTGGACAGTTGAAGACTGGAAAAATGTTGCCTGGTCTGATGAGTCTCGATTTCTGTTGAGACATTCAGATGGTAGAGTCAGAATTTGGCATAAACAGAATGAGAACATGGATCCATCATGCCTTGTTACCACTGTGCAGGCTGTTGGTGGTGGTGGTGTAATGGTGTGGGGGATGTTTTCTTGGCACACTTTAGGCCCCTTAGTGCCAACTGGGCATCGTTTAAATGCCACGGCCTACCTGAGCATTGTTTCTGACCATGTCCATCCCTTTATGACGACCATGTACCCATTCTCTGATATCTACTTCCAGCAGGATAATGCACCATGTCACAAAGCTCGAATCATTTCAAATTGGTTTCTTGAACATGACAATGAGTTCACTGTACTAAAATGGCCCCCACAGTCACCATCAATACAGCATCTTTGGGATGTGGTGGAACGGGAGCTTCGTGCCCTGGATGTGCATCCCACAAATCTCCATCAACTGCAAGATGCTATCCTATCAATATGGGCCAACATTTCTAAAGAATGCTTTCAGCACCTTGTTGAATCAATGCCACGTCGAATTAAGGCAGTTCTGAAGGCGAAAGGGGTCAAACACAGTATTAGTATGGTGTGCCTAATAATCCTTTAGGTGAGTGTATATTTATATTTATATTTATATTTATTAGTGTTGTCAAATCGATTAATCACATCCAAAATAAATGTTTTGTTTACATCAAGCATCGCGTCTGTTCAGGCAGGCCACTGTCGAAACTGGATTGGTACATGTCAGGAACAGCTGAATAAGACATACATTAAAGTAAATGGAATAAAACAGTATCTTTTCTTCTCAATTCTCATCACATCACATTAATGCAGAGAAACTATAAACTCAAGTGACCAATATTTTACATATTTTTGTATGAATTAAATACAGAAAGGGTAGAATGCACAGATCTAAAATGGCGCAGTTACACGCTCAGCACGTGTGAGAGCACACAGCAAATGTAGTAATCAATCAATTCGGCTAATAATTCATACACAGAACATGACAAAAACACATACCTGAGAAAAACATACGGCCAAAAGGCTGGTTAGATCACAGCATCGACGTTGCATGAGAAATCTTAAAATAAACAGTTCGGAGAATTAAAATAAACAGAGTTCGGAATTCACAAGCATGTTAATACACACTCTCCTCATTTTATCGTCACAAAAACACATATTGACTCAAATGACAGAACTAGCAGCTGACAGACAAAAGCAATAAACTTGTGTGTAGTATAAAAGTTCAGCTAAGCACTTGAAAACAGTCCAAACTTAGTTATTAAGACAGAGCGATTATCAAAGCAGCTTACCAGCAGCGAAGCATCGCTACATAGCACCGTCCCTCAATATAACGGACATGAATACAAGTGATGCAACTGTCAATGGCGAGTTTTCCCAATTTATGCATGGATTTAACTTTTAACTAACATTAATTAAACTCTGTTTATATAATATATATATATATATATATATATATATATATATATATATATATATATATATAAAAATAAATGTTTGTGTTTACATCAAGTCTGTTCAGGCAGGCCACTGTCGAAACTGGATTGGTACATGTCAGGAACAGCTAGCTATCAGCTGATGCGAGCTTGACTGACCAATCCAGTTTCGACACCTATCACCTCGGCCATTTAAATTGCCATTATACAGATCTCTCCCATCACATCGCTCTCCTATGCACGAGTTGGCGCAGACCAGGAAGCATTTCAGATCCAAGATTCAAGATTCAAGAGTTGTATTTGTCACATACACAGTTATATACAGAATATACAACCGGCAGTGAAATGTAAACAGGTCCGCTCCATGGACAGTGCAAATTCACAGTTAAAAACAAAAGGAGGAAATTATAATAGAAATAGGATAAAAAAGTTATATATATATATATATATATATATATATATATATATATATATATAGAATTATAAATAATCAAGTCAAGTAGAAGAAAAAATAAAAAAAATAAGAATAAAGAAGTGGAATAAAACAAGTGAGGTAAACTGTGCAGTGAGTAAACTGTAGACTTATAAATATGTGGTTAACAAATGTATAAGAGTATAATGTGCAAACAGGTTTATAACAGGTTGTTACACAGTAACAACGAGAACAGAAAGTGCAGTGCAATGTCAGTGTATCGATGTTTAATCCTGAAGTGAAGTCACGTGATGTTAGTTGACTGAGTTCAGGAGTCTGATGGCCTGGGGAAGAAGCTCCTCCTGAGTCTCTCAGTTTTGGCCATCAGGCTTCGGAAGCGCTTACCCGATGGCAGCAGCGTGGAATGAGGGTTTGCAGGGTGATTAGAGTCCTTGATGATCTTAGTAGCTCTACCTTTGCAGCGTTTGGTGTAGACGTCCTGCAGAGATGGGAGAGCTGACCCTGAGATACACTCGGATAAGCGCACGACTCTTTGCAGGGCTTTGCAGTCATGACTGGTGCTGTTCCCATACCACGCTGTGATGCAGATGAAGTTAATACACTTTCTATCGCCACTAAATAGAAAGTTTTCAGGATAGCTGGTGAAACCCTGAATTTCCTCAGCTGGCGCAGGTGGTACAGTCTTTGCCTGGCTTTTTTCACCTGTGTCTGAATGTGAGCAGTCCAGGTCAGGTCCTCGGAGATGTTTACACCCAGGTACTTGAAGCTGCTCACTTTCTCTACTGGTGACCCGCTGATCATGAGGGGGGAGTATGTCCGTTGCTGTCTCTTCCTGAAGTCCACAATCATTTCTTTGGTCTTGCCAACATTCAGAGAGAGACAGTTGTCCTGGCACCATGATGTTAGATGCTCCACCTCGTCCAAGTATGCCGTCTCATTGTTGTTGGAAATGAGGCCCAGGACAGCAGTATCATCAGCAAATTTGATGATAGAGGTGGAGCTGTGTGTGGACAAACAGTCATGCGTGTAGAGAGAGTAGAACAGGGGACTCAGGACACAGCCCTGTGGAGCTCCCACACTCAGGGTGATGGAGGAGGAGGTGGACTGGCCTACTCTCACCACCTGAGGCCTGCCAGTGAGGAAGTCCTCAATCCAGTAGCAGAGAGAAGGATTCAGGCCGAGATCCAGGAGTTTGGAGGTTAGCTTGATGGGAACTATGGTGTTAAAGGCTGAGCTATAGTCAATAAATAGCAGCCATACGTAGTTCCCACTTTTGCTGTCGATGTGAGTGAGGGAGGAGTGGAGGACATGAGAGATGGCATCTTCAGTCGATCTATTGGGACGATAGGCAAAAGGGTCCAAAGTGTCAGGAATGTAGGCGCAAATGGTGTTTTTAATGAGTCTCTCAAAGACCTTCATGACTATAGATATGAGAGCCACTGGACGATAGTCATTTAGGCAAGAGGGTTTACTGTTCTTAGGGACAGGGATGATGGTGGATTTTTTGAAGGAGGTGGGGACCACAGATGTAGCAAGGGACTCATTGAAGATAGATGTAAACAACCCGGCGAGCTGATCAGCACAGGACCGCAGGACACGGCCTGAAATACCATCTGACCCAGCAGCTTTCCTGACGTCCACACGCTTGAGTGCCCTCCGAACTTCATCCTCCGAGACAGAGATCACGTGGTTGTTGCTGCTCTGAGTAATTCCCTCTGACGCGCCACTTGGCGGAGTCGCATTGCCGCAGTTACAGTCAAAGTGAGCGTAGAAAGTGTTTAACTCATTCACAAGCGACGGATCAGCGCTCACCTCTGCAGAGGATTTAGATCCAAAAGGGCAGATGGACCTCAGACCTTGGCACATGCGCCGGGAGTCGTTGAGTTGGAAATGAGACTCCACTTGGTCTTTATAACGGAGTTTTGCGGCTTTAACTGCACGCCGCAGAGCATAGCAGGACAATCTGTATTCAGTCATATTCCCCATTAGGAGACCGGCGTTGTAAGCGGCAGTGCGTGTGTTCACTGCAGCGTGGATTGAATTGTCCACCCACAGTTTCTGATTTGAGAAGGACGTTATTGTTATTGTTTGCGTGGCTTGCTCTGTAAGCGTGTTGATGAAGCAAAGCGCCACATCTGTGAACTCGCTTACGTCAGCTGAACTCGCTCGGAACATGTCCCAATCCACATCATCCAGAGCTGCCTATAGCGTGGTCTCTGAGTGGGGTGACCAACGCTTAACTTCCCGCCTCACCGGGGGTTCCTGAACGAGCCTTTGTCTGTATTCAGGTGTGAGGAAAATGGCGGCATGATCCGATTTGCCAAAAGCTGGAAGTGACCGCGCTTTATAGGCATTCTTAAACGGAGAGTAGCAATGATCCAGTGTGTTTGCTCCTCGTGTAGGACAGGAGACGTGCTGGTGAAAGTTTGGCAAGACTTTCTTTAGGTTTGCTTTGTTAAAATCGCCGGCGACAATGTACACCGCGTCAGGGTGTTTGTTTATGACGCCGCTGGCAACATCATGAAGGCCAGATAAAGCCAGCCCTGTGTCTGCCTGTGGTGGAATGTAAACAGCGGTCACGACGACCGCAGAAAACTCCCTTGGCAGATAGAATGGGCGGCAAATGATTGTTAAATGTTCCAGATGAGGCGAGCAGGATCGCGAGAGAATGGTGATGTTCCTGGGGTCGCACCATTTCTTGTTGATCATGAAGCATACTCCACCGCCTTTAGATTTACCGGCCTCGGCTGTTCTGTCCATTCGAAAAACAGAGAAGTTCTCCGACAGCGTCACAGCTGTGTCCGGGACCTCGGGCGTGAGCCATGTTTCGGACAAACAAAAGATGTTACAGTCCCTCATGTCCCGTTGAAAACTTATCCTGGCTCTAAGATCGTCCATCTTATTCTCCAAGGATTGAACATTTGCTAGAAGAATGCTCGGGAGAGGAGGGCTGAATGCCCTTTTCCTCAGTCTGTTGCGTATCCCAGCGCGTTTCCCACGGTGTTTCTTGATTCTTCGCCGTTGACTCGTTTGTCCATTGTTCAACTCGCCGTTCCGAAGGATCTCAGATGGCCACAGAGGATCGCGAAAGTGTCCTGAAACAGTCCAGGGTAGAGGTAACCAATGTCCAAAAGAGTTTTGCTGTCATAGCAGATCAATGCAGTTGATAAGTTAGTAAAAATTGAGAGTAAATGAAAGTAAAATAGTAAATAAAAGCACAGTCTTCGCGGAGCGACCTGAACGGCGACTGAACCCGGCGGCGCCATTTTGTCAGAATTCCTTTGAATTCTGCACAGAATGCTATATTTTAAAACGATATGGAGGAGATTAGGAGGAAACCGCGGCTTTACCGAGCTCAGCGGCTCTGGCCAAGCTGTGATATAAACTAAATGATATTGGCTATTTTAATAAAGGGGAGGAGCTGTTCGATATGTCCCTTCCTGTCTTCCTGTTTCAGTGGAAATTACGCCAACACATTTAATAATGCTGGGCGTTTCAAAGCACTTCCGTTGGTCGTTTAAATATGTAAACTGAATGCAATGTAGGTCACTTTAGATGAAAGTGTCTACCATATGTATAAGTGTAAATGTAACTATCATATTAAGTTTATAGTAGTACGTATTAATTTTGGATGCTTTGCAGTTCTAATTATATTCTACACACATTTTCACTCATTTTTGTTTTTTGTTTTCTATATGCCAAAACTATAAACCTTGACAACTGTTGGATGTGATTATTACTAACACAGAGGTCTTCAACCCTGCTCCTGGGGACCCACTGTCCTGCAGAGTTTAGCTCCAACCCTAATTAAAGACAGAAGAAGCTAATCAAGCTTTTCAGCATCACTTGTTGAAAATACACAGGCAGGTGTGCTGAAGCAGGTTGGAAATAAACTTTGCAGGACAGTGGGTCCCCAGGAACAGGGTTGAAGACCTCTGTACTAATGCATAAACATTCATTCGACACCCTCTTTCCTCAGACCTGCCCACAAAATTACCGCAGCTGAGCATGGAAGCCTTTGATGCTGTCAGCTCAAACACATGCTGCAACCACAAGTCATCATTTCGACAGTCCCATGAGACGGTGAGAAACAGCACTTGTGTATTTTAGCATTTATCCCACCGTTGGTTAAAGACCTAAAAAGCTTTTTTATGGAGTCTGTTACATCCCTTTCGAGCTTGTTGAGGCCCAGGCTGGGCATGACTACATAATGGTTATGTCATTATGCAGTCATGACCATATGACATTTAAAGTGTCTCTGCCTGTCAGCCAGTTCCAGAGTGTCTGGCAGGAAAACAAAGCAGTAATGTGTATTTATAGAGCTGCGGCCACGTGGAGCGCACAGGGCTGAATGGAGGCATGTGGCCGATGTGATTGTTTGACCCTCGGTTGAAAGGAAGAGTTGACTGACATCTTGAGGCAATGTATTCACAGTCTAGATCAGCTGTGTGAAAGGCAAGAAGGCCCTTTGCTTTTGACATAAATGTGTTTTCCTTCTCGCTGCCAAGACAGTATCTGACGGTCAGGATTAAGGGTTTCATATGTCTGTCCGGTCTGTTCTACAACCACAGTATGCAATTTCTGCATCTTTATTTCCATTTTGCTGTGTTGCACTCTTCTGAAAGCTCACTCAGAGCTCGAAAGACTAACCTTTTAAAATGCAAATAAAAGAAAGAAAAAAAGGTAATGTGACAGTTGGATAGCACTGCATTAGAAAGCTTGTTTTAGTTGGTGGCTGTTTTTTTTTTTTTTTTTTTTGCATCTCTGGTCTTCCTGTTCCAAGAAGCTTCTGGAAGAAAAAAAAATCTATATTTTATTCATATTTACACAGACTATAACCCTGAGAATACCTGATGCCACAGACAATGTGCATTGTATGTTGCATACAAGAGAAAAGGAATGACAAAGGAGCATTTTGAAATAGGTGACACAATAGATAACGGATGAGAGAGTTGAGATAAAGTGCACTGAGTTTCTATCTCAGCACTTAAAAGGACTCAACTTCATGACGATTCAGTTCATAAAATCTTAGGAAAAAACAGTTCACGACTTAAAGTTCACTCACATCCATACTTTGGGTTCTACAAAACAATATATGTGACCTGTGCTGTCAAAAGGAGTCAGAATGTGCACAGGGTAATTTCGAGCCACAAGCAAAACGAGTGGAAAAAAAATTAATATTTTGGTGTTTTCACAAAAATGTGTTAAGCCCTCGTCTAACGATCCCAATGTTCCAAATAGTAATTAAACATCTAAACTTATCTTTATTTGTATGTTTTCTTAGAGGAGTACCTTTCCTTTGTCCCTGAAAACGATCTTACTCACGGTCACTGACAGATCCAACACGTGCGCACAAAGACGCCCTTTGTGCAAAAGTGTGTAATCCCAATATACACATATACACAAAATTACAGTATTTCATAATATGAAATATAGTATTCACACAAACAGTATCTGTTATGTCTTAAGTGAACGTTTGGTTAACTGTTGAGGAAAAACATCTGATGTGTGACACATTATATTAGATCATACGGTAGGTCTTATTATATAGGTATGTCTGTTTCATTAATTTTATTCAAACAATATCCTATAGATATTTGGTTTTGACTTGGTGTGTGTCAAATTTGGTGTTATTACCAGAGATTTTAAGGAATGGTTGCTAGGTAATTTTGTTTTGGAACCTTCAGAAAACTCGATTTTGAAACTCGACTGACTTTGCTGACTCTATCGACTTCAATAAATTCCAACAAATCATACATCTTAATAGAGAATGTGAAAATAGCAATAACAGATTTTTGCTCATTGCAACTCATTTAGCCAGTACAGGTCACATATTTTTGAAATTTCATTAATTGTCCTGTTTAATTTCCTTTTCCTTTACTTTTTATGTTGTTTGATACTCTCTACAGATCTTGCAGTTAATTGTAAGAAAGGGATGGGATTTAAGTGGAATGAATGATTAAAGTCACTGGAAGATGAAGGATGTATTTGTTTTAATATATATGTTTTCCCACTCTTGGCTGAATTTTCTGTAATTTATAATGCAATGCTTCCCCACCAATGACAGAAATTTCCATGTTTTCACTGTTATATGGTAGGGGATGCTATTATGCATCTTCTGAAAGAGTACTGAATCTCCTGATCAAAACACAGGGGAAGAAGAAGCAGAAACAATCGATAGACACATTGATTACAAGTCATTAGTCTCAGACGTAACGCCCACTGAGCATTGGCTGAATGTCTGATGCATATGGCACACTTAACTGGAAACACTTCAGGAGTTTCGAAGTCGTCATCTGATTGGTTGAATTCTACAGGATGTCCGGGAGACTTGTGTGCTGCGTTCTTTAACGGTCTGCCTGGAAGCAAACACTGTGATGCTAAACTCCCTCGTGGAAGAACAACGACTGAGTGCTTACTAGGATCAACAAAATGCTGGATTTTCAAAATTACGTGAAGTTTGTGGCTCCATTGTTGCAGTAAACTTGCAGTGTTCTTAAATGAATAATTTATAGATGCACACTGGTCTGTTATGTTTGGAAGGACATGAGGGTGAGTAAATAATTACAGAATTTGTATTTTTGGTAATATTCCTTTAATTCTTCACTTTGCTGTCTTCATCAGTTTTGTGTACTCTTATCTTTCTACATTTGTTTGCTCAGAATTCAAGTCGTTTTGTGTCTTATTGAAGACGTATCACATTTTAATAATTATTTTTAATTTAACGAAAAAAAAAAATCTTTACAGCATTGTTTGTCAAACTCTTGTTACTGTCAATTCTGTTGCATACTTTCAACATTGTTACACTGTTTTACAGAGTTTGACCGTAACAGAATTGACACTTTTAAACTGTTTAGAAAAACTCAACTTTCTAGCATAAATGCTAAGAGCACATGGCACTAATGAAATCATGATTAAAAGGCTTTTAAACAACCCACTGTGTGATCAGTGATAAATTCAGTTTTCCTTTTGATATTGTGGTTTAATATTGTTGACATTTTACAAAATAACTCTTGGTGTAAGAACTTTTTAGATTAAAATATTTTCTCCGAGAGCGGACACATACCTTTCAGTGCTTCAGATCTTATCAGTGAGGAAAGTGACACCATTTCCTGTATCGTACATAGTTGTGGGAAATAATTCAACCAGTTTAAAGGCAAAGTATGGTATGGTAACCGCATTGGAGATTTATGGACACATTTTTGTTATTTCTAAACTATAAAAGTTATTCTTAAACTATTTAATGTTGCAGAATTAGGAAAATGACTTTTTAGGGCTTTTATATGAAATAAATGAAATATTACCAAAAGAAAAGTAAAATAAAATATTTTGATTACACAGTGATACATGATGGAAAATACACTGACTAATCATGTTTTACAGAAAATATATTATGGCCTGTAACATCTTGTGATCCAAGACAATGAGTAACAATTTATTAAATTAATAAAAATATAACAATTTGAAAAAGCTGAAAAAAAAAGACTTTGTAACGTGTAAATGTACGTGCAATTATGAAATCACCCATTTGTGTCATTCACAATAAGATCAATGACATGCATTTCACTGACTTGTGGTCTTTCTTTCTGGTGTAGCGTAACAGTAATTTCTGCTGTAAACTCAGTGTATGGAGAATCAAGAGTAAAAAAAAAAGTAACTACATGTTTGGAAGGACATGAGGGTGAGTAAACAATGACATCATTTGCATTTATTTGGTAATATTCCTTTAATATTTCACTTAGCTGTCTTCATCAGCTTTGTGTACTCTTATATTTGTGTCTTTCTGCATTTGTTTGCTCAGAATACAAGTTGTTTTGTGTGTTTCTGTCTGAACTTATATCAAAGGCATGCAATTTTGCAGTATTGTTCATTTTGTCCTAGACTTGTGCTTGTGAGTGAATTGTTTAGAGCTCTGGCTCACAGCTTTCTCTGCTGGGTCTTGACACCTCAAGTAATTTTTCTCTTCAGAAACAGTTTTAGACTTCTTGCCATGCCCTGTGGGGTTTATTCTGTTGTTTTTTTCCTTCCCATCTCGCTGGTTATGACACACCTAAACCTCAAAGATACATAGTATCTGAAGCATATCTTAACCAGAACACAAGCATGCATTGATTGATTGATTTATTGATTAATTGAACGAACGAACGAACGTTCGTTCATTCGTACCAGTAGTACCAGTTTTCTTGGGATTGAAATAATGGAGACATTAATAACTTTGCTTATTGATACTTTCCCTTGCTTTAAAGTTTGAGTCGAACCACCAGTCAATTGTTTCTTTAATTTCTATTTGACAGTAAATTAATTTCCAGAATGACACTCTCCTGCAGCTAAAATAGTGCATTACAGCTGTTGCAGAGCAGGATATTTATTATTTCTTTATGACTAATCAGGAGAAGAGTTATGAATCTAATAATAGTGTGCCTACAGCCCTTCAGTTTAAAAAAAGCCTCTAATTTTCCTTTCCAAATGAAGCTGTTTATTGCTATTTAACTTGAAAACTGTATTTTGCAGTGCTGTTTTTGATGGTGACGATGATAATGAAGAGGCAAATTTGGCTTCCTTGTAGGTTCCCTGCGAGCATATTATTTCCATGATGTTATGGTTGCCAAGAGCAAAGCTTTAGAGCGGCCAAGCTCGCAAATTACATTTTGTCATATGATTTTTCCGCAATACTGAACCCCGTGGACAAACACTGAAAGTTTTTCATCTGACTTAAATGCTTGACGAATTGAATTCATATTCCTTTTGAATTATAAAGAGGCAATATAAAAGCTGTCATTTCCAAGGGAACCAAAGACTGACAGGCGTTAATTTTTCAGATAAATAATTCATGTACATTAAACAGGTCTGATGTCACACTCCAGACCACCGGCTTCTGCCCAGTCTGGACCAGTTACCCAGCATTCAACACACCTGTCTGTCGGATGTTTTATCGTGTGTTTATTCTGTCTGTCTGTCTGTTGTTCGTTCTAGCTATTGTTTGTTTTTTCTGTCTGTCTGTCTATCTATCTGTCATTCTATCTATCTGTTGTTCCCATTCAGTCGGTCACTCTCGACGCCACGTCGGAGTACCGACGAATAGGAATCTCGCTCGCGAGAGCCAATCTACTTCGAGTGTAACTAAAACGAGCCAATGCACATTGGCATGCAATGATTGCACCAGGTGCTCATGCCACGCTGTGCGGGTATAAATGAGACACAGGTGATTGCATCAAATTAGCATTTTGCTTCGGAGCCGAGTGGTAGATGGTTACGCCAGCTATCACTCCCTACCTCGCAGTGACTGACGCGGAGCCGCCTTTCGGAAGCGATCTCTTCAGTCGGTGTTGGTGTGACGGCACTGCAGCGGGTCGTGTGGTTTCGATCATCTCTCTTTGTTGTTCGTTAGAACGATCACAAGGGCGGTTCTCACAGCTGGTTCGGTGCGCTAGGTGGAGAGCGCTAAAAGCCGCCGTCCCACGGCTGGTAAGAGCACCCTCGTGAGAGAGCGCGCACGTCAGGCTGCACTACCCCTGACTGTGTCGCGCGACGCCCCTCCCCTGCGTGCTTCAGCACCAAGGAGAGCGTCCTTCTGAAAGAGCTTGCACAGATAGAGCTTGCGTCTTTTTCAAGATGACATTCTATCTGTGTGTTTCTGGATGCGGTGGTTTCCTGTCACCGAGGGATGGTCATCAGCGCTGTATCTCGTGTTTGGGCGTTCAGCACGCTGAGGCAGCGCTGGTGGATGAGTCATGTTCTCACTGCGGGAACATGACCATCTCGGAGTTGCGATCGCGGCTCCGTCTCGCAAGGGCGGAGCCCCGTGCCTCTGCCTCGATCTAACCCTCCTCAGAGGGTTACTTCAGGCAGTAGCCCTGCTGATTTGAGGGTTACAGTGAGCGTTTCCCCCAGGAACCAACCCCGGGAACCCTCATCCCTCTCGCACTCCGCAGCCAGTAGAGCTGCCATTGGAACGCGGTGGGCCGTCCACGAGATGTGCACCATCCGTATCCTTTGGGGCTCCCCTTGAGGACCAGATGTCCATCGCTGCATCGGAGGGAGGTCAGAACTCTCTGGAGAGGATGTGTCGGCGCAGGGGCTCCTCCGGGTAGACCCGCTGTGCCCGATACTGATCCAGAGATGATGGCTATGCTTGCCGGGCCGCCGAGAGAGTCGGGCTCGTGTGGAACCCTCCACCGTGTCCTGAACCCTCAAGGCTGGATGATTGGTTTCTCGGGGTGGGCCCGTGCTGGTTCTCAGCGCCCCACCCGGTGCCTTTTTCCCGGAGGTGCACGAGGAGCTCACAAGGTCGTGGGCGGCACCTTTTACTGCCCGAAACCGGCCTAGTGGATCCTCCTCCTCACCACCCTCGATGGCGGACCTGCAAAGGGATACACGCAGGTTCCTCCCGTGGAACGGGCCGTTGCTATGCAACTGTGCCCCTAACTCCACTTCCAGGGGGAACCCGTGTCTTCCCTCCAGGGCCTGTAGGTACTCGTCCGATCTGATCGGGAAGGCCTATCAGGCTTGTGGAGAGGCAGGCTCCGCCTTACACGCTATGGCGTTGTTGCAGGTCCATCAGGCCCAGGCACTGAAGGCCCTGCACGAGGGTGGTCCGCGATCCCGCAGTTCTTCAGGAACTGAGAACGCGACGGACCTCGCGCCGTGCGATGAAGGTTACGGCGCGGGCCGTGGGTCGTGCAATGTCCACCATGGTGGTCCAGGAACGCCATCTCTGGCTGTGTCTGGCGGACATGAGGGAGACCGACAAAGTCAGGTTCCTTAACTCCCCCGTCTCCCAGACTGGCCTTTTCGGCGACGCGGTCCAGAACTTCGCCCAGCAGTTCTCGGCCGCACAGAAGCAGGCTGAGGCGATCAGTCACATCCTGCCACGGCGGTCAGCTGCTGTCTCCACCCCGCCGCCGGCAGCGCCTCAGCCTGCTCGTCGCCGAGGGCGGCGCCTGCGCGTCTGCCTCCGCTCGCGCCGCAGCAGCAGCCTCCACCCAGCGGCGTCGTGGGCCGGGCGCAAGCAGGCCACCCGCCCGTCCAGGGGCCTGCCAAGAGGGGTGGCAAGGCCAAGGGCAAGCGCTCCTGAGACGGGCGACCCGGAGATGAGGAGGACTGCTCTTCTGGAGACGGTGACCGCACCGCTCCATCCCCCGGAGGAGGGCCGGGAGGAGAATCTTGTGTTCCGTTTTCTTTCTGTTCCGCCGCTGGGCTCAGCCCCAGCGGTACCCAAATTCTCAATAAAGAGCAGTTTCTTCCATCTCCGGGTCCTCAGGGGGCTCGGAGAGTTGTGGCCGGTCAAACGCCGGACCACACTCATCCTCCTCCTTCGCCAGCAGGCAGCAGTGGACGTCCCCCTCAGGTTCCTGCTGCCCACCTGTGGAATCAGGGAAGTGTGGCACGGCACACTCTCACCTCGCTGCGGGCTGCCTCCACGAGACAGCCGCCCCAGCCCGGTACCTGCATTCCACCGCGCTGCCCCACGGTGGGTACGCCGGTGGTCCCTATGGTCCCGCTTGTATGGTCCCTGGGAGCCTGGCTAGCGCTCCCCGCTCCGTCTCGCTGGCTCATTCGGACCATCAGGCTCGGCTCACGCGATTCAGTTCGCCCGGCGCCCCAGGTTCAAGGCGTCCGCTTCACTTCGGTGAATGCCACAGATGCCCATGTCCTGCGTGCGGAGATCGCTGTCCTGCTGGCGAAGGACGCGATAGAGCCGGTCCCTCCAGCCGATATGAAGACCGGCTTCTACAGCCCGTACTTCATTGTACCCAAGAAAACCGGTGGGTTACGGCCAATCTTGGACCTGCGAGTCCTGAATCGGAGCCTCCACAAGCTACCGTTCAAGATGCTCACGCAGAAACGCATTTTTGAATGCATCCGTCCCCAAGATTGGTTTGCAGCGATCGACCTGAAGGACGCGTGCTTTCATGTCTCGATCCTTCCTCGACACAGGCCATTTCTGCGCTTTATGCGTTCGAGGTCGAGCATATCAGTACAAAGTCCTGCCCTTCGGGCTGGCCCTGTCCCCCCGTGTCTTCACGAAAGTCACGGAGGGGGCCTCGTGCCCATGAGAGAACAGGGCGTTCGCATCCTCAACTATCTCGACGACTGGCTCATTCTAGCACAGTCCAGGGATCAGTTGTGCGAACACAGGGACCTGGTGCTCAGACACCTCAGCCAGTTGGGTCTTGGGTCAACTGGGAAAAGAGCAAACTCACCCCCGTGCAGAGGATCTCTTTTCTCGGTATGGAGTTGGATTCGGTCGAGCGGACAGCGCGCCTCACAGAGGAGCGTGTTCAGTCGATGCTGAACTGCCTGAACACGTTTCAAGGCAGGATGGCGGTTCCACTGAAACAGTTTCAGAGGCTCCTGGGGCATATGGCAGCCGCGGCAGCAGTAACGCCGCTCGGCCTGCTTCATATGAGACCGCTTCAGCATTGGCTACACGGCCGAGTCCCGAGATGGGCGTGGCAACGCGGCACTCACGGGTGAGCATCACACCGGCCTGTCGCCAGTCCTTCAGTCCGTGGTCCGACCCCTCGTTCCTTCGGGCTGGAGTGCCCCTGGAACAGGTGTCCAGGCATGCTGTGGTTTTCACGGATGCCTCTGCCACGGGCTGGGGAGCCACGTACAACGGGCGTGCAGTGTCAGGGGTTTGGACGGGCCCGCACCTGCATTGGCACATCAATTGCCTCGAGTTGCTAGCAGTACATCTTGCTCTGAGCCGCCTCAAAGGGCGGTTACGGGGCAAAGATGTACTGGTCCGCACGGACAACACTGCGACCGTTGCGTATATCAACCGACAAGGTGGTCTGCGCTCCCGTCGCATGTGCGCAACTCGCCCGCCATCTCCTCCTCTGGAGTCAGAAGTGTCTGAGGTCGCCTCGGGCCATTCATGTACCTGGTGTGCGCAACCGTGTGGCCGACGAGCTCTCACGAGCTGCGCTCCCAGGGGAGTGGCGACTCCACCCCCAGGTGGTTCAGCTGATCTGGAGACAGTTCGGGGTGGCACAGGTCGACCTGTTTGCTTCCCCAGAAACGTCCAACTGCCAGTGGTTCTATTCGCTGACCGAGGGTAAACTCGCACGGATGCCCTTGCGCACAGCTGGCCCCAGGGGCTGCGCAAATATGCGCTTTCCCCAGTGAGCCTACTTGCACAGACACTGTGCAAGGTCAGGAGGACGAGGAGCAGGTCCTGTTGGTGGCGCCCGTGCTGGCCCAACCGGACCTGGTTCCCGGAACTTATGCTCCTCGCGACAGCCCCTCCTTGGCCGATTCCTCTGAGAAAGGACCTTCTGACTCAGAGACGGGGCACCCTGTGGCACCCGCGTCCAGACCTGTGGAAGCTTCATGTCTGGCTCCTGGGCGGACGCGGAGGTTCTAGGTGACTTACCCCAAGAGGTAGTTAACACCATCACTTTGGCACGTGCACTGTCTACAAGACAGGCTTACGCCTCGAAGTGGAACCTGTTCGTCGAGTGGTGTTCTTCTCGCCGAGAAGACCCCCGAAGATGTTCGATCGCGTCTGTGCTTTCCTTCCTGCAACAAGGGTTGGAGCGTAGGCTGTCCCCCTCCACCCTCAAGGTCTATGTTGCTGCTATATCCGCCTATCACGACCACGTAGAAGGTGAGACGGTTGGGAAGCACGACCTGGTCGTCAGGTTCCTTAGGGGGGCGAGACGGTTAAATCCTCCTCGACCCCCCTCCATACCCTCTTGGGATCTTGCTCTGGTGCTCCGAGCACTCCAGAATGCCCCATTTGAGCCTTTGCAGTCAGCAGAGCTAAAGATTCTGTCTATGAAGACTTTGCTGTTGGCTGCATTGGCCTCCATCAAGAGGGTAGGGGACCTGCAGGCATTTTCGGTCGACGAATCGTGTTCGGGCCGGAAATACCCACGTGGTACTAAGGCCCGGCCTGGCTATGTGCCCAAGGTTCCTACCACTCCTTCAGGGACCAGGTGGTGAACCTGCAAGCGCTGCCCGGAGGAGGCAGACCCAGCCCTAGCTTTGCTCTGTCCCGTCCGCGCTCTGCGGATCTACGTGGATAGAACTCAAAGCTTCAGAACCTCAGATCAGCTCTTTGTCTGTCACGGAGGCCAGCAGAAGGGAAAGGCTGTCTCCAAGCAGAGGATGGCCCACTGGATAGTGGATGCCATCACCTTGGCTTACCAAGCACAAGGTGTGCCCTGTCCGCTCGGGTGCGAGCACACTCTACTAGAAGTGTTGCATCCTCCTGGGCGCTGGCACGTGGCGCCTCGCTGTCAGACATCTGTAGAGCTGCGGGCTGGGCGACACCCAACACGTTCGCTAGATTCTATAGCCTACGTGTAGAGCCGGTCTCCTCCTGTGTTCTCACCTCAAACGGGTAGAAGCACTGAGAGGCCCCCGGCTCTTGTCGGCTTGCTGCGCTCCGGCGCTCTTATTCTCCAGAAGCAAACTCTGTGAGTCCTCCATCTCCCTCGGTGTCGGACGTCGCGGAACGTCGGGCATCAGGCCCCTTGCCGCTGAATCCTTGAGAACCGGTAATGGGCTGGGCTTATATGAGTGACCCTGCAGGGATCCCATATATTCTTCCACGGTCGCTCCTACGGGGAAGCCCGTGTCTTTCCCTTGGGAGAGCCTTCTCGTCACCGGGACTGAGCCCCCTCCTCCCTTGCGGGCTACGGCTCAGCTTTGTACTCCACATAACTCCTCCGGGTACGATGTGGGCTCCGCAGCGGCCCTTTTCTAGGCACGCTTTCCCAGTGTCATCCAATAATCACTGAGCAGGGTCATGCGGAACAGCAGTGGTGGACTTCCTGGTGTGAGCCCCATCTCATCAAGTAAGAGAGCTCAGGCGGCTCACACTGGGCACTGGAAGGGGCAGAGGCCATGGCACTTTGGTAGGGATTCCTATTCGTCGGTACTCCGGCGTGGCATCGAGTGACCGACTGAATGGGAACGTCTCGGTTACGTATGTAACCCTCGTTCCCTGAGGAGGGAACGGAGACGCCACGTCCCGTCGCCATGTCCTCTGTACCCTGCTGGGGTGCCGGCCTACCTACTCGGCTCCTCAGCAAAAGGCTAATTTGATGCAATCACCTGTGTCTCATTTATACCCGCACAGCGTGGCATGAGCACCTGGTGCAATCATTGCATGCTAATGTGCATTGGCTCGTTTTAGTTACACTCGAAGTAGATTGGCTCTCGCGAGCGAGATTCCTATTCGTCGGTACTCCGAAGTGGCGTCTCCGTTCCCTCCCTCAGGGAACGAGGGTTACATACGTAACCGAGACGTTCTATCAGTTGTTCCATCTGTCATTTGTTAATTATTTCTATCTATTTGTCGTTCTATTGGTTGTTCCATCTGTCTATCTATCTATCGTTCTTTCTGTCTGTCGCGCTATCGTTCTATCTGTCATTCTATCTATCTATCTATCTATCTATCTATCTATCTATCTATCTATCTATCTATCTATCTATCTATCTATCTATCTATCTATCTATCTATCTATCTATCTATCTATCTATCTATCTATCTATCGTTCATTTGTTCGTTCTGTCTGTCGTTTGTACATTCTATCTTTTCATCTGTTGTTCATCTGTTCTATCGTTTGTTCTATCTATCTGTCATTCTTTCTATCTGTCGTTTTATCATTCTGTCTGTTGTTCTCTCTATCGTTCGTTCTATTTATTATTCATTCTATCATTGTTTCAGTCTATTTATTCATTTCCCTAACACCTTAAATAAAACACCCTATCAACGACCTAGAAACACCCAGAAATACCCTAGAACACCATAGCAATCACCTATCACTCAGCCAGAACACCCAAACAAACAGCTAATGTTCTTTAACGGCTTAGCCATGTTCAAGCTGGTCGCTAAGAGGTCAATATGACTTTCTGAGTGGTTGCTAAACAGACAAGCTTTCAATTCTCATGAGGAACTTTGAGAGTGGCCACTTTAAGTTTTTCCCTGCTCTAGCTTCTGGTGCTGATTGATTTGCATGGCAAACAGTTGGATCATGCCCTGTTATTCTCAGCCGTTAGATAGTGGAAACACAACATTTCTCAGAGGTCACAAAGGAAACTTCTCAATATTTAGACTATGCAGAGATGAAAATGGGAAACATGTTGGCACTAACCCACGGACTGTACCGAGCCGAGCAGAATAACAATCACTGCCTAAGCTGAATAAAGAAGAAAAGGTGTGTCTCTCCTACCAGCCACTGTACTGCTGTACTAAAAAATTGGAATGTTAATCTCTATGCTTTGCCCTTAGAAACACTTTGTTTTTAAGATGAAAATCAGACTGTTGTTTGCCAAAGGTCTTTAACGACTCAGCCAGCTGAAGAACAGTGCACATGCTCATTGCATCCTAAAACATCCTTTCAGCTGGAAATTCTACTGAGATGGACATGCATTTGTAGAGTTTATAATGATCCTAAAATTAATATGAAATGGCTAGTTCTGACTTTAAATTCTGAGCTATTTGACATTGTTGTAAAAGGCTGATAAACACATTTTATACTAATGTGGCAAGTTGTTTGGCAACTAAACGGCAAGGTTAATGAACTCCAGAATATTACTTGGTGAAAGCATAGTGTATAAGTATTACTGAATGTATTCCTGTTGTGTATTATTATATGATGGCACCATTTTGTATGTGTGCTTCTTCACATTGTGTCACTTCACTTTAACACTCAAACCCAGGTGATGTATTGCTTTATTAAATAACATGGTTTCCCCAGCTATAATGAATTTTATCTCCACTTTTCATTTCTCATTCTTTAAATAGTTTAATTAAAGTTAAACACTTCAAGAATGTAATATTGAATGTTTAAGCAAAATTCAATATACCCATATGAATAGTATATTTTGTGGATTTAACAGGCATACCTTGTGTTTAAAAAGTCAAGAAGCTCATTAGTCATTTTCCGTAATAGCCTCTGTGGTTATTTTACTGAAGTTATATATGTTTTAATGAATTGAATATATATATATATTTTTTTTTATTATTATTACAATATTTAGTGAAGTAGACCGATCTCTGGTAGCCCATAGAGGGAGGAGACCACCTCAGCAGACACTGTCTCGGGCTGTAATTGAGGATATTGCCTTTGGTCATAGGTTAGAAACATGGAGAACATCCATTAAAGGGTCAGCAAACAGATGGCAGTGATGTCTGAAAGCTGTAACAGAAGGTCGCTTTGCAGTTCAAGCTCTCTGTCACCCCTCCTATCTGCTTGCCATGGAAAGTGTGGAAAGTATTCGTAACACGAAGGGAGGTAATCGCTCCGCAGTGTGGGGTCTGGCTACAGGGACAAGGAGAGCTTGGGATGAGACAGACTTGAACCCGGGAGGTCGATTGTAGTGGGTAAACTTATGTTTGTTAGTTTTAAAAGAGAACGTTTAAAATGCTTTGTCAGTAGGTTAGCTTTCTTGAACAAACTAAAAGGACTTTCATTTTCTGTGTGAAATTGCTACACCTAGGGTTGTCAAAGGTACCAGTACAAAAAAAAAAAAAAAAAAAGGTTGACAGTTCCTGCAGTACTGGTAGTACAGAGCATCACATATATTCTATACCCATTGATATAAATGCTTCTTTCAAACGCTCTTGTTTGTGTTTGTTAACTAAGGCTGGGCTAACTGAGTTTTCTAACGGATTTTCTATTTACAGCGTGTTTTTACAAGCATTGACCATTGTAGCCAATCACAATCATATCTCTTGAGCATGTGAACGCAATGGCCTATCAGAGGTGCCAGTCTGTAAGTTAATGGCTTTTGCACCGGTTAGTTCTATGAACTTAGTCCTAGGAACTTGCCACCAAGGGTGGTTCCCAGAGAACAAAATTTTCCCCTAGGGGCGTTTTCCTGGTTGCATTCGCACCACCAGTAGGAAGTGATGTAAGCTGCGCTTCTTGTTGTGACTTTAATTTTGATGCTGCAACAGTGATAAGCAACAACGAGACAAACAATGACACCAAATTATTTTACGTAAATTCAAAAGTTTTTGCTCTGGTTCCTGTCATGTCTATGTTTTGTTTCAAGTTTAAGTTTCATGTCTTTTATTTTGTATTTTTCATAGTCATGGTTCCTGTATGTCATGTGATTCCCTTATCCAGTCATGTGATCATGGCATGCGCTTCCCTAGTCTCATGTTCTGATTGGTTTCATTATTTTATGTGTAACATTCTCATTGGTTCAATGTTTGATTGTTCACAGGTGTTAATGTTAGCGGTCTAGCTTTCTGTAACACACAGTCCACTGAAGGCAAGTATAAAGAACCCAAGTGCAGTTTATTTAAATCCCAATGAATACAGATACAAAGACCCGACTTGATATGAACATGAAAATGAAACCAACTCACCAACAGAGGTTACAGTGAACAAAGCTAGACAAGAGAAAATGGAAACAAAGGATAATATATAAGGATATATATATATATATATATATATATATATATATATATATATATATATATATATATATATATATATATATATATATATATATATATATACACACACACACACACACACACACACACACACACACACACACACACACACACAGAGGAGAAACAAGAAACACCTGTGAACAATCAAACAATGAACCAATGAGAATGTTACACATGAAACAATGGAACCAATCAGAACATTAGGTGATATAGCTAAAAAAACATGTCACAATATAATGTTTTTGATGATTATTAAACATTTTTATAACCTTATAAAAAGTAGTACCTCTCCATCATGGACTGCTTGTGGGTTGTTTGTTGACACGCACAACGGTGTTCTGATGTTGGTCGGAAGAAAAGAAACCCAAAAAACTGCCACACTGGCGAGCTGACAGTCTCCTCACTGGCGCGGCACTGATCTTGCATGTGTTCTGATGACATATGGCGAGGACGCAACCGAACACGAGAGCAACCCAACCTGGCTGTTAGATCTTATTGGTTGTTTGCTTGTCAATGGTAGCACACAGATTTATCAAAACATCAGGCTGTTTAAGATCTAAGGATGATGGAAATATTGCTCTATGTTTAACATGTTTTATGTAGTTTCTGATAATGGTGTACCGTCGATAAATACTGTCCGATACTGTTTTATTGCCCAGCCCTAACATTACACATGAGACTAGGGAAGCACATGATGGGATAAGGGAAACATGTGACAATCAGGAACCATGACTATGAAAATTACAAAATAAAAGAATAAAACTTAAACTTGAAACAAAACCATAACACAAATGTGACCATTCCGAAATCGATACAGAGAATCGTACAACTTTACTGGTACTGGTACAGACTACTGAAATTATGGTACGGTGACAACCCTAGCTAACACTTGACAAAGAGGTATTTTTAGGGCTGTAAACTGATTTTTTTAAATCGGTTATATGTTGATATAATTCAATTGATCAAAAAATCTAAATTTTCTGAGATAAGCCTCCAAATGAAGATTATTCAAAGACAATAAATTATTGTGTGTAAAGCTTTAAATTTACAGTACATGTATATGAAATTTTAACGTGTTAATTTTGTGTCGATGTATTGTCAAAATTATTCACATTATTTGTATTAATATTTTAATATACATTTTTTACATATTTTAATTTAATCGTACGCATTACCTCATTAAATTGACAGCTTTATTTATGTATTTATTTATTTATTTATTTATTTGTTTGTTTGTTTGTTTGTGTGTTTGTTTGTTTGGATAATTTTCAAAAATTCACCATGTTCTACAAAAAAAAAAAAAAAAAAAAGAAATTAATATGGTTTTGAAACGATGTGACCGTGAGTAAATGATTACAGAATTTTGATTCTTGGGTGAACTGTATGAACTATATTTTTTTAAAAATGATGTAAAATATCAATCTGTCTACAGTATTTAGTAAAGAAACACGCAAGGCTGACTGACATCGCATCATTGTACATTTAGTCAAAACACCAATATCCTCTGATGAGCGCAGTCTCTTTTTCCAACAGCTTCAGTATTGTTTCAAGTTTAATCATTTGTCTTCATTTGTGGCAGTGACATCGCTACAAAAGATGATTAAGTTGTCCTTTTGAATGAGGATACTGAAGAGACTAGTGCACAGATTAATTACATTGTGCCTTCTCTTTATAGCAGGACAGATTTGATGTATCACACTGTAAAAAATGAGAACGGGAAACTGGGTTTCTGTCACCCCTCATTGGCTGATGGTCTATTTCACACTGAATAGTTCTTACTCAATATACAAACGCAGGTGCATACGGACAGTTTCCGCTTATTATGACCAGACCTGAATTAATATAGACGTGTGGAAAGTGGCCAGGCCTGTGTAAGAAAATATTAAACCAAGTGGCATCTGCAAACAAATGCAGTGCAAGCATTACTCAGATCTCATTTCACTTTTTGGAGACATTTGTGCAGTGAGGTTTTACTAGTCCCAATGTAATTTTTACTGGGTGAATGAAATCAGTTCCCCTTTTATTTCCTAACAAAATAAACACAGACATAATTTATAACATTTATTATGGACGATGTTCAACAATCATTTGACACTCACAAAGTGTCACAATTTTTAAATTAAATGATTAATATATTAGTCATATTTGTTGATGTTTGAGTTGATTACTATTAAATATGGTAACACTTTATTTTAGGGTCCAGTTCTCAGTATTAACTATAGTTGCTTATTATCATGCATACTACTAGGATATTGGCTGGTTACTAGTACTTATAAAGCACATATTAATGCCTTATTCTGCATGATCATATTTTACATCCCTTAATCCTATACCTAAAATCAGCAACTACCTTACTAACTATTAATAAGCAGTAATTCAAAGTTTGAGGCAAATGTCATAGTTAATAGTGAGAATTGGACCCTGAACTTAAGTGTGAGCTTAAATTTATTTTACATTTATAACAATTGTTGTGCATGCTTTTCTGTAGCTCAAACAATAAGAGCGTGGCGCTAGCAACGCCAAATGTCATGGGTTCGATTCCCAGGGAAAGCAAGAACTGACAAAATGTAAAAATGTGTACCTTGAATGCAATGTAAGTCACTCTGGATAAAAGCGTCTACCAAATGCATGAATGTAAATGTAATGTAAATGCATGTATGATGTAACTTTTATTAATTATTTTGGAATTACTTTTAATTGACTAGTAATGTTTAATTAAAATTTAAATATTGAAATTTAACTAACTTGTAATTTTAGTGAATATATTAAGTCATTTTTATTAAAAAAATATTTACTTTTTGCAGTTACTTTTGGTTACACTTTATTTCAATAATTCACTTTATACCACGGTCTGTCAGAATACTCGATTCTGATTGGCTGGAAAGTGTGCAATAAAACCATTTAATGCACAGGTAGTTCCAAGTCATTTTAATCACCATTCTAAATTAATTAGCTGCTTTCATTGAAGCACACACTGTATGTCACTCGCACAGAGAGCGGTGATCGCATTGCGCACACATTTGGGAAAACAGAAACTTGTTATCAACGATCCCCTGCGACATTTAGTAATAAATAACTTTGCTACTGAATTGCTACATTTTATATATATACACACACACGGTACTGTTCAAAAGTCACATGAAAAACGTTTTTAAGCCAGTTATTTATATATTTTGCTGTAGTGTGTCAGTAGGAAATATCAGTTTACATTTCCAAACAATCATTTTGCAATTAATTGTAATAATCCAGTGAGATGCACAAGAAGTCTGCCAGCAGCCGGTATGATCTGATCTCACCATCATGGAGTCTGTCTGTGATCACATGAAGAAACAGAACAAACTGAGACAGACTAAATCCAGAAGAACTGAGGCAACGTCTCCCAGACACTCGAGGAAGCCTTCCTGCAGAACGACAGGACTGAGAAAAGATTAGGCACGTGTCAGAATGCTTTAAAGTGAGAATGCTGTCAAAAATAATAACATAAATAGCTTTTATTTATGAATGAACTTCTATTAACTAAATCAAATGGATATTTGGGGTGAGCACCCTTTGCGTTTAAAACGGCTTTTGTCTGCTGCATCTATTCCTACACCTCTTCATGTAGTTCTGCAGGAAGGCTTCCTCAAGTGTCTGGAAGACGTTGCCACAGTTCTTCTGGATTTAGTCTGCCTCAGTTTTTTCTGTTTCTTCATGTGATCACAGACAGACTCAATGAAGATGAGCTCAGATCTCATGTGGAGCACAGAGACTATTGTCAGACTCTTTATGCATACAAAAATCTCACTGGATTATTAAAATGAATGGCAATTCATTTATAAATGTAAACTGATATTTCCTACTGACACACTACAGCAAAAGATATAAATAACTGGCTTAAACACACTTTTTGTATGTAAAAATACTAGCGAGCCTAAGACTTTTGCACAGTACTGTGTGTGTGTGTGTGTGTGTGTGTGTATGTATATGTATAATATATAATATAATTTTTTACATTATCATTTGTTACTTCGCTATTTTGAAGTAATGAAACTTATAGCTTTGTTAATATGAGCGAGAGATGTTGGCTGAATAGACACAGGAATGCATTTCTCATCTCTCTCTCAATAATTAATTATTAAAGCTAGATCTAACGAGCTGTAACTGACGAAAATAACCGTCAATTTTACCCTTCCGGTCAAATATTGCACTGCAGCTTTAAGTTGTCAATTCTGGCAAATGACCATGGTATAAGTGGGGTAATCCATGGTTAGCCATGCATTAAACGATTTCAATTCGCAGAGGCAACCACCATCCGCTTCACTTCGGGCAGTTCTTTGCCTCCACGTCATGCTTTAAAATCATTTAATGCACATCTAGCCATGGATTATCCTCACTGCTACATTTTACTAACTATAAGTAACTTTGCAACTACATTTCAACTGATAACTCTTATTAGTAGACTGATCTTAGGGTTAGTTGAATACGTTTGACATGTACTTGCAAAGTTACTTCTAGTCAGTATAATGTCTGTTGAGGAGCATTAAAATAAAGTGTTAGCAGATGTAAGCAGACAGTCTACTAATACTCTAATGACTGCTAGTTGACATGTAGTTGCAAAGTTACTTATAGTTAGTACAATGTCTAAAGTGGACTATCCATTAATTTTAACTACTAATTTTTAGAGGATGCATGAAATCCCTTTTGTTCAAATTTTCTTCAAATTCACAGAGATGCTATGTTCACAGAACTATATGGACATGTTCCTCTAAGTTTGATGACCACAAATGGCTCGTTTCCACTGAGCGATACGGTTCAGTACAGTTCAGTACGGTTTTGCCTTTTCATTGTCAGAAGTTGCGAATGGTACCCTAATTCCGAACTGTGCCATACCACTTTTTTGGCACCCTTCCATTGGGGTACCTAGCACAGTACTTTGGTACTAAAGGTTGGTGCTAGACTTTTTTTGGAGCTAGTGTTTTTCATTGCAGCCTGCAGCCTAGGCTCAAACAAAGCGTGTCTTCTTCTTGTGACAAACAGCCACATGCGAACAAGATCTGCAGTATGTCCTCCACTGTTGTTTACTGTCGCTTTCTTCTTTGCACGTGAATGACGTCGATCTCAGGGGTTACGGTCCCAAATCGTACTGTACGGAACTGTGCGGCTCACTGGAAATAAATCAATAGTGTATAAACACTAACTTATTGTTTTATATTGTAAGAAGTTTGAAAAGTGTTCTTATTGAAATGGTATTTTGTTATTCAATACAATAATATTCATACTGTGTGTGTGTGTGTGTGTGTGTGTGTGTGTGTGTGTGTGTGTGTGTGTGTGTGTGTGTGTGTGTGTGTGTGACTTAAGTGTCCAAATACTTTTTAGGTCTATTATATTTTATTTGGTGCATTAGTTAAGTTTAATTATGTATTTTTGACACAGAGACTTGCTGAAGTTTGTACTGCATATGGGTTACTAACTTGGATTGTCAATGAGCACACATTTAGACACTACATTGTCCTACAGGTCTCATTATCTGTGGCTAGCTAGAGTTATTGGTTCACTTTTTTTTTGTTTTGTTTTTTTTCTCAACACGCACACACAAACAGACACTGGTGTGTCAACTAGACACAAATGTATTCTAATCAGAGGAGAGGTCTGACGCTTGCAGTGGTAAACTCTGGAGGAGGGTGAAGTCATTACTCGACTGCCTTAGGGCCACATTGGCCCTATTCTTGTATTCCTAACTTGACTGAAAAAAATGAAAAAAAAGGAAATAAATAAATAATAGCCAGCAAAATAAAAGAGTAATTTTCTCTCATCATCCGCATCATTACCGGTCCATGCTGTGATGGAGGAAGGGAGGTACCGGTAGGGGTGTGTGCATGTTGTGTATGTTTATGGAAATAGCTTAAGGTTCTACTCAGCCATGCATTATCAGGCTCATTTAGAAAATGACAGACTTTCAATTTACCAAGCAGACCTAATAACAGACCTTAGTGCATTGCCATGACAACATATCCGGAATCAATGAGCCTGACCTTGTTGGATGGAAATGTGTTGGAGGAATACGTTGTGCTTGTGAAATAACGATAAGGAGTGAGCGAGGTGTACAAGTTCAAGTTCTGCCGCACAAGCTCTTAACGTTCTACATCTAGCTGATTAGGTCAATAAAAACATCTTTCTGTCTGTAGCCTTGAGAAAGCTCATTTCTCTGCAAAACTTGGATTGACTCGAAAAGGTCTAGTTTACCCAAAAGATTAAAATTCTGTCATCATTTACTCGCCCTCAATCTGTTCCAAACCTGTATGAATTTCTAGTATGTTCCAAATCTGTATGAAACCTGTATGAATTTCTGTATGAAACACAAAAGAAGATATTTTTAAGAAAATGGGTAACCAAACAGTTGATGGGCCCTACTGACGTCCATAGTATGGAGAAAAAAAAGAGCAAGTGCAAATAGCGATAGATTCTATTTACACTAAACTTTTTATTAAAATGATCAAATGGATGCTGCCTTAAAGGGACAATAAAGCCCTCCCTAACCCTAAACACTTTATTTCCACGTTTCAAATATTCCCTTCTTTTTTTTTATTGAAAATAAATGCTTTTCACAGGTTGATTTGCATCAAAACTTTATGCAATACGCAAGTGAGTTTAAGTCACTTGCGTATTGGCTTCAAGAGAAACTGGGGGAGGTTGCCGCTTGGGTGTCACCTATGAAATTGTCATGAATGTTCCTCTTCGACCAAACTTTAGAGCATGAAAAATATGCTTATGTATGAGGAAGTTGAAATGCAAAATGTCTTACTGTAAATTATTTTCAATCCTTGCAAAAACGTACACTACTGTTCAAAAGTTTGGGATTTTGTTATTTTTATGTGTTTATGCTTAATACTTTTGTGGAGATTTTTATATATATATATATAATTTTCAATGAATAGAAAGTTCAAAAGAAGCATATTTATTTGAAATAGAAATCTTTTGTAATGTCTTTACTGTCACTTTTGATGAATGGTAGTGTAAATCAGTATAGTGGCCAAGCTGGTTAGCCTGGCTGATTTTGCACATTAAGTCATTTAAAATCAGCTAAACACCAGCTTGGTCAGGCTGGAAGAAAAGATAGGCTAACTTAATCCTGCTAAAACCTGCCAACCACCTTTAGACCGGTTTAAGCGTTTTTTCAGAGTCCTGGCAGCAGCAGTGGTTCAACTGAGGATCCCCATGGCCCAGATTCAACATGCTAAACAACAGATGCTGTTTTGCATACATTTGCTGAAACTAAATGGCATTTTTAAATAAATGGCCTGATTTAACACTTAATCAATTTATGACAATCATTAAAGGAAAGGACTGACTGATTAATGTACATAGTGTATACTAATGATACTATAGTGTATGCTAATGGTGCGTTGGTGCATGCTAATGATCCTATAGTGTTGCTAATGATTTTTTTTTTTTTTTACAATAACCATAGTTCCCAAACAGTTCATACAAATTATTCATGTAAAACCATACAAAATTAATACAGGATCACCTGCAAATGACACAAGAAAATATTGTAGAAATAATCAATCAAATATAAGCCACAGTGTAGCTCGCATGCACAGATCCACAGGAAAGATATGATATGAATATGAGAATGTATATTTAAATAGATAGGCAGACAGACTTCTAAAGTAAACTGAGTACAGAGTTTGGATTGATGTAAGCAATGTCTCATAAAACCTCATTACAGTTTCTGCCTTGAGTGTTTGAGCATGTTGTGGGTGGAACGCTAGTGGAATGAATGGAGGTTAGCGGTATCGCCTGCCCTGTCAAACGTCACCGGGCTGCTCCCAACATGCATCATTGTGCCTGATATTAAGCTTGGGAATCGATGGAAATGCGTCAAATGCTGACACACACACACATTCGCCCCCACAGTATCCCTTGAATCAACGGCCTCTGTGCCAAACAGAATCATTCAACACCAGATATTAAAATATAATCATGTCATTTGTTTGGCTTTTGAGGCAGAGCACTGGCGCATATCAAATAACGAGATATGCGGTGTCTACTCATGAGACCCAGGTGTTTTATTAATTGTTAAAATTTTATGCATCCATCCATCCAAAAACAAATCTCTGCATATGGTTTTAAGCTCTGGTTAAATATGGTCAAGTCCATTTTAGTTGCATAGTGCTTTTCTGAATTTTTTCAAAGCAGCATTATGAAAATCATGAGGTTAATGTTTATAATATCTTAATATCTTCATGCCTTAGTTACATTTAGCAGATTATTATAGCTGGGCTATAATATAGATGATACTTTACGATAATATAAACAATCAAGAAATTGAGATTTAGTACATGCGGTTAAAGTTGGATCTACATGTATATGCAAATGTATAGAGCATGTGCTGTAATATAGTTAAAATGTTGTGATATAAACAATCAAACAGTTGAGATTTGCTATATACACTCACCTAAAGGATTATTAGGAACACCATACTAATACTGTGTTTGACCCCCTTTTGCCTTCAAAACTGCCTTAATTCTACATGGCATTGATTCAACAAGGTGCTGAAAGCATTCTTTAGAAATGTTGGCCCATATTGATAGGATAGCATCTTGCAGTTGATGGAGATTTGTGGGATGCACATCCAGGGCACGAAGCTCCCGTTCCAATACATCCCAAAGATGCTCTATTGGGTTGAGATCTGGTGACTGTGGGGGCCATTTTAGTACAGTGAACTCATTGTCATGTTCAAGAAACCAATTTGAAATGATTCGAGCTTTGTGACATGGTGCATTATCCTGCTGGAAGTAGCCATCAGAGAATGGGTACATGGTGGTCATAAAGGGATGGACATGCTCAGAAACAATGCTCAGGTAGGTCGTGGCATTTAAACGATGCCCAATTGGCACTAAGGGGCCTAAAGTGTGCCAAGAAAACATCCCCCACACCATTACACCACCACCACCAGCCTGCACAGTGGTAACAAGGCATGATGGATCCATGTTCTCATTCTGTTTACGCCAAATTCTGACTCTACCATCTGAATGTCTCAACAGAAATCGAGACTCATCAGACCAGGCAAAATTTTTCCAGTCTTCAACTGTCCAATTTTGGTGAGCTCGTGCAAATTGTAGCCTCTTTTTCCTATTTGTAGTGGAGACCCGGTGGGGTCTTCTGCTGTTGTAGCCCATCCGCCTCAAGGTTGTGCGTGTTGTGGCTTCACAAATGCTTTGCTGCATACCTCGATTGTAACGAGTGGTTATTTGAGTCAAAGTTGCTCTTCTATCAGCTTGAATCAGTCGGCCCATTCTCCTCTGACCGTTTTTTCCCTTTTCACACCATTCTTTGTAAACCCTAGAAATGGTTGTGCGTGAAAATCCCAGTAACTGAGCAGATTGTGAAATACTCAGACCGGCCCGTCTGGCACCAACAACCATGCCACGCTCAAAACTGCTTAAATCACCTTTCTTTCCCATTCTGACATTCGGTTTGGAGTTCAGGGGATTGTCTTGACCAGGACCACACCCCTAAATGCATTGAAGCAACTGCCATGTGATTGGTTGATTAGATAATTGCATTAATGAGAAATTGAACAGGTGTTCCTAATAATCCTTTAGGTGAGTGTAGTATATACAGATTTACGTGAATATACTGTATGCATTCAAATGAAACATATCCAACTTTATATATAATGATAATAATGATAATATAGTTCACATTTTGCACCGATATACATATATACTGTATATATATATATACTCAGTATATATATATATATATATATATATATATATATATATATATGACTTTATATATGGGTCAGTGACGTGGCGTGTCAATTCTGGTGTCCAAAGCATATTCATAATATAAAAAATATACATTTTTAAATACACTACATTAAATGACTTGACTTCCCCTCTTAAATATTCAAGTGAGTTTTCATTATAAATAATTAATCTTTAAGGAACTATTGAGCTCAAAAGTCCCAAAATGTCCTTCTGTCTAACAGTATGTTATAATGACACAGGCAATTAATTTGTCCCATATTTGTGTGTTAGATTACACAATAAAACATTTATTTTATTGGAAAACATTTTTAAACGATTTTCCTTTTTTTTTTTTTTTTTTTTTTGGTTCTGAATTTTGTGTTATCATCAGCAAGAAATGTGCCATGTCTATATGAAAGACAATCCCAAATTGGTTATATTAATTGTGATTAGAATGTAGTCGTCCGAGCACTGATTTTTGTTGAGCTCCAATAATGGATATCAGTACATTTGTATATGCCAACAATGGTAGAAATTCATTATGTTCATTAACGTTAGCCAGGAATGACATTTTCATGGGGGAAAAGATCTGATTCACAAAAAAAAAAAAAAATGCTAAATATTTTTTTTTAAATGAGTACATGTCATTGCATTACACAACACTCTAAGTATAGAACGTTTTTAAATTTTAATTCTTTCCCAGTTTTTAAATCCTTATCCGTCATTTACCCATATAGAGCTATGCGATAATATTTTAAATTTTACGACATTATAAACAATCACAGAGCTGAGATTTGCTATTTATTATATATCCGTTTACATAAGTGTACTGTATGTATATCCAACTTACAATATATTGCCTTGGAATTTGAATTGCAAAAAGCTTTCTAATGAATATATGCATTCCAATATATATACTATGCGTGTATATATAATGGCTTTTAGTGCATCTAAAATATTTATTTCCCCACCTGTTGATCTGTTGATCACACAGATTAAAAAGGTCATATTTTTGTGTTCTGCAGCAAAAATAGTCATATCATTCACAGAATTGTACGAGACAGATAAGCAGTTATTTGTGAATCGATGCCCTTATATCAGCACAATATATCAGATTTAGCCGTTCTCAAGGGTGTAGTCAGAATCGCCTAACCCATCTCCCTCTCAGCACACAGGTAAACATTATTATAGGCATGACCTCATGACCCCAATCTCCCTCACACACATACGGTTTAAAGAGGTGTGCATGGGATTTCTGCCAGGTACAATTGTAAATACTGCATGAATGCAACAGAACAGAAAAGGCCAGTCTCTTGTGGCTTCCACAGCAACTGCTGCCTAGAGAAACCGAAGACCAAATAATGCCACCATGATGCCCCTGCCAATGCAAATTCAGTTTTTGAACTGAATTTATTCTGTCTGGGAATAATTGAAGCTAGATAAATGATTTCTGCATTTAACACATACAGTCTGACAGATTTTCTCAGCGTGAGCCAGCTGCTGCTGCCGATATTGTTCATGGAAATGCACAATCATTGAGAAATATGCATGCTGTTACTTTCCAACAAACACTGATGTCTAGTTATTCATCATATTTCATTTATTTTCTTGGCAGATACTTTGAGGGACAAGCTGCTTAGAAGTGCCTGTATCTTGTTAGCTTTCCGTTTGTATTTATGTTACAGGAATTGTCTGTTAGCCTACTATTAGGGCTGCCCCCTAATGTCAGTCAACTAGAAGAGGCTTAGTCAACCTACATTTTATGAGTTGGTTATTTGCAGAAAAAAAAAAAAAAAAAAAAGCAGGAAGTGAGGGACTGATCGTTTACGTTGGGTCCTTGTTATAAATACAGTATGACGTACAAAACATATATGTATAAAAACATTCAGCCATCATCCATCGACCTCAAATATGACTTATCATTTGAAACATGTAAGTAGTAGCAGCTTTACATAACTAGATAAATGTGCGCTAATGTTAGGCTGGAAAGTCAGCTAACGTTATGCGTTCATCCTACCTGGTTTTGTGAATGCAAAGCCGGTGTGTCTTATCTGCAATAAAGTTGTGGCTGTTTGTAAAGAATATAATATCTGACGGCACCACGAGATGAAGCATGGCACCTTTTTTTTGCTGGTTGTCTTGTCAATATTTTTGATGAAAAGAAAGCTGAATTTGAGTTGTTATTCACGTGTTGGTGCTAGCAAACGTTTCAATGGTTCACTGTTCGTTTTTTCATACCACACATTTCATGACGGCTATTTTAGAGGCGTGTCTAGAGATCCACAGACTCTTTTGAATGTCTTTCAGAACTTTTCATGTTAAAAGCTCTCAATTCATCCCAAAATAAACACATTGCTGCAAAAAACGTTCTCATACATTTTTTGAAGGCAAAATCGCTAAAGACAATCTGATGATTGTGAGTAACTGTTGCTGTTGTAATCTCTCCAGGTCGCACCACCTGCTCCAAGCGGGGCTCAAACTCGGGTCTTTCTGCATGCGAGTCTGACACTCTAACAATGAAGCTAAAGGCTGCAACCTCTGGCTCAAGCTACTAGAGCGCATCTTGACATCAGCGTCTCACGCATTACCTGCACAGCTCTCTCTAGCTGGCCTCATTACATTATCATGACAGATATATTTCAGAACCAGCCGCTATCAAAATAATCTGGGTGCGGGCCAGATATTATTGCTGGTGGGCCAATTTTGTTGCCGACCACTGGTTTAAATGTACGACCACTAGTCGACTAGAAAAATCTTTAGTCAGGGGCAGCCCTAGTTACTATGACATAAGCAGGTTGCTAACAAGGCTAAAGCGCAATCTAATGAGAAATTCTAATCAGATTAGATCCATTGTAGTCCCTAGAGTTACTCCACACAGTACATACGAATGGTGCAAAACCAGTGTAATTGCAATAATTTGTGGGATAACACAAGGTGAGCACAGTATATGCCCTACGGGTCTACACAGTCATGGGGCCCTTTTGAAGTTTTGCTCTAACATTTGTGCTTTTTTCAGTTGCTTATAAACATATTAATGGCAAAAGTGTCATTATACTGTATTCCGCACAAACTGGGCTACCATAATAGGTGCACAACATGTATGTACATGCTTGTATTTTTAAGAGAATAACGTTTATGCGTGGTAAGACACTGAAATAAAGCCACAAAACACATAATAGATATGTATCCACAATACTTTTGACTAATGGATGTTGTTGCCTAGAGTTTTTCGCTTCAAATTAATGTGTGAATCATTGTGCCTACTCATTCACATAAAACAATATATTGATTTAAATTGACACTTTTTCTTTACAAAGCCCATATGCGAAGAGACGTGAATGATCATGGATAATCCTGTGATTTAAACCTGAGTGAACAAAAGAACCGCATAATGAGCTGCATAATGGATGAGCCTTTGAGTCATATGTGAGAGGGAGCTAAGAAACAGGAAAAAATATTTTTATTTTTTTTTGTAATATAGTCAACAATATAAAGTGAGAGCCAAAGGCACAATGTCCTATGTGGACAAGTATCAGGTCACTATGATTCTCAAATCTGTGAGATAAAAGAAAAAATCTGTGAGTATACTGATAACAGGATCAACTATTGTATTAACCCTAATATAATGTCCTGTCTTAACAGAAAACATGATTGCTGATATTGCACACCATGTGAACAAAATGTTGTATTGGCCTATTACACTCACCTAAAGGATTATTAGGAACACCTGTTCAATTTCTCATTAATGCAATTATCTAATCAACCAATCACATGGTAGTTGCTTCAGTGCATTTAGGGGTGTGGTCCTGGTCAAGACAATCTCCTGAACTCCAAACTGAATGTCAGAATGGGAAAGAAAGGTGATTTAAGCAATTTTGAGCGTGGCATGGTTGTTGGTGCCAGACGGGCCGGTCTGAGTATTTCACAATCTGCTCAGTTACTGGGATTTTCACGCACAACCATTTCTAGGGTTTACAAAGAATGGTGTGAAAAGGGAAAAACATCCAGTATGCGGGCAGTCCTGTGGGCGAAAATGCCTTGTTGATGCTAGAGGTCAGAGGAGAATGGGCCGACTGATTCAAGCTGATAGAAGAGCAACTTTGACTGAAATAACCACTTGTTACAACCGAGGTATGCAGCAAAGCATTTGTGAAGCCACAACACGCACAACCTTGAGGCGGATGGGCTACAACAGCAGAAGACTCCACCGGGTACCACTCATCTCCACTACAAATAGGGCTACAATTTGCACAAGCTCACCAAAATTGGACAGTTGAAGACTGGAAAAATGTTGCCTGGCCTGATGAGTCTCGATTTCTGTTGAGACATTCCGATGGTAGAGTCAGAATTTGGCGTAAACAGAATGAGAACATGGATCCATCATGCCTTGTTACCACTGTGCAGGCTGGTGGTGGTGGTGTAATGGTGTGGGGGATGTTTTCTTGGCACACTTTAGGCCCCTTAGTCGTTAAAATCGTTTAAATGCCACGGCCTACCTGAGCATTGTTTCTGACCATGTCCATCCCTTTATGACCACCATGTACCCATTCTCTGACGGCTACTTCCAGCAGGATAATGCACCATGTCACAAAGCTTGAATCATTTCAAATTGGTTTCTTGAACATGACAATTAGTTCACTGTACTAAAATGGCCCCCACAGTCACCAGATCTCAACCCAATAGAGAATCTTTGGGATGTGGTGGAACGGGAGCTTCATGCCCTGGATGTGCATCCCACAAATCTCCATCAACTGCAAGATGCTATCCTATCAATATGGGCCAACATTTCTAAAGAATGCTTTCAGCACCTTGTTGAATCAATGCCACGTAGAATTAAGGCAGGTCTGAAGGCGAAGGGGGGTCAAACACAGTATTAGTATGGTGTTCCTAATAATCCTTTAGGTGAGTGTATATTTAAATGATATACAGTACCAGTCAAAAGATGGACACATTACTATTTTTAATGTTTTTGAAAGAAGTCTCATGCTCATCAAGCCTGCATTTATTTGATCAAAATACAGACAAAAACATCAATATTGTGAAATATTATTGCAATTTAAAATAATGGTTTTCTATTTTAATATACTTTAAAATATAATTTATTTTGGTGATGTAAAACTGAATTTATCAGCCATTACTCCAGTCTTCAGTTTCACATGATCCTTCAGAAATCATTTTAATATGCTGATTTATTATCAAATCTGTCCAAAACAGGCCAAAGAAATCTTGTTAAACAGTCTTACATCTGACATTTTATGTTGCAGCAGGATTCATATTTAAAAGGTATTTTGCGGTTTAATATTCACAGACACCAACAGAATAAATTTATAATTATATTTATAATAAATTTAGATTTAGTTGTGAAACAAGTTTCCTGAACACTCTTATTATTGACACACAGTGTGTTGGCACACACACATAAAAATGACAGACTCCACCTTTAAATGTTTAAAGTGTTATTGGCACAATTTCACTGAAGGAAAACGAGAGAAATATATGGCATATACTGCACATTATCCGCAGTGCAGCCATAGGACAATCATATATCTATTACAGCCCCATCGAGAGTGAGACCGATGTATTTTCTCTCAGATTACCCTGCAAACTTCAGTCCGTGCTATTTCTGCTAGATTAGTTTGCTGTTCTCAAGCACTCAATCACTATCGGAACTGCATATGAGGTCGCCCATGGTGGACTGACCCAGTCTGAAGAAGATATGAGCTTTGTATGGATTGAGATTTACCATTGTATACTACGTAGTGTATACTACTCTTAATGCTTTGCCCGCCAGCATTTAAAAAAAAAAAAAAAGTTACCAGCCACCACCAGCATTTTTGATCAATTTCACAAGTTTCATGGCCCCCAGAATATGTTGTATGACTATCTGAACATGCATATCAAAAGAAAGAACAGAGCCTCTGCTTTAAATAAAAAAAAAAAAAAAAAGTTTTAAAAAAAGTATTATTCTAGCTTAATACATACTTTTTTTTAATCACTCAAATGTGGGTAAGTTTTGATGTTCAAAACACAGATGGAGTAGATCGAGTCCATCAACACCCCCAAAGCTTCACAGTCCTATAGCTCGTCCTGGGTCGACATTTCATTCAGTAACATTAGGCAGTTTTGATTTATATGCTGTTTAATGTTGATGATTGCATTATTTTGTATATAATTACGTATGCTATCACTTGTTTCTTCTGCTTCTTCACATGTGTTTTGACCAGATTCTGTACTCTTTCTGAAGATGTGTAATAGCGCCCCCCACCGCATAGCAGTGAAAACAAAGAAAGCCGGGATTTTCCGTCAATGGTGGGGAAAGAGTTCAAGACAAAGGTTCTTTATTGCAATTGATGGATCCATTAAGAATCTTTAACATCCAAAACCTTTACATTCCACAAAATATTATTTATTGTGAAGAAAAAAAAAAAAAAAAAAAAAAAAAAAGATCTTTAGATTCGAAAAAGGTTCAAGAACTATCCACTTAAAAGGTTAACTTAAAAGGTTCTCTAGGGAAATTTCTTTTATGGCATTCTTGCAAAAAGAACATTTATTTTAAAAGGTGTATTGTCCGTTTGTCCGCTTGTCCAGGACAAGTGGATTTTTTGAAGGGGCAAGTGAAAGAGAATTTGACTTGCCCAGTCAGACAAGCTGATTAAAACGCCAATAACACAAAAAATAACTAGGGAATCACCAAAATGCAAGAATGATTCTGCATTCATTTAGTGTAAATGGCGATCGATAGTGGATAATATAATATACGATGTACTGATGGTAACAAGGTTGTGCTGTTGAGGCAAATGTGTTTTTATATTTACGTTATAACATATGATAGTTAATCAACGTCACACGACCAAGAGTGCTGAATACCATCACGACTGACAATGTGACCATAAACAATTAATTAACATCAAGTGACTTACAGTTTAGATGCAATATTGACTGTTTTTGTTTTTTCAGCAGCGAAAATAGTTTGAAAATAGATCAGAACCGTAGCGCATCTCACAGCAACAGTGTGTTACTGAATTATTCAGCATTTTGAATGAATCAACTCAGCGACTCACTCATTAAGACCGTCCGCCACCTACTGGCAGTTTGGTTTCATGTTTTAACATTCTGTTCAACATGTCTTATTTGTACATTCAAAAAATATTTAAAACAATCTCAAAACATTATTTAATGCAGTTGTAATTTTTCAGTGTAAATTATTTATTAATGATTGGTGTCTTATTCTAATTTAATTTATTGATCAAATTTAAGAATATAAAATGAAAGCATAGCCTATATTTAATAAGATTAGGAAAAAATACCCTTTATAAAAGGTAAAAATATCACACATATGCAGTTTTAAATATTTCAAAGCTGAGTGAACACTGGTGAGAATGTTGCTTCAGAAGAAATTAATTTACAACACACACACACAAAAAAACAAAAAAACGATTTACTTGTCCGAAGGACAAGCACGTTAACACGCCGAGCCCTGATTACTATACTTTTGCATTACTATACTTTATTCCATACTATTAAATTATACATTATTTAAGAGCATTAACTATAAGAGCATGAACAAATGATAATATATGTGGTTATATGTTGAAAAAAAAAAAAATAAATAAATAAAAGAGTCCAGACATACAAATAGTTCCCATAATAATGTAGTTACAGCATCCACCATCTGGGCTAACTGGATATGGCTGACCATTCTGACCTTGACCTCTTGGATTGTAGCATAACAAAAGTTTAACTGCAAACTATCATATCCTAATCAGTTCTATTTTATGAAATTAGATATATATAGGCCTAATTATTAATGTTTACCACTCTACAAAACAGATGGTCTTTGCTTTGACTCAAACATTCCAATTAACTTTTATTTGGCCCTGCAAAGGGTTAGCATGGGTTTCCCAAACAGCAGTTAATGAGTGTAGTGTCTGCTGTGAGTTAGATTATGGAGTGTGTTGGGGGCCGTTCTGTAGCTAACTGAGGCATGATGGTCAGTTAAATCACGCCTGTTCTCAGTTCAACATTGTAGTAGATTTCTGAAGGATATAACAGAAAGGCATGCTATGCATTTTTGAAAGATCATATGCACATGCCTGGTTGAGTTTTGTTTGTATAATGTTTTGTCACCATGTCCAAGTGTTAGTATTTACACCTGAGTAGCTGAAACTCGCAGTTAGGCCGTGTGTCCACCGTGTTTTTTTCATGCTGCTGGGTTATTTTTCCAATCGTTTTCAATGGTAGAGCCGTATTCTTAAAACGGCATCAGCGTAAGGAGGTGCTGAGCGTCTATTTCACACTCGTGTTTGTTACTGGTTGCCAAGAGTTGAAGAATGTTCAACTATGAGTAAAACGCAACTCTCATCACTGTCAGTTTTCACCCAGCCTTCCAATCACAGTGGAGGAGGCACGGGACAAATACAACACTGACCAACCGCCACATTCTACTTGTACAACGTCAACAGATGACAACAAGAAGCATAATAATGGAGCAAAATGATTTAAAATGATTTTGTTTAGAAACAAATGATCTGTGAATTGAGATACTAGTAATAGAGATATTTTGTATCATAGCAAGCAAAGCATCTCAACTGAAAAAAAATGCCTCGCTGCCAAAACGCTCACAGCCAGGCATTTTCAGCAGAGCGCCTAGCGTCATCTGCTAAAAACACTTTGGTGGACACGCGGCCTTATGGTAAGGGCCGTGACATTTCTGAAACACGCTTGAAGCATTTGAACAGTTTGATTGGTTTCACCCGACCAATCAGAGCTGTAAGGTTGTAAGTTCAACAGATTCTGCAAAAGTAGTTGGCTAACGATGCTTTTGGGACATGCACCCCAGAGCGGGGAAGAGAGGTGTAGCAACAGTTAAATGTTTTTTTTTTTTAAACATTCAAGTATGAAAACCTATTCTGGTAGACCCCATAAACAAAATCAAGACTTTATAAAAGGGTATAATATGGCCTCTTTAAGTCATATGATAGCTTTGTGTGACATTTTCAATTTCTTAAAATGTATTAGCAGTCAACTTTTTAAAACTGCTTGCACAGATGTGGTGTCAAGAATTAAGTGTTTGGGTTCAAACCTGGTGTGTATGTGTATGTATATATATTTTAATAATAATAATTATTATTATTATAATAGCCTACATTTTAGTTTCTCACACTTGGAATATATGGCACATGAGATGAACTACTTTTATGACACTTCACTTGTACTTTCATAGTGTTTTTGGAGCTTAGCAGCATAAAACCACCCACTTTCATTGCATTTTGACTTGGACGCTGGTCCAGACATCTAATTATGTATTTCAAGGAAGGCAAACGCCATATGGGAGTTGAAATGACATGAAGGTGAGCGAATAATGACAAAATATAAATATTTTTTGGGGTCAGCTATTCCTTTAAGACAGCTGTGTGAAACTTTTAAAAGTTTTTGCCTTATTGATATGTATTGCAATATATTCAGCCATCTAATCTTCTGACAAAGAGTAAAATGTGCTTCAATATTAGGATAGCTCATGGGATTGAAAGTTTGGTGCTACAGCAGACCTTGTAAAAGCATAGATTTGGTCCAATCCTTGGGGCAAGACTGAAACAAACAAAATGATTATGCTCTGATGGGTGTCTGAAAAGGGCACTGCTGAGGAAATTAAGGGAGAAAATAAGAATGAGGTGATTATAAAAGTCTTTTATACACAGGATATATATATATATATATATATTTTTTTACTTTTCATTAGTGGTTTTATAAGAAGTCATTACTTCCTGATTAGATGAACTGATTACTGTACTTTCATCAGGTTCAATTTTTGAGTATTTTACATTTTTTGGCAGGGTTTTTGCAGTTCAAAAGTTCTATCAGAATGTTTTTTTGTTGTTGTTTTTTTTTTTTTCTCTTGTTGCTAATTGAACTGTGCATCGTTTTATGATGAAAAGCACCTTTTATTTTGGAGGAGCTTTTACCCCCCACATCAGTATCACTGCAGTGCAAGCGCAGCTGTCCTGAAAGGTACATCTAATGGATGATAGAGCATGACAGCACACTAGTTACAAGATCCTGGCATTGATGTACACGTGTCTCATGTGTTGTTCATTACACGCCTCTCCAACCAGAAGGCAAGACATGCTCAGCCAATCAGCCATGGGCAAGCCCAAGGATATTTTCATTTCGCTTTCTATGAAGCGGAAGTGCCACTGCATGGAATATACCAAACAAACCTTCCATTTAGATTCAAATTACATTAACACAGGGATGCTTACTATAATTGCAGTGCTAGAAGCGAAATAATCTCATTTGCAGGATTTTGTATTCACAGTTTTGGAGTTTGGTGTATTTGCATATCTGTGAGCCTCCCCTTGACAAATGAGGATATCTTTGTATCGGATGTGATATTTGATGCCTGAAAGCTGTAATTTCTACATGCAAATCTGATCTAATACAACAGTTTTTGAAGTAAAAATTGGGGACACGCTTTTAGGACAAAGCAGTTTGACTTACTTAATGGAGAATTCAGTATGTCATTAAAGGAATATTACATTAAAAGTTGTAAATTAGATTTTAGCAGTTTCATCTCACTGTACCGCATGGCTAAAATAACTGTGGCTTTTTTAACACCACACTCCAGCTCATTTTAGCTTAAATCATGCGCGCAATGAATCCAAGGCAAAGTGTGACAATTGCCAAGATGAATTCCCACTGAACTTGAACTGAGTTTTAAAGGTTTTTTGCTCTTTGCATTAAGTCAACATGAAACCTTGTGACATTTTTAAGTAAAACATAATCAAAAAGAAGGGGTAAGATGAGCTATTTTTACTTGGTCTTCAAGATAAGAGAAAATTAGGCAGAAGTACAATGAAAGTATCTAAAAAGGGTTCTAAAAAAATATGGCTTATTATAAAAAAAAGTGTTCCTGTGGCTCAATTTACACCAGGTTAGGGGTAAGTTGTACCTTCTGGGTGTAAACTGTACATCTAACTGAATCGCAGTCAAACACGTTAAATTTTTAAAGATAATTGACCTCTTTTTACCTTCCGTATTCAATTTACGGAAAAAGCATGACTGGTGTGATGATGACGTCGGACTTAGCGCAAGGTGGTCCACCGGAAGCTAGATATTTTACTTTATAACGTGTTAAATATGAATATTTTTTCTTACACAAACCCATCGATTCACTTCAGAAGGTCTTTATTAACCCAGCGGAGCCGTGTGGATTACTTTTATAATGGATGGATTTGCTTTTTGGGCTTAAAATTTTGGCCTCCCATTCACAGCCATTATAAAGCTTGGATTAGCCAGGACATTTTTTTGTATAACTCTGATTGTATTCATCTGAAAGAAGAATGTCATATACACCTAGGATGGCTTGAGGGTGAGTAAATCATGGGATTTCTTTCTTTTTTTTTTTTTTTTTTTTTGAACTATCCCTTTAAAATGAGTTGTAAAATGAGTTGTATCTAAAGTGAATTTTCAATATGTACAAGGTAAAAATTTTTTTGTTGTTTTTATTTTATTTTAATTTTATTATTACCTTGATTCCAAAATTTCTAATGTTTCTTGAGCAACAAATCAGCATATTCAAATGATTTTAGAAGGATCATATGATGTGACACTGAAGACTGGAGTAATGATGCTGAAAATTCAGCTTTGCATCACAGGAACAAATTATATTTTAAAGTAGTTATTTAATTAGTTATTTAAAGTTGTAATAATATTTCACAATATTAATCATTTTAATGTAGTTTTAATCAAATAACTGCAGCCTTGATGAGCATTAGAGACTTATTTAAAAATGTAAAATAAACAAATTACCAACCCCAAACTTTTTATTGGTACTTTATTGGTATTTCATCTGTAGGTGTGTTCCTTTGGGAACTAAACTCGTGATCCTGGAATTGCTACCAGAGTGCTTTATCGGTTGAGCTACACGAACTCCATCTCAAGATGTTTCCTTCTGAACTTGTTCTCTCTAAGGTCTGCCATTTTTCTTCACACTGACCTTGCCTCACCACCCTGATTTCCCATCACTCGTTGGGCCAGATGCAGCCTGCTTTTCCATCCTCCCTGGAGAGGCAGCGTGACTCCTTTATTTCCATTTTGTCTGCACTCAAGGGCAGGAAACATACACACTTTGAAGAATCTGCCATGTCATTCCATCTTAGAGTCTGTCCCAGTGCACGCCATGATCTCATTGGACGCCTAGAGCGAAAATGCGGCCACATCAGCTGAAGTCTTTAAAGACCTCATGCAGTGCCGTCATGGGCAGTTTTCTTTCCTGTACTGACATATTCCCTATTTCTATTTCCCACATTTCAGTTCTGATGCCGTGAGGTCTTAAGAACAGCACACTTTAAGGTCTCATTATGAAGTTTAAAAATTTGAGAAGTTTACATTTCCACTCAGATTGAACTTTTTTAGAATGTTGCCGCATTTGTATTGCAGCTACACATTGAGCATTTGTTTAGGGACAAGTTTAGTGAAATGCTAATGATTGTTTTCAGGTGTGCTGAAAGGTGGCCTGTAAGGACAAGAGTTGTGGAGGTCAGAACGGACAGAAAGCGGCTGTTTATTTGTCTGGACACTTGTTTGTGAGTCTGGCCATTATCCTCCTCATTAATTCTGATGGTAAATAGTCTGGCTCAAGATTGGGAAGGTTATACCGACCTCGCAGTCCTCCATAACTCTATGTGTGAATTATTTTAGGCCTCACAGTGGCTGGTTTTGTCCCTTTGTTTGGGCAGCTATTGTGTCTACGGCCTGCATTCCATGAAGAACCTTTAATATCCATAGAACATTTCCATTCCACAAAAGATTATTTTGAGACCTGTTCTTCTCAACAGAACAGTTTTATCAATCAAAATGTCACTGTGGTGCGATTTCAGATCATTTTGAATTGATTGTTTTACACAAGGCTGAACTTTTGGGGTAAAAATAATAATGTCATTATTTACTCACCTTCATGTTGTTTGAACACAGTATGATTTTTTTGTCATTAGTTGAACATAATGCTGAGTCTTTAACAGCACTGAGGATCTAGTATGTCTGTGTGGGATGTGTTCCATCTCTGAACTGTTAAATAATGAAAGCTAAAGTCATATCATTATTTGTTGTGTCCCCAGGTGAACCTTCTCTACACATTTCCTCTCAAGTCATTAGATATTATACTTTGAACTAGTTATTTGTTTTTCTTTTTTATCTGATAATTATGGAAGCTTGTTTCCGCCACAGAATGAAAAATAAAAGATACTTTTCTCAGATTTGTGAGATACAATGTAAAAAATAAATCCGTAAAATGTCAGAAAAAGTACTTGGCTGCTTATTACCTGGACATTATCCAGTCATTTTACAGACATTTCCGTTAAACCTAACATACAACGCAATGAAGTGCAACATTTTAAATACTGGTAAAACACCTGTACAAAATAAATACGTAAAATTCTGTTAAATTATTACAGTACATTGTGCCCTATTTCTGTCATTATTCTCAAACTCTAATGAATTAACAAACATGTTTACATAATAAATTTGATTAATGCAAATGACATACATTTTTGGAGCTGTGTTGTTCCTCAATATAGATGCAATGAGATATACTGTAATGTCTGATTAGTGTGGAGATAAGAACCCGTGACGATAGCTTCACAAAGACAACAGCTTTAATGCACATTGACTCCTGATAGTGAAAGATGGCCAAAAGCTGTGCCAGTCTTGTTGTTTTTTTTCACTGTTCTTCTCTTGCTCTGAGGCCTTTTCTCTTTAGAGAGACAGAAGACTTCTCTTGTAACTGGGAGGGTCTGTGAACCAAAGATCTTTTAAAATCAGACGCGTTTGTCCTCGGCTCAATTCCAGGAACTTGGTGAACTTGTTAAGAGAGGCAGATGGGCTTTGGTCTGGCTGTCTGTGATATGGCAGACTTTTAGTGCTGGAATGGTTTCATGATTGAGCATGTAGAAGGTCTCCTCATTCTTGTATGTTAAAGAATGGACTAGCTTTTAATTTTATTGAATTACTTTTTTAATAGTATTATTTGTTGCTGGCTATTGTTGCCACTTAATCAGGGGCACTCTCACTGGTGAATCGTGACAATAGTATACAACATACAGACAGAAAAATCTTTTTTTTCTTTTTCACAGAGGGTTAAAAATGTTTTTTATAACTACAAACGTTCTCTCTAGGGATATATTTTGAATGAAATTGAACAACAACCCTCAGCAGTGACCTAGTTTCTTTTCTCATTGTACTTTCCTTATGACCAGGAATTTCACTTTCAGCAAAAAAAAAAAAAAATTGACATGCTCAAAAAAAAAAAAATCTAATTCCTTATCCATATGGCTCAGCACATTAGCTCAGTCTGTTACTGTAAGTGGGGCAGAATTTCTCGTCACCTTCACAGCTTGAGTTGCCTATGTAAATCAAAATGTAAGAAAAAATATGACTTTAAGGAGAAGCGCTGGTGTGAGACAACATTTTTTAAAAGATTTTAATTGCCTATTGGCCAAATAATTACAGGACAACAAACTGAATACTGATTCTTTCTGCATTCCTCTTTGAATGTGTCTGCGCTCAGGTTAAAGCCATGTGAGTAAGCTGCTGAAACACCTTACTGGAAAAATGTTGGGTGGAATTGGTATTACAAATGTGACATAAGCCAGTGCTGGCATGGTTGTCTGACTCAACTGAGAATATGCAGTCGATGACGATGATTCAAATAAATTACAATTTATTTCTCATTTGGCTTCCAAAGGTTTCATTAACTAAATTCATGGTGGTTTATGTATATTTGAATCTGCTCCAGAATTTGTAATGGATTCATAGAGGAAAGCTTGAGCCTAAATTGAATTCTAAAGTGCTGGGATGTTCTTTTGTTTTTTTTCCCAGTATCATTTGCTTATTTAAAGGAATAGTTCACTCAAAAATGAAAGTTTTATCAGCATTTACTCACACTTACACCATTCTGACCCTATGTTATTTTCCTGTAGCACAAATCAAGATGTTGGGGTCAAAGCTGTTCTTCCATACAATGAAAGTGGATGTGATGTGGTCAAGCTTGGGCATATACCATTCAAAAATTTGGGCTCAGTATATATAAACATGCCAAACGTTTTGGGACACCTGTCTTTACATGCACATGAACTTTAATGACATCCCATTCTTAATCCGTAGGGTTTAATATGGAGTTGGCCCATCCTTTGCAGCTATAACAGTTTCAACTCTTTTGGGAAGGCTTTCCACAAGGTTTAGGAGTGTGTTTATGGGAATTTTGAAACCATTCTTCTAGGCACATTTTTCAGGTCGGGCACTGATGTTGAACGAGAAGGCCTGGCTCGTACACCAAACTCGCTCATGTCTTCATATCTTTAAGGACCTTGCTTTGTGCACTGGTCATGTCATGTTGAAACAGGAAGAGGCCATCCCCAAACTATTCCCACAATGTTGGGAGCATGAAATTGTCCAAAATGCCTTGGCATGCTGAAGCATTAAGAATTCATTTCACTGGAACTAAGGGGCAAAAGCTCAACCCCTAAAAAACAACCCCACACCAAACTTTACACTTTGCACAATGCATTCAGGCAAGTACCGTTCACCTGGCAAACGCCAAATCAATGGGATTACCAGACAGAGAAGCATGATTTGTCACTCCAGAGAACATGTCTCCAACAGTCCAGTGGTGGTGTGCTTTACACGGCTTGGATGCAGCTGCTCAGCCATGGAGACCCATTCCATGAAGCTCTCTACACACTGTTCTTGAGCTAATCTGAAGGCCACACAAAGTTTGGAGGTCTGTAGCTATTGAGTTGTTGTTGTTGTTTCCAATTGCTTCCACTTCGTTATAATACCACTAACAGTTGACCATAGAATAAGCTTGAATTCACTGAGCTCCTGAGAGCGACCCATTCTTTCACAAATGTTTGTATGGGAGTAATGGGAGTGATTGGAACACCTGAATTCAATGATTTGGAGGGGTGTCCCAATACTTTTGGCAATATAGTGTATATATATGTGTGTGTTTGTGTGAATACTTTTATTCAGCAAAGATGCATACAATTAATTAAAAAAAGAGAAGAAAAAAAAGTGACAGTAAGGACATTTATAATGCTATAAAATGTTTCTATTTCAAATAAATGCTGTCCTTTTGAACTTTCTGATCATCAAAGACCCATTAAGAACAAAATGTTCCTACAAAAATATTAAGCAGAATAAGCTTCTGCTCAAATGAATGCATCCTTGGTAAGAATAAGAGACTTATTCTTAATGGCCACACAAAGTTTGGAGGTCTGTAGCTATTGAGTTGCTGTGGTTTCCAATTGCTTCCACTTTGTTATAATACCACGTACAGTTGACCGTAGAATAAGCTTGAATTCACTGAGCTCCTGAGAGCGACCCATTCTTTCACAAATGTTTGTAGAAGCGTCTGCATGCCTAGGTGCTTGATTTATACACCTGTGGCCATGGAAGTAGTGTACGTGTGTGTGTGTGTGTGTGTGTGTGTGTGTGTGTGTGTGTGTGTGTGTGTGTGTGTGTGTGTGTGTGTGTTTGTCTGAATCCTTTTATTCAGCAAAGATGCATTAAATTGATAAAAAAAAAAAAAAAAAGTGACAGTAAGGACATTTATAATGCTATACATTTTTTCTTTTTCAAATAAATGCTGTCCTTTTAAACTTTCCGATCATCAAAGACCCATTAAGAACAAAATGTTCCTACAAAAATATTAAGCAGAATAAGCTTCTGCTCAAATAATTGTATCCTTGGTAAAAATAAGAGACTTATTTCAAAAACATTAAAGGGGTCATGACATGGATTTTTTTATTTTATGTTACGTTCCTTCAGGTTCACTTATAATGTTAAAGTTTATGCAAAAAAAAAAAACTAGTGTGTGTGCGTGCGTGCGTGCGTGCGTGCGTGCGTGCGTGCGTGCATGTGCGCACTATTTTCTACCCTCATTCTGACGCTCTGTCGGAAATGATCAGTTTTTAAAGCCCGGCTCCTTTAAGGCTTGTCTGTAAATGACCACTGTTATGATTGGCTAATGACGCTGCATAGGAAACAGTATCAATGCCCACTCACTATTGTTCAAGTGTTTTGAAAACATTATCCATATAAAACCTTAATTTACAGACAAAGCATTATGCAATTATTTACTTACGGTTTACTTACTTCATCTTTCAACAAACAATCAAATTCTCCAAGTAAACATATAATCCGCCATTAAAAATGGCATTAAAAATAAACCGTCCACTTGTTCCTGATGCTGGTATCCTACTGAAGTCTCTACAAAAATAAGCAAATGAGCTGTTTAAACGAGTCAATGCGAATGTTCCGTTACTTTTCCGTTTATTCTTCCATTTGTCCTGTGGTCGACAGACACAAATGCGTGTAGTATGTCACAAAGTGAACACGCATCTGTATACTTTATCCAGTGTAGACAGTGTCAGTGGTTATATTAATGGGTTCTATTTGCATTTTTTTCCTGCAACGCTCACATCCAGTGTCAGCCATTAAACTACCGAACGCCAGTGGGTGGGGCCTAGGTGTGACGATGTATAACTATTCATCGAAGTCTGGCTCTGGAGGCAGTCAAATGGAAATATATTTGCATGTGTCATCACAAATCCCATAATATCCAAACAAGCTGTTTTTTGGCGCTTGATTAAATAAATGCTTTGTTCATAATGAGGAGGATATTTTATGCTATGAAACTTACAGGATGTTTTAATGGTAATCTTATATGTAAAAAGATCAATACAAATTTGATTTCTCATATCATGACCCCTTTAAAAAATATTATTGACCCCATATTTTAGCCATCATCAATAAAAAAAGATACTCACACTAAAACATATTAGAATTGAGTCCAAAAGTACCAGTGGCTCAATGTATTGCAAATGTAATATAATTTTATATCATTTTTTTTTTTTTTTTTATGATGGTGATGATGATGATGATGATGATGATGATGATGATGATGTAGTTGTCCATGGCAACCTTTTGCTGCATTTACCTCAGGTAGATGTGCAGAATTATAGTACAATATTCAAGCAATAGCTCTTTTGGAATCCATAACATGTTCCATTCAGATCAGGAGAAACAATACGGACTCCTGCCTGCATGAAGAAATACATAGTTATCTCACAAGTAAAATGTCAGGTTGCCAGGGGGCTTGTAAAATTATGCTTTTAGTCAGAACCCCTATGAAGTATACATGTGAGAAGGTGAAGTATACCAAGGTTCTAGAAGGTTTAACTGGATTGTGTAAAATAGGCTTGCATGCACACTCAAATGATTGTTTTGTATTACTGACTCTAAAGGTGTCAGAAGGACTTGTGAACTGCTGCAGGCTCATTAGTGCTCTGCAAACTGCCCTTTTCCTCAGTCGGTGTGTTGAACCTGAAACATTTCAAACCAATATTGTTTGTTTTTTAAATGGCGAGCTGCCCGTTATGCAAATATCTGCACTTTCTTTTCCACAGTGGACTTCTTTCCTCCCCACTTTATTCAGGGGTCTCATCCTGATGAGTAAAATTTGCATTTGGTACTGCTGATTGACTACCAACTCTGTTATAAACTATGTGGACCTTAGTCTCAGCCTCAGACGTTACGCCTACGGACCGTCAGATGAACGTCTGATGCATATGGCACATAAAATTGGAAACACTCAAAATCTGGTTACTTCAATTCTACAGGATTTCCAGGAGACGTGTGTCACACTATTTAATGGTCCACATGGAAGCAAAGCTGTTGCGACGCCAAACCCCGCAAGGAAGAAGAAAACCGTCATGTTTATAACTGTGACAATGACTGTTTATCATGATCAACTAAACGCAGGATTTTCAAAAGTATGTGAAGTAGAGCTGCACGATTCTGAATAAACTGAGAATTACAATTTTCTCCCACGATTCTGAACAAACAACTAAATACACTCACCTAAAGGATTATTAGGAACACCATACTAATACTGTGTTTGACCCCCTTTCGCCTTCAGAACTGCCTTAATTCTACGTGGCATTGACTCAACAAGGTGCTGAAAGCATTCTTTAGAAATGTTGGCCCATATTGATAGGATAGCATCTTGCAGTTGATGGAGATTTGTGGGATGCACATCCAGGGCACGAAGCTCCCGTTCCACCACATCCCAAAGATGCTCTATTGGGTTGAGATCTGGTGACTGTGGGGGCCATTTTAGTACAGTGAACTCATTGTCATGTTCAAGAAACCAATTTGAAATGATTCAAGCTTTGTGACATGGTGCATTATCCTGCTAGAAGTAGCCATCAGAGAATGGGTACATGGTGGTCATAAAGGGATGGACATGGTCAGAAAAAATGCTCAGGTAGGCCGTGGCATTTAAACAATGCCCAATTGGCACTAAGGGGCCTAAAGTGTGCCAAGAAAACATCCCCCACACCATTACACCACCACCACCAGCCTGCACAGTGGTAACAAGGCATGATGGATCCATGTTCTCATTCTGTTTACGCCAAATTCTGACTCTACCATCTGAATGTCTCAACAGAAATCGAGACTCATCAGACCAGGCAACATTTTTCCAGTCTTCAACTGTCCAATTTTGGTGAGCTTGTGTAAATTGTAGCCTCTTTTTCCTATTTGTAGTGGAGATGAGTGGTACCCGGTGGAATCTTCTGCTGTTGTAGCCCATCCGCCTCAAGGTTGTGCGTATTGTGGCTTCACAAATGCTTTGCTGCATACCTCAGTTGTAACGAGTGGTTATTTCAGTCAAAGTTGCTCTTCTATCAGCTTGAATCAGTCGGCCCATTCTCCTCTGACCTCTAGCATCAACAAGGCATTTTTGCCCACAGGACTGCTGCATACTGGATGTTTTTCCCTTTTCACACCATTCTTTGTAAACCCTAGACATGTTTGTGCATGAAAATCCCAGTAACTGAGCAGATTGTGAAATACTCAGACCGGCCCGTCTGGCACCAACAACCATGCCACGCTCAAAATTGCTTAAATCACCTTTCTTTCCCATTCTGACATTCAGTTTGGAGTTCAGGAGATTGTCTTGACCAGGACCACACCCCTAAATGCATTGAAGCAACTGCCATGTGATTGGTTGATTAGATAATTGCATTAATGAGAAATTGAACAGGTGTTCCTAATAATCTTTTAGGTGAGTGTATAATAACATGTAATTAACTAGAGGTTCTGACAAAATTGCTGCAGTCAATTAAAAAATCTATTTTAATTCATTTGAATTTTTTTTTTTTTTTTTTTTTTTTTTTATCGGTTTGAATGAATGATTCAATGACTCACTCAAGACTTCACTTGTTTCATGACTGGTTGAATCAGCATTTTTGAACAAATCTCTTAAAATGATGATTACATCATTTTATTCCACTTTATCCTTATTTTTTACTTTTTTTTCTCTTGACTTGATTATTTATAATTCTACAGATATAGATAGTACTTTTTTTTTTTTATCCTATTTCTATTATAATTTCCTCCTTGTGTTTTTAACTGTGAATTTGCACTGTCCATGGAGCGGACCTGTTTACATTTCACTGCCAGTTGTATATTCTGTATATAACTGTGTATGTGACAAATACAACTCTTGAATCTTGAATCTTGAACATTACAAACACATTTTAACAGTCACTTAAATCGATACAATCTTTATTTAAAGCACAAAGTTACTTTCAAATGGTGGTTTCCTCTATTTTGATCACTGCCGTAGACATCAGTGTTTGTATCTGAACTATAAGCTTTTATCCCAGTACTTCTGTGATAATTTGAATATATAATCTAAGACAGAAATAATGATACTGTGTGGTTGGAAAGACTTGGAAAGGCATATCGGCAGAACCAACACAGATCTGAATGTTCCGGTGAGATTTTGTCAAATGTTTCATAGACACAGGAGAATCATTGTCATTTGCCATCTTTTTTAAGATTGTGTGGGTGTTTGAATCAAGATTGCGATCTTTTATCGATTCATCATGCAGCTATAATGTGAAGTATGTGAAGTTCACGGCATTGCCTCTTTAAAATACATCCATGTGTTTTCATGCCTGTTATTGTAGGGACATCGATTTTTACATTTCATGCCTCGCACTAAACATGCTGAACAAAACAAACTGTAATCGGGTTGCTTTTACATGTCATATAGACCTTAGTCTTGCGTAGCCAGACCTTCAGCCTGATGGCAGAAGGTCTGGACTTTTTTTCCACAGCTTTCATTGATCAAGGACCGCCCAAGAGGACATTTGACTGTTGTAAGGTCCATCCGTTAGCCCAAGAACGGAATCTAACGGCCTGGTCGAAGGACTTCTGCGTGTAAGCCTTTTCAGCACTTCTGTTGATTTCACTTAATTTATTGTTATCGAATTTTAAATCTGACTCCATGAATAATTTTATCTGACTCCAATTCTTTGTAACTTTGTTACATTTGTTACATTTGTAACTTAACAGCTGATCATAAGTTTAAACGTGATTTAATTTAGATCATTGATTTCTCTTAGTATCTCTTAATTTCAAATACTCATGTTCTGATATTCTGACCTGATATTACAGAGGATTGCAGAGTGAATATTTTACCTTTATTGAGTCACACATGCTTACTCATAACAGAAAGTGTAATTTTAGCAATAGTCACGAGAGCTGCAACTCTTAATAACAGTGACAGTCAGAAATCAGATTGCCCCTCATGCTTAGCGCCATGCTAAGTCATGGGGTCCTCATATGAATCTGCCCTGACAGAAAGATGTAATTTTACTCCTACAAACTCATGCGAGCTACTAGAAATATGATTTCAGAAAGATACAGAATAAATCAAGATTAACATTTATTTTGGCCAGACAGAACAAAGAACATAATGAAACATGAATCCATGGCATAAAAACATAAAATACAATTACCAAGTATATGAAAATGGTTTCAAAGAGTCATATCTGGCAAAATACATACAGTGTGTGTGTGTGTGAGTGCCTCTCAGGACACTGACACAACACTGCATGGGGGCTCTGTCTACAGAATGTTCCCAAATGGCAGCCCTGCTACCCTTCCTTAAATACCCAGACCAGAACAAAGGGTTGTAAATATTCGCAACACAAACACCTAGTTTGGGGCAGAGGATCAGATATCTTTGGAGAGACCACTCAAAAAAGGAGAACACAATTCTCATATGTTTCAATCTTTCTCATCCTACCAGTGACTTCAGTGATGTTGAGACCATTTTACCAATCGCACTGTGACCTTTAAAAAGATACCAGACATGAAAGGGACAAACCAATAGATTCACAAGATAAATCATATGTAGTATATCTGCATTTTGTGACTTGAATCAGGGGGAAGGGGGGAAAGGGAGGTAGAAGGGGGGGAGAAGGTTTTGGTCAGGGCGGTGTCCTACAGTTACTCTGTGAGATCTTCTCTTCAGATTGAGTTTTATTGTTTTATTGCAGTGCGTTGGATCTTAGCAGTAAAACCGCTCCTTACACTGACATGTAACACAAACAATCACAGTTCGTTTTGTTCCGTGTCATGTTTAGCAGTGTGAAAATGTAAAAAAAAGTTGATGTCCCTGTAATAACAGACCGGCATGCATCTATAAATTATTAATTCAAAAACAATGGAGCCATGAGCTTCACATACTTTTGAAAATTCAGCATTTAGTTGAGCGCTCATTGTCACAAGACGGCGTTGTTCTTCCACGAACGAGGGAGTTTAGCGTCACAGTGTTTGTTTCCAGGCTGACCGTAAAAGAATGCAACACACACATCTGGCAGACATCCTTTAGAATTCAACCAATCAGATGATGATTTCAAAACTCCTGAAGTGTTACCCAAAAAATGTGCCGTATGCATCAGACATTCAGGGATTGTCACTGGTACAAAAAAAGTGAGATAAAAGTTGAGGTCAAAAGTTATAATGAAATGTCCAAAAAATGCTAATAACTTTTTTAATTAATTTGGACTATTTTAATGAAACGGGTCTTGATAGATTCCTTGGGTCATACCGAGAACAGTTATACCAATTATGCCATATTTGCTTAATCTTGATGTCCGACATTTTAAGTTTCTTTGAAAAACGACTTTTTTTAAATGTTTAGTTTAGAACTCCTAGACTTTAACAAAATTGCTCAAATCATCTTTAGAACATGCTGGCAAAAAATATATCAAAAGCTTTTTGATAGACCAAACCATTCTCAAGTAATGCATCAACGAATTTGATGGCATGATGCCAAGCTGATTCTGAGGCTGTAACTGTGCAACGCTTTGGCATTTTGACACCAAACTTTTTATTTGTCATTGTCACCTCACACTGACCACACCAAAACAATTTGATAACAGTGATTATTTTTTGGAGGAAACATTGTCTGGTGTGTTTTAAGTTAGCTTTGTTATGTGGTACTGTGTCATTGCCTTCATGTGTTATCTTGTTGATCCTTTTGGGCAGTTTTCAGATGAATGTTAATGGTAATGAATAGCGTTCTCCAGGTATTATAGACCACCTTGGTTAACATCAAAAAGCTTGTCTTTGCTGTAGGGTATTTATTATATTAAATTAGCTGATCCTTTCTATGGTGATGTGAAAGGGTGGCCCAGTTCACAGCATTACACGAGATCAGCAGGGTTTCCTTATTGATCAAAGATCAGAGTGAACAGACAGAGGATAAAGGTTCTGCTTGATCTCATTCTGGACAATTAATCCCAATACTTAAACTGCCATTAGAAGGTCATTTTCTTTGATGGACTGTCTTTGTGTTTAGTGACTTGTTTCCCCAGCTGTGATTGAACGACTAGTCCAGAGACACAGTGATGTTGACACACCGTAAAAAGTGAAAGTGTGCACCTGATCTTACCTTTGTTTGTTGTTTAACCTAATGTTTTAAGATTGTGTGAGTCATATATATATATATATATATATATATATACACTCACCTAAAAGGATTAATAACTTAGGAACACCTGATCAATTTCTCATTAATGCAATTATCTAATCAACCAATCACATGGAAGTTCCTTCAATGCATTTAGGGGTGTGGTCCTGGTCAAGACAATCTCCTGAACTCCAAACTGAATGTCAGAATGGGAAAGCAAGGTGATTTAAGCAATTTTGAGCGTGGCATGGTTGTTGGTGCCAGATGACTGGTCTGAGTATTTCAAAATCTGCTCAGTTACTGGGATTTTCACGCACAACCATTTCTAGGGTTTACAAAGAATGGTGTGAAAAGGGAAAAACGTGCAGTATGCCTTGTTGATGCTAGAGGTCAGAGGAGAATGGGCCGACTGATTCAAGCTGATAGAAGAGCAACTTATATAAATTAAATAGCCACTCGTTACAACCGAGGTATGCAGCAAAGCATTTGTGAAATCACAACACGCACAACCTTGAGGCGGATGGGCTACAACAGCAGAAGACCCCACCAGGTACCACTCATCTCCACTACAAATAGGAAAAAGAGGCTACAATTTGCACAAGCTCACCAAAATTGGACAGTTGAAGACGAGGTCTGATGAGGTCTGATGAGTCTCGATTTCTGTTGAGACATTCAGATGGTAGAGTCAAAATTTGGCGTAAACAGAATGAGAACATGGATCCATCATGCCTTGTTACCACTGTGCAGGCTGGTGGTGGTGGTGGTGTAATGGTGTGGGGGATGTTTTCTTGGTACACTTTAGGCCCCTTAGTGCCAGCAGGGCATTGTTTAAATGCCACGGCCTACCTTCTGGACAATTAATCCCAATACTTAAACTGCCATTAGAAGCATTGTTTCTGACCATGTCCATCCCTTTATGACGACCATGTACCCATTCTCTGATGGCTACTTCCAGCAGGATAATGCACCATGTCACAAAGCTTGTTGTTTAATCATTTTTAAATTGGTTTCTTGAACATGACAATGAGTTCACTGTACTAAAACATGGCCCCCACAGTCACCAGATCTCAACCCAATAGAGCATCTTTGGGATGTGGTGGAAGACAGAACTCCAAACTGTGCCCTGAATGTGCATCCCACAAATCTCCATCAACTGCAAGATGCTCTGATATTTCAAAATCTGCTCATATGGGCCAACATTTCTAAAAAGAATGCTTTGCAGCACCTTGTTGAATCAATGCCACGAGAATTAAGGCAGTTCTGAAGAGCAACTTATATAAATTAAATAGCCACTCAAACACAAGGTATTAGCAAAGCATTTGTGTTCGCTAATAATCCCTAATAATATATATATATATATATATATATATCATAAATACAGTTGATATCTATATATATATATATCTGTATATATATTCATATATATATATATATATATATATAATATAACATGGATCCATCATATATATATATATGCAGGCTGGTGGTGGTATATATGTAATGGTGTTTTTTTTTTGTACTTTAGATGATGTGGTTTGAATGCCACGGCTATTGTTTCTGGTCTTCTCATGACGACCATTGAGTCTGCACTATAGGCTCAAAAGTCACAAAGCTCGAATCATGCTTTTTCTTGAAGCAATGCTAGTAAATGATTGGCAGAATCAACCTATTGCAAATGGGAAATGAGTCTCCCCTGAATATTGTAATTTTCAATGGCATATGTATCAATATATTGCACATGTGAAGCCCTGGTTTTCAATGCTTCTAGAAAGCAGAAGTTAAAGGTAAACACAGTGCACCATAATTTATATAATAAAATTAGCCTAATTCACTTATAATTATCTGCTTCCCTCCCCACTGTGTTATATCATCGCAAATGTGCTGCCTGCTTAGCCAAATTAATCTACTCCTATTTGATTAATGTTTCATTTATTTTATATACTTTCTGGAATACTGTGCAATGGTTCACATGCCAGATTGATTAAAAAGCCACACTGTTTGGACAGAGTTGCATTAATATTAAAATGTTATATATTAATTATTAAAGTGATTATTAAATAGTATTAAAATATATATATTTTATATATTTAGTAAATACACAATGCATTCATTATGAGCATCCATCCATCCATACATCCATCCATACATGCCTACTTGTACATACATACATATCTGTACACGTGGCTGTTGTAGTTGCCAGTGTGTTGCTTCTGTAATTTGTAAGAATTTTTTATATGGTTGCTACTAGGTGTTCACGGTGGTTAAACAGAACAACTCGCTGAAAACTGGAATCACACAGGACTCACATGACCCTCCCTGCGGGACACCGGTCTGTAACCCTTCAGGTTAGTCCATTATTGATGTTCGTCTTACCATCTGCACAGATTACATGGACGGAGTGCACTGGAAGAGTAAAAGGTTTTTGCGGGTGCATGAGCATGAATTAGATCTCATTTGCCTCATTAGTTCTCCTGCATCTTCTCCACGCTTACATTTATTTAGGGACGACAGTTACACAAACACTTGACCAGGTATTCGAGCCTAAGGAGCTTCTGCATCTTGAGAGCGACCATTTTTGCTTTTAAGCTCATTTATCTGGAATTGCAGGCAGTCAATAACTTTTTTGAATTTGATTGCCCATAAAATTATGGGACCCCCCTCCCCACCACAACCTCAGCTCTCTGTATACTGAGACTGCTATGGCCTTGCCTCTTTCACATGCTTACTTGCTCTCGGCTGGTACTGCGGGGGCTGAACTGCTTCTAATGCATGCTCCTTATGTGTCAGGGAAGCTCACATTTGGCACAAACCCCTGGAGGAATAATTACAGACCAGTGCGTGAGGACTTTTTAATTTCACCTCACTATGTGGAGTAGCATGGGGGAGATTTACACAATCAGTTTGAATTTTTACTGTCAGAAAAACTGTTGGGAGCACAACATTTTGCATGTCATTAAGGAAATGTCAGTGCATGCCAAATAATAGTGTTTGTTTCAGGCTTCAGTTCTACATTCGGAATCATTGCAACTGTAGATGACACATACACTATTGGTCAAAAGTCTGAAATAATTATGGAATAATCTCTTGTGCTCACCATGGCTGCATTTACATTAATCATGTTGAATATTGCAATTTAAAATAACTATTTTCTGTTTCAATATATTTTAAAATGTAATTTAATCTCTTGATTATTCCTACATTTTCATTATCATTACTCCAGTCTTCAGTGTCACATGATCCTTCAGAAATCATTCTAATATGATGATTTGATGCTCAAGAAACCTTTCTCATTATTATCAATGTTGAAAACAGTTTTTGCTCAATAGCTTTTTTTTTTTTTTTTTTGGAAACTGTGTTCCATACCATTCAAACGTTTCGGTAAATAAGTTTGGGGTAAATAAGTGAATGAATTATTTTCTTCATCAGGGAAACAACGCTTTTTAACATTGATAATTAATAATTGAACACAAAATAAGCATATCGGAATGATTTACAGTTACATCATCATTACTGGTTAGAATTTGAATGCTGAAAATTCTATCATTGCAAGTTAATGGGACATTTTAGTTTTAAGTGTAAAATCTACAAAACTTGTGGCCTAATAGATGCATAGAACACCTAGATTCATTGCGGAAGTTTAATCATCTAAAGCCTGAGCCCTCTATAGACAGAGAAGATACTGTAAGAGACCCATGTAAGAGATCACCGGGTATTATATGTCAAGTCTGATCTTTGCAGAGGCGCTCCAGACTCCTTGACAGAAGATGTTACACATATAATCCTACTAGTTGTGAAAGAAATAGCTAAAAATTGCACAAAGTAAGTGCCAATCAAAACAGATGACCAGCAGTTGGACCAGCAAAGATTCTCAGCAGTGTACATCAAAGATTTTCTAGGCTTTGTGAGGGGTTTCTGGCGATATAACTGTGCAATCAAGAGGTCGAGGTTTTGTCCGGTAACATAGTCCCATTATCCATTTTGGTCAATGCTGACAGTGAAACGAGATGTTATGATTTCATTATATTACAGTGAATGTTTTACCAGTGACCGATTTCCAAAATTATGGAAGCTTATTTCTGCTTTTTGAATTGAAAACAATCAAAGATATTTGAAATTGAACAAAGACATTTCTGTTACCGTTTTAAACCCCCACACTGCAAAAAAATGCTCTTCTTACTTTGTTTTTTTGTTTGTTTTTTCTGCCAATGGGGTGAGCTGATCTGCCAATGGGGTGAGAAAAATAATCTTATTTCTGTTTAAAATCTTGTTTCTTGTTTCTATCCCAAACAGAAATAAGGTTATTTTCTCACCTCATTGGCAGATCATTTTGCTTGTTTTAAGCAAAAACTCACTTCATTTTGATTTTATTTTCAAGAAAACAACAAACAAATATCTGTCAAAAATATTAGAAAAGGCAGTGTCTTCACAATTATGCTCCTTTTTTAGAAAGAAATGGTATGCGTGAGGATTTCCAGTCAGGATTTAGGCCGTATCATAGTACTGAGACTGCTCTCATCAGAGTTACAAATGATTTACTCTTATCATCTGATCGTGGTTGTATCTCTCTATTAGTGTTACTCGATATTAGCGCTGCATTCGAGACTGTCGACCACAACATTCTTTTGAATAGACTCGAAAATTATGTTGGCATTAGTGGAATTGCATTGGCATGGTTTAAATCATACTTATCTGACCGTTATCAGTTTGTAGCAGTAAATGAAGAGATGTCACACCGATCACAAGTTCAGTATGGAGTAACGCAGGGCTCGGTGCTAGAACTGTTGCTCTTCACCCTGTACATGTTACCACTGGGAGATATCATTAGGAAGCATGACATTAGTTTTCACTGATTAGTTATGCTGATGATACTCAGCTCTATATTTCTTCACGCCCTGACGAAATTTACCAATTCACAAGATTAACGGAATGCAATCTTGAATGATATAAAAAATTGGATGACCAGTAATTTCCTGCAACTTAATTCAGAAAAAAAAAAATGAATTTTTAATTATTGGACAAAAAAGCTCCACAAGTAGTAACCTAGAATACTGTCTAACACTCGATGGCTGCTCTGTCAAGTCCTCGTCGTCAGTGAGGAACCTGGGTGTGCTCTTTGATACCAATCTTTCATTTGAAAGCCACGTTTCTAGCATCTGTAAAACTACATTCTACCATCTTAAAAATATATCTAAATTACGGCACATGCTTTCAATGCAAAATGCTGAACAGTTAATTCATGCGTTCATGACCTCAAGGCTAGATTACTGTAATGCTCTACTGGGTGGTTGCCCTGCTTGCTTAATAAACAAACTCCAGCTGGTCTAAAACGCAGCAGCTCGAGTTCTTACTAGAACCAGGAAATATGATCATATTAGCCCGGTTCACTGGCTCCCTATTAAACATTGTATACATTTTAAAATCTTGCTTATTACTTACAAAGCACTAAATGGTTTAGCTCCCCAGTACTTGAGCGAACTCTTAATGCATTATACTCCATCACGTCTATTGCGGTCTCAAAACTCTGGCCAGTTGATAATCCCTAGAATATCAAAATCAACTGCAGGCGGTCGATCCTTTTCCTATTTAGTGCCTAAACTCTGGTCTTCCTAGCATTGTTCGGGAAGCAGACAAACTCTGTCAGTTTAAATCTAGACTAAAAACTTATCTCTTTACTATGGCATACACATAGAACATTATCAATCTCTATTATCCAAATCAGTTAAACGATTGTTAGGCTGCATTAACTAGGTCAGTCGGAACCGGGAACACTTCCCATAACACCTGATGTATTCGTTACATCATAAGAAGAATGGCATCTACGCTAATGTTAGTCTCTCTGTTTATCCTGAGGTTTACTGCAGTCAGGACTTTTTTTTTTTTTTTTTTTTCAGAATTGCAAGATATAAACGTGCAATTTTGAGTTATATAGTCAGAATTATGATATAAAGTCAGAATTGAGAGTTATAAAGTCAGAATTGAGATTACTTTTTCTTGCTATTGCAAGTATATATCTCTTTTTTCTTTTTTTTTTTTTTTTTATTCTGTGGCGGAAACAAGCTCCCATACAAAATGGACCAATGAAATGGACTTATATTTTTCCCCTGATTACATTTTGATAAAAGATTGTTAAAAGTTCTTTCTTTCTTTCTTTCTTTCTTTCTTTCTTTCTTTCTTTCTTTCTTTCTTTCTTTCTTTCTTTCTTTCTTTCTTTCTTTCTTTCTTTCTTTCTTTCTTTCTTGTACTTAGCTGCATCTTTGCAATGCAACATTCACTTGAGATACATTACAGTTAAGTGAAGAATAGCAGTTATACTTTACAGCATCTTCTGTGTAAGAGAAAATGGCTCATTTCCAAATCTTGATTTGGAAAGAATCATATTCTTTACAGTTTGTAAAAAAAAAAAAAAAAAAAAAAAAAGCAATTGAACTGTCAGCTGAAAAATAAATGCATAATCAACACTGCAGTAACCTGAAAACAAAAATGAATTAAGGGCTGAAAAAATAACGTCAAAATATTGTGTTTAAAAAAAGACAAATGTAACACATGGGGAATAGTGGTGGATGAATGAAAAGACAAGAATATTCTTCACTCTCACCTTCACCTTCACATGCAGCACTCATGCTGGTTGAATCTATTCACTCTGAGATTTGTCATGATTGAAATATATATATATATATTAGGGCTGTCAATCGATTAAATTATTTAATCACAATTAATCGCATGATTGTCATGAGTTAACTCGCCATTAATAAACAGCTTAATCGCACAGTTTTATCAGTTCTAAATATACCTTAAATTAATATTTTTCTAGTTTTTAATATTCTAATCAACATGGGTATGGACAAATATGCATGCTTTATGCAAATGTATGTTTATTAATAGTGAAACCATACTCAACAGAGCATGAAGAAAGGTCATAGATGTTTTTCAAGGAACTTGTTCATGTCTCTTAAGCCTAAGCTTAAAAATTCAGAATAAGCAGTGATTTCTCTCATTTTAAGAATAGAAATAAAGGGTGTTTTTACACTGGCAGTTTAGTTCAGAACGGGGCACAGTTTGTAAACTAAAAATTGGTAATGTAAAAGCTGTCATGCGGACCTGGGAGCACCAAGGGCACCACACCATACCTGGAGGAGGTTGTGACAAGTAGGAATATAGTGTGGCCCCTTTAAGCTACCATTTTTTTCTGTTTACCCTTGAGCAAATGTGCTCAGTGTAAAAACACCCTTTTTGTTTTATTTCGACCTGGAGTGTAATAAAAGTTAAACAGAAAAAAAAAAAAAAAAAAGGTAGCTTATGTAGGCTATAACTGCACTTGTTTCAGAATAGTAATGTTAATGTTAACCCTTTTCTTTCCCCATTTCTGTTTACTGCTGCATCCTTTATGTCTATGGCTGCTCTCAATTTCTGCAACAATTTCTGCAAATTAGTACCGTTAAAATTAATTTGCGTTAATGCGTTAAATTTGACAGCCCTAATTATATCAGGTAACATTTTAAGCTGTCATTTGGTCATGTTACATCGTGCCCCTCACGTTACAATGTACCCCACCTATGGGGCATGTTGTCACATTTCACTTCCATTCTTTCGGGGTAAATCAAGAAAAAAAGTACACACTGTATTAATGAAACAAAACCACATAATTGTACTAGACGTGTGAAATTAATGTGGGAAAAAATAAATACTCTGAACCCCAAGTGGATTTACACAAACTAAGAAAGTCAAAAAGCATTAGGTTGTGCCCTGCTTTCCCCTACAGCAAACATCTAAGAACAGAACTAAGTTTTTATAAGCTGTCGACCCCCAAAAATCGAGCGTTTAAGGAGACAAAAGTGAATACAGGCAATAAGATGTGAAGCTTCAGCAGGAAGAATGGGTAAATTTTGGGATTCTGACAGTACGCCTATAGTATCCCACTCAGTACCCCTATAAACACTCAGTGTGCAGTAAACATTTTGTCACTGTTAAGTCAAATATCCAAATGTCAGTTTTATATATTATATTTCCTGTTGCTGATTATGTTCCCCTCTAGTGGGTGTAGTTCTCAATGTAATGTAACATGTCGCGCTCTGTCTCAATTGCCTGTATCCACTTTTGTGTCCTTAAAACGCTCATTGTTTGGGCCAACAGCTTATAAAAACCTTGTTCTGGTTTTTGTTTTAAGTCAGAAATGACAAGGAGGCAGCTTCACGCAATACAAAGTCAATGGAGACGGTTTGATTGAAAACATTAATCTCAAAAAAAATGTATGCAGTTGTAATTGTACCATTTCAGATGCAACTTTTGTGCCACCTCTGCAGTTCAAAGATGCATTTTGTTGTTAGTGATTTTATTTGAATAATTTGAGGTGTTCTGGTCTGGACTTGGTTTCGTCCTACCTTGGTCTTGTCTTGGTCTCGTCTTGGTCTTAACCCCGTAAAGTCTTGGTCTTGTCTTGTTCTCAACACACTCTGGTTTTGGTCTCGACTTGGTTTTGGCTTAGGTGGTCCTGACTACAACACTATTAGTAGCAATATTAGTAGTTTATCAATACAAGTAGAATAAAGCCAGATTTGTATATTTTCTCTAGGAAATGAGTGGTATGTGTCCATGCAAAATGTGATGCCATGATGATGGTTGTCAGGGTGTTGCTATGCAGTTGCCTAAGGTGTTTTGTGTGGTTGGGCAATCTGATTTGGATCCATCTTGGAAATCTTTTTTTTTTTTTTTTTCTTAATGTTCCTTTGGCAATCACTGATGCTTGATGGGAAGAGATGGCTTTCGACATTCCTGTTTTCTACATGAGGAGGCCTGCATTAATCATTACTGCTGATTTTACCCAGATTGATTGGGGCAGGATTGTGCACAGATGAGTGTTTTGTATTAACGGGCCTTCACTCTTCAACACAAAGCCCAACCCGAGTCATCACCACTCAGCTGTCATAATTAACCAGACTGATTGTGGTTCTTCATGAGAGCCAAGGATTATGAAGACTAGCCTGCAAAATCCATGATAGGTAGAGAAACTGGGGTCAAAGGAGAATAACAGTAGGGTTTCAGAAGAAAAAATCCCATTCTTTTTTCTCCATAGAGAATATGACTTTTAATGAACTCTGATTTTCTATGATTTCAACTTCAATAAAAAAAAAAAAAAAAAACATCTGATTTTAAAATACTGTATGTACACTCACCTAAAGGATTATTAGGAACACCATACTAATACTGTGTTTGACCCCCTTTCGCCTTCAGAACTGCCTTAATTCTACATGGCATTGATTCAACAAGGTACTGAAAGCATTCTTTAGAAATGTTGGCCCATATTGATAGGATAGCATCTTGCAGTTGATGGAGATTTGTGGGATGCACATCCAGGGCACGAAGCTCCCGTTCCACCACATCCCAAAGATGCTCTATTGGGTTGAGATCTGGTGACTGTGGGGGCCATTTTAGTACAGTGAACTCATTGTCATGTTCAAGAAACCAATTTGAAATGATTCGAGCTTTGTGACATGGTGCATTATCCTGCTGGAAGTAGCCATCAGAGAATGGGTACATGGTGGTCATAAAGGGATGGACATGGTCAGAAACAATGCTCAGGTAGGCCGTGGCATTTAAGCAATGCCCAATTGGCCAAGAAAACATCCCCCACACCATTACACCACCACCACCAGCCTGCACAGTGGTAACAAGGCATGATGGATCCATGTTCTCATTCTGTTTACGCCAAATTCTGACTCTACCATATGAATGTCTCAACAGAAATCGAGACTCATCAGACCAGGCAACATTTTTCCAGTCTTCAACTGTCCAATTTTGGTGAGCTCGTGCAAATTGTAGCCTCTTTTTCTATTTGTAGTGGAGATGAGTGGTACCCGGTGGGGTCTTCTGCTGTTGTAGCCCATCCGCCTCAAGGTTGTGCGTGTTGTGGCTTCACAAATGCTTTGCTGCATACCTCGGTTGTAACGAGTGGTTATTTCAGTCAAAGTTGCTCTTCTATCAGCTTGAATCAGTCGGCCCATTCTCCTCTGACCTCTAGCATCAACAAGGCATTTTCGCCCACAGGACTGCCGCATGCTGGATGTTTTTCCCTTTTCACACCTTTCTTTGTAAACCCTAGAAATGGTTGTGCGTGAAAATCCCAGTAACTGAGCAGATTGTGAAATACTCAGACCGGCCCGTCTGGCACCAACAACCATGCCACCCTCAAAATTGCTTAAATCACCTTTCTTTCCCATTCTGACATTCAGTTTGGAGTTCAGGAGATTGTCTTGACCAGGACCACACCCCTAAATGCATTGAAGCAACTGCCATGTGATTGGTTGATTAGATAATTGCATTAATGAGAAATTGAACAGGTGTTCCTAATAATCCTTTAGGTGAGTGTATATGCAGCTCTGGAAAAAAAATAAGAGACCAAAAGTGACCAAAAGTGTCTCTTAAGTGGTCTCTTAATTTTTTTTCAGAGCTATATATAATTCACACTCATGTGAAAATGTTAGGAGACCCGATTGAATTCCATGGTATTCTGTATCAGGACATAATAAAAAAAAATAATAATAATAATCTAGTGCTTAGCAGGTCTTCATATTTGGAAAGTAAGACCTCAGATGAACAACAACACATGACATATTACACAGTGTCATTATTTATTTAGCAAAAATAAAGTAAAAATGGAAAAACCATGGGTGATGAAGTTAGGACACCCTATCATTCAATTGCATGTAGATCCACTTTTAGCAGCAATAACTTGAAGTAATCATTTTCTGCATGATTTATCAGTCTCTCACATCATTATGAAGGAATGTTGGTCCGCTCTTTACAACATTGCTTCAGTTTGTTGTGGACATTTGTTTATCCACGGCTGAGGTCTGGACTTTCATTCAAACCTTCATTTTTCTTTTTCAGCCATTCTGTTGTAGATTTACTGGTGATCTTCGGATCATAGTCCGGTTGCATGACCCAATTTTAGACAAGCTTTAACTGTCAGACAGATGGTCTCACATTTGACTCTAGAATACTTTGGTATACAGAGGAGTTCATGGTCGACTCAATCACTGTGAGGTGCCCAGGTCCTGTAGCTACAAAACATGTCCAAAATCATCACCCCTCCACCAGCATGCTTGACTTTTTGTATGAGGTGTTTGTGCTGATATGTGCTCTTTTGGTTTTCACCAGACTTTGCACTGTGCATTATGGCCAAACATCTCCACTTTGGTCTCGTCTGTCCAAAGGACATTGTTCTAGTAGTATTATGGTTTGTTTAGATGCAACTTTGCAAACTTAAACCATGCTGCCATGTTTTTATTATTATTATTATTATTTTTTTTTTAGACAGAATAGGCTTTCTTCTGGCAGCCCTTCCAAAAATGCCATACTTGACCCGTCTTTTCTAATTTTACTATCATGAACGTTACCATTTAACATGTTAACTGAGGCCTGTAGAGTCTGAGGTATAGTTCTTGGTTTGTCTGCAAATTTTTTTTTCTGAGCATTACCCAGTCTGATCTTTGGGGGACAATTGCTTCTCTAAGATCATTGCTGATATCATTCCTCCTTGGCATTGTGGTAACACACACCTGAATGCTCCAGACCAGCAAACTGCCAAAACTTCTGTTTTTACAGAGTTGATCAGTTAATCAAAGGCATTTGGTTAGCAGTGCCAGACCGTTACTTACCCTCTTAATTCCTATGTTAACAGTAAGGGTGTCCTAACATTGTCACCCATAGCTTTTCCAGATATGTCGTTGTTGTTCATCTGAGGTTTTATTTTCCAAATTAAGACCTGCCAAGGATTTTTATTTTTATTTTTTATTATTAAACAGAAAAACATGGAATTCAATAGGGTGTCATAACATTTTCACATGACAATGGCATAATGCAAGTGGCATATCAGTAGGATTTCAGTACAATAAACATTCAGGATTTTAAAGAAGGTGTTTGTTTGTTTTGTTTCTCCATATCATTTTAGATAACTGGTATCAATCTCAGACAGGTTTGTTAAATAGTTTGCCAGGTCTACTTAGGTAAATGGAAACCGTACTTAAAGAGGTTGTTCCACATTATTAAGCAAGTCACAGTTCTCATGCAGTTCGGGGAGGAAGAAATGTGTTTCAGAAGATGAAAAGCATGGCATGGTGTAATGTTATGTAAAAGGCATGAAAACAACTAATATTGAATGAAAACTGAATGGAGATTATCGAACTATTATACAATTTGTGAGTAATTTACAGCACAAGAGAACTGTCAGATAAAGGCTTATTAAGGAAAGTTTCTGTCAAAAAAATAATTGTATTAAAAGGACAGCTATAAAAAAGTCAGTATTTGAAGCTGCTGATGTCTCTGGAGTCTCAAAACCCTCTCCATTCAGGCTGGCAGTTGTGTGTAAAGTTACATTTCAGCCACCTTTAACCAAAGCTCACAAAGTGAAACGTTTATAGTGGGTTTAGAAATACATTTTCAAACAGTTTTATTGCTGTGGTGTTTTTTGCAGCATGGGATAGTGCATTGTCCTGAATGAAAATCCTTTTATTTCAGAAAGCACTATCATTCTTGTTATACCATAGCAGAAAATGGTCAGTTATAAACTCCACATATATTGCAGAAGTCATTTTAACACATCCGAGACCCTAAAGGGACCTTCTATCTCACTTCCCAATATTCCAGCCCAAATCATCACCCACTAGCTCCTTGCTGACTTCGCTCTCTTGTTGGAACGTAGTGGCCACTCACCAACCATCCAGAAATCCATCCATCTTGACCAGTGGCCTCCAAACTCAGTCCTAGAGGGCCACTGTCCTGCAGAGTTTAGCTCCAAGCCCAAATAAACACACCTGAACCAGCTAATCAGTGTCTTACTAGGCAATTGTCAATGATAACTGTAAAACGGCCCCTACAAGTCCATGAAAACATAACATCAACATGATATCACGGTTGCTCTCTATTATATCAAACTAAGAGCCAGATTTACTAAACAGGGCAAATTAGCGTGAGAGTGTTATTCCAAAAAAGCACAGATGGGAGTGGAAAGTTCCGCGTGTGATCTACTGACGCCGCGCAAATTAAAAAACAGACTCAGCTGGATCATTTCCATAATGACCAACGCAATCTACAAAGAGCAGCACAAATTAATGTCTGGTTTAAGATTTGCTTTTTGGGCCGTTAAATAATGCCGCAAATACCAGTAAATTGACTAGTGCAAACCTTGACTCTGATTTTATTAGTCTGAATGAAGAATGTCATATACACCTAGGATGACTTGTGGGTGAGTAAATCATGAGGTAATTTAAATTTTTGGGTGAACTATCCCTTTAAGTTTTCCCACTGTAAAACTTTTAATGCAATTACTCTTATAAGGTGTGTATGTTTCTTTTTCCAAAAAAGGCAGGTAGATATAGATCCTTACACATGGATGTATGTATGCTTTTGTTTATTTTTGTGATTATGCATGTATCGCTTTTATAGGGAAACAGGCTTTACTCAAAAGCAATCACGAAACAGTTTCCTGTTGTAATAAAAATACTGAAGACCTCGTCTCTGGATCCACAGGAAATTGAGTTTTTACCTCAGAAACAATGCTTTTCAGAATAACAGCATGCAGCGATTTGGCTGTTCAAAGTAAATCTGCCCCTATGGACTCTTTGTTTGTTCCTCAAACAACTATTGCACGCCGTTGGATAAATGCAGTGGATGTGCTCAGAAAGGAGGTGGCTTTTAGAACCAAACAAATTGTAGACTGTTGTTTGTGGTTATGTCACTTTTTCCTCTAAAATAATAATTCTGCAAATTCATGTTTTACTTTTGTGATCTATTAGCTATTCTTGTACAGGCCTGCTGGGAGAATAGTTTTCCCTGATAGCCTATGCTTTATTTTCGATTTCAATCCAACTTTTATGATGCTTAAGAAAATACATGAGGTATTTTGTAAATAAGCAGTGGATTTCATCATGCACCATTTGCCCTTTTCTAAAGAGAATTATAGTCCAAGAATGAAAAATGAATGCATATATATATGAGCACTTACTCCGCACCCACCTTTGACTGAAAAGTGTTTTGGAATTATGAAGCTATCCGATCAAACGGACTGAATTATCCAACTGAAACCCATGACAGTGCACTCAGTATCTCTTGTTGTTAATAGCTTCTGGGAGCTGCAACTTATGAATACCAAGGATATTTAAATACGCCCAAGGGCTTCAATCGTAACGCGCATATATCATTAGTTGAGTGTATGAATACCCAGGGACAGACGTGGAGGAGATCTGAGTTAACCCTTGTTTAAATCCCTAAGGGGCGGCAGGAACCTTGTCGTTAATTCACCTGCTCTTGACAGAAACTTGTAGTGCCACTGTTTGCTTGGCGCGCTCACAAGAAAGGCAGCCGCTCACTTCACTGAGCCATTTCTCTCTGGGAAATAAGGCTTATTATTGTAAACAGTGAATAATTAAAATCATATTCCAGGAGCCAAAATCTTTTTATTGTGTTGCTAACATGCCTCAGTGTAGCTAATGAGATTTTGGTAATGGGCCGTGCTATCCCACAGGTATTGTAATGGATGCTCATATGGACACACTGAGCACAGGCTGGAAATTGCCTATCCTTGGGCCTCTCGCCCTTAATGAGCTTTGATTTCTTCAAAGAAAAGCCTACAAAGACTTTTTGAACCTTGCTTTTTCTTGTGCTCGTTTTTCTTCTTAAGACAGTCAGTGGTGTGGGTCCATGAGCCGTTGGAAAACTGAACTGTGAAACTGTTAAGATGAAGAAGCTACTGTAAAATGATTATGATGATGATGATGAATATAAATATATATGTGTGTGTGTGTGTGTGTGTGTGTGCGCTTGTTTTTGTGCGCTTGGACACAAATGTGTATAATGACATGGGTATGAGATAGGTATTACAAGGAGAGGGTGACTTATGAGGACATTACCCATGTCCCCATTTTTCAAAAGGCTTGTAAATCATACAGAATGAGTTTTTTGGGGAGAAAGTAAAAATGTGCAGTTTCCTGTGATGGGTAGGTTTAGGGGTAGGGGTAGTGTGTGTGTGTGTGTGTGTGTGTGTGTGTGTGTGTGTGTGTGTGTGTGTGTGTGTGTGTGTGAGAGATGGGTAGGGGTAGTGTAGGGGGATAGAAAATACGGTTTGTACGGTATAAAAACCATTGCGCATGAATTTGATTATGAACTTATCAATTTCCTTGTGAGTGCCGTCAAGATTAATCTCAGGTGCCATAGCCTACACTTGCCGCTACACTTCCCGCCCACACACTGTTCTGATTGGCTATGGTTTTTGATTGATTTTGTCACATCTTGTAGTCACGTGTGGACAGACAAGTTGCTTGGTGTAATCTTATTGCATTGTGTCAAGTTAGGAGACGGTGTAAGAGGATAGAATTTACAGTTTGTGCAGTATAAAAATCATTATGTCTATGGAAACCCCCCATAAAATATGAAAACCAAACGTACATACATGATAATGATACCTGTGTGCGTGTGTGTGCGTGCGTGTGTGCGTGCATTAGGGCTGGGCGGTATATGGAGTTTGTACAATATACCGATTTGTTTTTTTTAGAAATGATATGGAATGAAGCAGTACCATTTATATCGATATACAGTAGATTGATACGAACACATCTGAAAAATAGCGGAGTACGCAGAATGAGCTGATGCAGGGAAAGTGCATGATACAACTCGTCCTCATCATGACACATGCTTTATATTAAAGGCGTCTAAATAACTGGTGAGATCCAGTTAACACGTACAGTTTAAAGCAGCTTGCCCTGTCAGATGCTCTGAGAGAGAGGCTAACGTTACTTGTGCTGACAGACAGATAAATACTTGCGCTGTTTAATGCGTTTGAGATGTGTGCTTTCCTCATTCACATTTCACCGGTATATTCTCCATCTGTAAATGTTAGAAAGGCATGCAAATATGTCCATTTTGCTGTCCGGAGAGGACGAGCCTTCTGCAAGTGAATCTCTGGTAAAATTCAGGCTTCCGTGAACGAGCGCTGCCACGTGCCTTCACGCCAAACAGACGGAGCAATCAAACAAACGGAGTACATTTTTAGTTTAGTGAATTTAAATACAAAATGTATTAATTTAGTTTTTAGATTGTAAACCCTCTTTCTGCACATAATATATTGCATAGCCTACATTACATTCACTGTATTAGTTTATAGCCTTCAATATCAACATCGTTTTTAGGAGATCACTGGACAGGATGTGAAATAAAATTATTATGAAAATAAATACAGATTGTTTTTTTTTTTTTTTTTTTTTATCCAAATAGAAAAATGTAGAAAATACAGAGATATATACTGTGTATTGCCATTCAACCAAAAAATACAGAGATATGATTTTGTTTTTGTTTTTGGCCATATCGCCCCGGCCCTGGCGTGCGTGCGTGTGTCCACAGAATTTGTCCACATTTGTTTGGTCTCTATGAGGAAATCAGCTTAAAAATCATACTAAGTTATGTTTTTTGAAAAAGTAAAAAAAAAAAAAAAAAAAAAAAAAAAAAATGTTTCTGTGAGGGTTGTGTTTAGGGGTATAGGGTTAGGGGATAGCAAATAGTTTGTACAATACAAAAAAATCATTATGTCTATGGAAAGTCGGAAGTCCCCATAAAACGTGTCAATTTCTAGGAAGTGTCTTCTCTTAGTCTCAGAGATAGTCGCAGAGTTGCTTTGAACATTTTAACACTGTTGTATGAAGGATCTGGTGGGATCAAATGAAACATCTAAAATCTCAAAGGATCTGAACATGACTTTTGTTTAAAGAACATTCACATTGAGCTGCATGAAGCTATTTTCAGCACAGCAGCTGTAAACCAGCAGTGGTGGAGCGGCAGTGTTTTCAAGCGTTGATATCCCCTGGTGTTAGACATTGTAATAGTTAGACATCTACAGTATGGTGACATATTTGAACAATGAGTCTAAGTGAAGCACAATGTGCTGTCAGTCAGTCATTAATGAGAAATGTTATTATTATACAGAGTTATTTTATTATGTTAGAAGAACGTTTGACTGCAAAATTGGCACTAATTTAATTGGTGTAATAAAATGTGTTGTAAGTTTTAAGTATTACAGGGTAAACATGGCAGTTAGTCATTTGAAAAATCTAAAATCTTAAAAATTCAAGGACCTTTTTATTGTAAAAAGCCATTTTTACTCAGCCATTGTAAGTTGATTGTGCCAAGGTTTATGGGTCTCATCCGCTCTTCCTTTTGGCGGCGCGTGCACACGCTGCGGCTTCTCTCTCTCCCGACGGACCGGTGTTTTTGTGTTTTTCGTCGTGTAAATCACAGTGTTTTTGTACGTCCTTGTCGCGTCCGTTCATCTGCAAACTCATCTACAGACGTGAGTTTCTGCTCGAGGTTGGAAAAACTACAGTCTTCAATCCAAGCTCGGCGCTCGCTCAAGATCTGCGGGATCACGGCCTTCTCTGGGGGCCTACCCCATCACCGTCCCCCACTACTGCACCTCTCCCACAGTGGAGGCGCCACAAACGGGGTGAGAGGAAACAGAAGAGGGAGAAGCGCGGAGGTATCCGTGTCAGGCTAGCGGCTAAACCACATAAGCCGGCTACCCCCTCCATCATTCTCGCTAATGTACGCTCGTTGGACAATAAACTGGACGATCTTCGTCTTCTTTGCTCTACTCGGAAGACTGTAAGATACTGTTGTGTTTTTGTGTTCACGGAAACATGGCTCAACAACAGCGTTCCCGGACCACGCCATTCAGCTCGATCAGCGCACATGCCATCGGGCGGACAGAGTGCCCGTCGAGGGAGGTAAGACCCGCGGTGGCGGACTCTGTGTTTACACCAATGTTGCGTGGTGCCGCGATGCTGTTGTGGTCTGCAAACACTGCTCACCCCTGGTGGAGTTTATGATTATTAAATGTCGGCCGTTTTATCTACCGCGGGAATATTCAGCTATTATACTTGTTGCTGTATACATCCCCCCCAGCTCCAACAACAACAGGAGTGAGGCACTAAATAATCTTTATAAACACATCAGCGATCAGCAGACAGCCCACCCAGATGCTTTTCTCATCTTGGCTGGAGATTTCAACCATGCAGACCTAAAGAGTGTGCTTCCAAAAATTCATCAACACATTGACTTCCCAACACGTGGTAAAAACACTCTGGACTTTGTGTACACTACACAGAGAGGAGCTTACAAAGCCCTTCCCTCCCCACCTGGGTGCTTCAGATCACATCACTGTTATGTTAATGCCAGCATACAGACCACTTGTGAAAGCCACCAAACCAGTCCAGAAGCAGATTCAAGTCTGGCCTGAAGGGTCATCAGAGGCTCTTCAAGACTGCTTCGACACCACTGACTGGGACATGTTTAAACAGGCTGCAACCTACCACAACACCACAGACATCCAGGAGTACTCTGAGACTGTTACTTCTTATATCACCAAGTGTATGGAGGATGTAACAGTCACAAAGACCATCACCGTCCTGGCCCAACCAAAAACCGTGGCTGACAGGAAATGTCTACAGACTCCTGAAGACGCGTAACGCTGCCTTCAGAGCTGGAGATGAGGTGGGCCTGAGGACAGCAAGGGCCAACCTGTCACGCGGCATCAGGAAGGCTAAGAGACAGTACTCCAGGAGGATAGCCCATCGTTTCAGTGACAGCAGAGACACAAGGAGCCTGTGGCAGGGTATTCAGACCATCACAGATTATAAGCCCCCTGCACGGACATGTGACAGCTCCACCCCCCTGCTGAATGAGCTGAACACTTTCTTTGCTCGCTTTGAAGCACACAACAGCACCACTGCACAGAAGTCACCTCCTCCTCCCGATGACCTGATGTTGTCACTGCCCAGGGACAGCGTGAGAAGATCCCTCAGCAGGGTCAACGCACGCAAAGCTCCAGGTCCTGACAACATTCCTGGACGTGTATTGAGAGACTGTGCAGAGGAACTCACTGATGTCTTCTGACAGACATCTTCAACATCTCACTGAGTCAAGCTGTCGTCCCCACATGCTTCAAAGCAACCACCATCATTCCAGTCCCTAAGAAATCATCTCCATCCTGCTTCAACGACTACCGTCCCAGTCGCACTTACCCCCATCCTTATGAAGTGCTTTGAGCGGCTAGTCATGCACCACATTAAGTCTGTCCTCCCCCCTGGACCCCTACCAATTTGCATATCGGTCAAAACGCTCGACCGATGACGCCATCGCCACCACCGTCCATTCAGCACTCACTCACCTGGAAAATAAAGACACTTATGTCAGAATGCTGTTCATAGACTTTAGTTCAGCATTCAATACAATCATCCTCTACAGCTCACTTAAAAACTGTCACAGCTGGGACTCAACACATCGATGTGCAACTGGTTGCTGGACTTCCTGACGGAAGACCTCAGGCAGTTCGGGTCGGCAGTAACTCATCCAACTCCATCATCATGAACACTGGAGCCCCTCAGGGATGTGTGTGAGCCCCCTCCTTTTCACTCTGCTGACACATGACTGCACACCCATACACAACAGCAATCTCTTCATCAAGTTTGCGGACGACACGACCGTAGTTGGTCTCATTAGCAACGATGATGAGACGAACTTCAGGAGCGAGGTGAGCCGCCTGGCCAGGTGGTGTGGCGACAACAATCTCTCTCTGAACGTGGAGAAGATGAAGGAGATTGTTGTTGACTTCAGGAGAATGCACACCCAGCACGCTCCTCTGACCATCAACGGTGTGACCGTGGAAAGGGTGAGGAGCACCAAATTCCTGGGTGTGCATATCACAGAGGACCTCTCCTGGACCGCCAACTCCACAGCACTGACCAAGAAAGCACAGCAGCGACTCTACTTTCTCTGCAAGCTGAGAAGAGCCGGAGCCCCAGCCCCCATCATGCGCACCTTCTACAGAGGCACCATCGAGAGCATTCTGACCAGCTGCATCACTGTGTGGTACGGCGCCTGCAACGCATCCTGCCGTAAAGCACTTCAGCGCACAGTGAGAGCAGCTGAGAAGATCGTTGGTGTCTCTCCCCCACCCTCCATGACATTTATAACTCCGCCTCCCGCAAAGCCCTCATCATTGCGAGAGACCCCACCCACCCATCGCACAGCCTCTTCAGTCTGCTGCCATCAGGGGAGGAGGCTTCGCAGTCTCCAAGCAAGGACCAGCAGACTGAAGGACAGCTTCATTCCCCAAGCTGTCAGGGCATTGAACTCCCTCCCGACTCTGCCGACCCTCCCCTCTTCTGCCCCACGCACCTGATCTGGGAATCACCCAACCCCCCCTCATCTACCTCATATATTGTCTCTCTGAGGAACTGGTCTCCCCTCTTACAGACTCTTTTTTTTTTTTTTTTTTTTTTTTTGCACACAGACTCTTTTTGTACACAGACTCTTACAGACTCTTTTTTTTTTGCACACAGACTCTTTCTGCACACAGACTCTTACAGACTCTTTTTTTTTTGCACACAGACTCTTTCTGCACACAGACTCTTACAGACTCTTTTTTTTGCACACACTCTTATAATTTTATTTTATACCTGCACTGACTTAAATCTGAAATTGCACTATTGTTACCATTGTTTGCACTATTTGCCATCGCCACTTTACCTCTATAATTCACTTTATCCATCTTTTTTTTTATCTTTCTTCTGTTGTTGTCACTGTTAAACTTTTGTTGTTATTGTTTTGTTGTTGTTAGGCACCTAGGGTCTGAGAGTCATAGAATTTCAATTCTCTGTATGTATGTACTGTACGTATGGCAGAATTGACAATAAAGCTGACTTTGACTTTGACTTGACTTTTTAATAGTTGTGTTTGAGTCTCTCAATCGTCCTCGGTGTGAAAAGATGGATCTCAAAATCATACAGTCACTTCTGGAGAGGGTTCAAATATGCAGAAGATGCTGGAAAACTGAAGAATGTGCAGGACCTGGAGGATTTTTCTGAAGAACGTTGGGCAGTTGCTCAGGACAAACAAGAGACTCAAGAACACCCATCACAAAACACACACACAGCCATGGATCATCCAGGGAGCGACACACAGGATTAACAATCAAGGGCACATATATTGCATATATTCTAAAAATGTAAAAAGGGACATAATAGGTCCCCTTTAATATCAATAAATTATTTTAATATACTTACAGCCTTAATGTCTGTGTTAAAAACACACTTCCCACAAAGCAGCTGCGCGGGGGTAGTTGTGTTGATTATATTTAGCATTGCACAATAATAGCTGCTTTTCCAGAAATACAATAAGCCCAAATGAGGCCTAAAATTAACTTTCTGTGTTACATCATCATGGTTGATCATTTTAATGGCCTGTTTTTGCCTAGGGCTGTCAAATCACTCAATCCGCCCCTGGCTATAACCTTTACCGTCACCAACAAAACATCAGAGAAACATCTTCTTTTAATCGGTTAGCTTATTTGTTAACCTAATTATGCACAATTATATGGTAGTTGCATTTAATTATTTGCATTTAGCATTGATTTTTTTGGGGGGAAAAGACAATATGAAGCCTTTTCAAAGCATCATGACCCGACAAGCGTGTCCCATCGTCAGATAGGAGAGCACAAAGCAGGTAAAGAGGTGGGATGTCTTTCAGCACCTACTCAATGTGGAACAGATGCTGACCTTTATCCAAGAGTCACTGTGGGGAACAGATGCAGAAACTAAGCCAAAAATGGCCTACCGTCATTTTGCTAATGAGACTTGACAACACTCAGCACAATCAGGGCGATTCATTAAGCAAAGCCTCTTTACAGAGCAGTAGAGAAGACAAGCCAGTCATCTCAACAGGTACACTGATGAGACTAAATACCAGCTTGCTAGTAATGGAGATGTGAAAAATGCGTAGAAAACGAAAACGTAAAAAACGTTCTACCCAAGTAGAAGATGGGTGTTTTTGTTTTAATTAGCAGGGCAGTATGACAGTCAATTCAATTCTTCAGCAAAATGCATGCAGTTTTGTTTTTTTTTAAAGCTAGAGGGCCAAAAGTTACATAATTTGCCTTTAATACAGTATTAATGTAAACGGGTTATGTTGGTCTATAAAGTGCATTTGTTTTTTTTTCACTAAATCAAAATTGTCAGTGGATGTACACTACCTTTCAAAGGTTTGAGATAAGATTTATAAGTGTTTTTGACAAAGTCTTAACCCTCTGGTGCTCTTCGGTCATTTTTGACAGATGTTTTTTTATTTTTTTTTTTTTATAGAATTGTTTTACTTCTTTGGAATGGTATGAAACTTGGTAAAGGTTTTGGCACTTGCTATGTGAACACACAAACACACACACACACACACACACACACACACACACACACACACACACACACACACAAACATCATGGACATGATTCAAAAAGGTTAAATGGTCCTGAAAAAATAGTCACACTTATACTCCTCATGGTTAAACATGACCCCTCATTGGTCGACTTTCATCGGTACTGCACCCAAACAAAATCTTACTGAAAGCAAATTTTTTTGAGACATCAAGCTCAAATTTGGAACTTGTTTAGATTTATTTTCTTGCAGTTTTAGAGTAAAAAAACACAAAAGTTTCAAAGTTTTTGAAAATATATATTTTATATAAAAATAGTGTTTTTCTGATTTTTTCCATAAAATTCTGTTTATTAAACGTAAAGTGAACTCACTATTTTAACTCCAGCAATAATCTAGCAAGTGTCTTCTTTAAACTTAAGCATTCAAGATTTACGACAGGTCATAGATTTTCAGGTCTATGCTCAAAAAGTGAATAAATGGATTATAACTACAGCATAAACATAATTTAGTACCATACAATATTATTAAATAAAAACATTATCAAACAGTACATTCATTTCATTGCATTTTTTTTTTTTTTTGTGACCGCCATGCAAAGAGCACCACCAAGGCTGCATTTAATTGAACAAAAATACAGTAAAAACACTAATAGTGTGAAATATGTTTTAGTATTTTTTTTTAAATGTAATTTATCCTTGTGATGCAAAGCTGAATTTTCAGCATCATTATTCTACATTTGTAGTGTCACGTGATCCTTCAGAAAGCATTCTAATATGATGATTTGCTGCAAGAAATATTTTCTATTATCATCAATGTTAAAAACAGTTGCTGCTTAATATTTTTGTATAAACCATGAAACAGTCCTTTCAGGAGTCTTCAAAAGAACAGCATGTGTTTGAAATTGAAACTTTTATATATTATAAATGGCTTTAAACTCACAGTATAATTCATCATTGCTGAATAAATGTTTCTTTCAAAAAAATCTCTATACAGTAATATACAGTATATCAGAATATGAGGCATATTTGTTTGCATTTTTTGTGATTTTAAGAACATCTGTGGAAGTGTATCTCAGATGTATATCAGTATATCAGAATAGGAGACATGTTTATTTGCATATTGATTTGTGATTTAAGAACAACCGTGGAAATGTGATAGATAGAGAACATATTGCGCTGTCGCTTTCTGCGACTGATAGCGGCCACAAAAAGCAATCAGCATTAAAAATAACAAATTCCAGCACCATATCGCGACTCATTAAAACACACACTAACAAAATGCAGAATAATTTGAGATGCTTCCTCTGTAGATACAGCCCTCCTGCAAGCTTTCAAAAAAGTGATGGGGACCAAATCGGCCATAGGAAAAAGGAAAAAGACGGGGGATGAAAGAGTTTTCACATTACAAGTGCAATTTTAACAGCAGGTTTCTGTTGCACTACTGCATGGACATAAAATGTCAGCTGCCTTTTAATAAATGAAAGGGGACCTATCATGGGAAAACAGAATTTTCTGTTCTCGTTTGAAATGAAAGATTTTGATCTACTGTGTAGACATGCGCTAATACAACAGAAAGCTCCCTCCCAAGTTCACCTTTTTTGCTAGACTTGATCTAAAGTGTGTGAACAGCTCAATTATTGCAGGTTTTTATAAAGAAACCTTGGGGATTTATCATAATTTGCACCTGTGCTTTTGTTGAAACTATGTTTGTGGGGATGTGCATTGGTGGCTTGTGCTTGGTGTATATAATCAAAACCCAAGGCCTGTAATCTCAGAGAACAGACAGTCTTTTTGATTTTGATGGCTTCACAGAATCTCTCTCTCTATATAAAGAGGCTTATGATGGTGGTCTGGTCTCATCATATGAGACTTGATGATCAGCCATACTTAATGTCTACTGTGTCCCATGTAATGACATCATTTGGTGCAGAAATGAGTCCAATGGCAATATGTTTGTTCCTTGAGTAGCAGTGGATCAAAACGCAGCGATTCTCAACTGGTTTTGATTCATTTCATTGGACATCAAGTGACAGTACCAACACTGCAGTACCCAAAATATGTATCACAGGGGTCTTCAGAAAGAAAGTGAACATGTGGACCCACTTTATATTAGGTGGCCTTAACTACTATGTACTAACATTTTACCTAATCATTTGATACAATGTACTTATTGTGTACATACATGTTTTTACATTGTACTTACATTTGAAAATTAGCTGCATGTAATTACATCAGTAATTAATTTATGTAGTTACATTTATAATTACACTGTTAACACTTCCCTTACACCTAACACTACTCTTAAACTTACCCACACCACCACACCTGTCCCTAACTTTACCCTTAAACTTACCCACACCACCACACCTGTCCCTAACTTTACCCTTAAACTTACTCACACCACCACATCTGTCCCTAACTTTACCCTTAAACTTACTCACACCACCACATCTGTCCCTAACTTTACCCTTAAACTTACTCACACCACCACATCTGTCCCTAACTTTACCCTTAAACTTACCCACACCACCACACCTGTCCCTAACTTTACCCTTAAACTTACCCACACCACCACACCTGTCCCTAACTTTTACCCTTAAACTGACCCACACCACCACACCTGTCCCTAACCCTACCCTTAAACTCACCCACACCACCACACCTGTCCCTAACTTTACCCTTAAACTGACCCACACCACCACACCTGTCCCTAACTTTACCCTTAAACTCACCCACACCACCACACCTGTCCCTAACTTTACCCTTAAACTTACCCACACCACCACACCTGTCCCTAACTTTACCCTTAAACTTACCCACACCACCACACCTGTCCCTAACTTTACCCTTAAACTCACCCACACCACCACACCTGTCCCTAACTTTACCCTTTAAACTGACCCACACCACCACACCTGTCCCTAACCCTACCCTTAAACTCACCCACACCACCACACCTGTCCCTAACTTTACCCTTAAACTTACCCACACCACCACACCTGTCCCTAACTTTACCCTTAAACTTACCCACACCACCACACCTGCCCCTAACTTTACCCTTAAACTTACTCATACCACCACACCTGTCCCTCACTTTACCCTTAAACTTACCCACACCACCACACCTGTCCCTAACTTTACCCTTAAACTGACCCACACCACCACACCTGTCCCTAACCCTACCCTTAAACTCACCCACACCACCACACCTGTCCCTAACTTTACCCTTAAACTTACCCATACCACCACACCTGTCCCTAACTTTACCCTTAAACTTACCCACACCACCACACCTGTCCCTAACTTTACCCTTAAACTTACTCATACCACCACACCTGTCCCTCACTTTACCCTTAAACTTACCCACACCACCACACCTGTCCCTAACTTTACCCTTAAACTTACCCACACCACCACACCTGTCCCTAACTTTACCCTTAAACTTACCCACACCACCACACCTGTCCCTAACTTTACCCTTAAACTTACCCACACCACCACACCTGTCCCTAACTTTACCCTTAAACTTACTCACACCACCACACCTGTCCCTAACTTTACCCTTAAACTTACTCATACCACCACACCTGTCCCTAACCTTACCCTTAAACTTACTCATACCACCACACCTGTCCCTAACTTTACCCGTATCCCACCTCAATATCAGCTAAAGAGTTTTCTATCTACTAACTTGGCCTGTTTATTATATATACATGAGCCAGGTTTGTTTGTTGTTGTTGTGGTGGATTTATTGTGTACTGTATTCAGATACCATTCTTTTGAAAAACCCAACAGGCTCGTCTTTATGGTTTGTGTGTTTGGTTTCCAGCTGTTTGGTTTCTTTTGAAATCCAATGGTTTCATTTGATCATTAGCCAACAATTCACATTAAACACATAACCAGTTTATCTTTTGTTTGTAAGTGAACTTGTATTCAATGTAGTCTGTGGCATATTTTCTTTCACTCTGCAATGTTTTGTTCATTTATTTTTCTTTTCTATTTGAAGACAACAGCGTGGTATGCAACATGGCCTTATTAATCATTTCTGACATTTGACATCGACAACAAAAGAATGTAAAACAAATATATTTTTGTTAAACATTTGTTATTTGCATTTAGAGTTTTTTTTTTTTTTTTTTTTTTATCTTGAAGACATTCAACTGAAGTATGAATGTTGAGCAGTTGGTCACTATCAATTGTACCACTTTATAAAAAAGATACATGGATTCTAAGGCAGACAAAGGGAGAGAGAGAAAATGAAGAAGAAAAAAAAATCCATTGTTTTTAGCAATTCTGAATCGAAACTGCTTAATTTAATCTGTGAGAGAGAAAACTGATCAGAATGTTTTGTTCTTTGACATACTTGAACATTCGCTTTTCTCACTTGCACAAAAGTGTGAGAGAAGAGAGAGAGAGAGAGAGAGAGAGAGAGAGAGAGAGAGAGAGAGAGAGAGAGAGAGAGAGAGAGAGAGAGAGAGAGAGAGAGGGAGACAGATTAAACTAGGCAGAACCGAAACAGGGGTAGAGAGCTTAATAAGTAGCCCAAGAGCTCAGAGGAAGGAAGACAAACATTTCCCTCACCAACACACCTGTCAGTTTGACAAAAGCAGGCTATTTGAGTGTGCAGCTCTGTACTCTTATGTGTTCAGGTACATATGGTGTACAGTTACTGAATCTATCTATCTATCTGATAGTCTGTCTGTCAGGTTCCAAAGATCTGTCTGTCTGTCCGTCCGTCTACCTGTTCAACCTCCACATCATCTAGTCACTTGTGCACATCATAAAAGCAATTTCTCATTCTTTTGAACAAATTGCAAATGCATTGGTACATTTTGTAATTAATGATATACAATTGTCTGCTGTTTCCTAAATTATCAATTGCTTATGTCATGTTGATCAAAATATGTAGTGCTGGTTCTAACTGAATAGTCTTACCACTCAAAACATCTAGGCATTGATTCCTTTAAGTAATTAAATGCAAAATGGTTGAACTAGTTGTCATAAACTGTCAAGCATATTTTCTAAAAAATTTCTTTTATACTTTTTTTTTTTTTTTTTTTCCTGGATGAATTGATAAATTGCGGAAGTGAATTTTTGAATTTCACTAATGAAGGGAGATGTAAAGGGATCACAGATCAACAAATAATTAACCACATCCCAAAGACTTTCAATGAATTTAGGTCTGGACTCAGAGGTGTCAATTCATGTGTGAAAATGATTCTTCATGCTCCCTCCCAACCATTCTTTCACAGTTTGAGCTGATGGATCTTGACATTGTTGTCCTGGAATATGGCCATGATGTGTCTTCCTACATGGTTGTTTAAGAAATGAAAAGCTACACACTCCATCAATTGGGTTAGAAGAACTGTTGCCAAACATATAACATGCTAGAAATATAATAATCACTTCAATAATGATCCAATTGTAGACTTTTAAACATTTGCCTGTTTAAATCATAGACATCTGAAAATACTGACGGGCTTTAGGTAATCCATCATGTGGTGCTGTTTGTACGAATTGTTTTGAGAAATGCACTTGCTGGTTTGCAAATCTTAAGGATGATTCAAGAAATGTACCAAAGCGACTGAGAAAAACTGTAATCACGTGTGTATGAAAGTTTTGTGAAAATAGTGTCAGCGAGGATGAATCCTTCCGAAGAGAGGAGAGAGTCATCTAAAAGAGCAGCAGACTTTCAGTCTTTCAGGCTGCCTGACCTTTTCGACCAGGTGCTAATACAGTTCTCTCTCTCTCTAACACTCATTCCACTCCAGTGTTTGAAGTGGATGGTCTGAATTCTCTCAGATCCGTCAGCAGAGCCATATCACACCCAGCAAGGAGAAGAAAACAGAAGGAATCCAATAGAAGAAGAGTTGCAATATTACTCTGGGCTCATTTATTTCATGGAATTAATTCATAACCATGCACCACAACGTTTGGTCCTGAGGATTTCATGGTTCTCACAATTCAGATCTGTAAATGCACAGGTTTCTTCCATATTACAGTTCATACCATGTTAATAAATAATGTCTTAACACCACAGGACCTGTTTATCTTTACACTGGTTTTTGAATTATTTATTGAGAAATAGTATTTGATGTAGCGCATACACAGAGACTATGGGCTATAGAACAATGATAAATCATTTTGATCAAAGATAGTCTCTCTAATAGACCAAATCGACCATGACAACTGAAATACAAATTTATTTAGTTTAGTGTTTGTGGAATTATCTTGAACTGAACGTTCCACCAGATTTAGCCACGTCCCTTTCTAAAAAAAAAAAAAAAAATGCCCTACCATTGTGAACGGAGCAGAAGAGCAGCAGCACAGTTAGTGTTGTCAAAGTTGTCAAAAGCAACACTAGCAACAACATTCTCGCAGACAAACTGACAACTGACAGCTGAATACGACATTAAACTTCAATAAACTGCACTTCAACTACCACACTACTAAACAAAGAATCTGACGCAATTTTTAAACTTTTTTTTTTTTTTTTTTTTTTCATTTCATAGCTGAGGCCTAATTCACTGGGAGTAGAGCGAGTTCGGCTAAAAGGTGGAATCAAACACGGGTTGATCTGGGTCAAATCTTTGTGCCACACACCAAACCCCTACACAATCCAGTGTCTTCAGTAATTTTGTCTGATCCAGCCAGACGTCAGTGGGCGGAGTTAGTGCAAATAGCCTCTGCCACTCTTAATAGACACTCTTTAAATGGGCCCCACTAACCATTCAGAAACATCCAGTTGCATTCTAAACCTTGTAACTTCATTCAGAGTCTCTCCAACTCCATTAGTGTCTGACTTTGGTTCGAACATGTAAGGCTGACAGTTTCTGACATTTTGCCTGCGTGACATTCTGCAGTTTTGTTGTTACTGGAGCATCCAAAGCACAAGCTGTAAAGGGGGCCAGGAGTAACAGCTCATTTGCATTTAAAGCGACACACACACAAACATGGTGTTTTTGCTCACACCTAAATTGGGGAAATTTGACAAACTAAAACAAATTATATGTGGGGTATTTTGAGCTAAACATTTTACAGACACATTTTGGGGACACCAGAGACTTATATATCTTGTGAAAAGGCACATAATAGGTCCCCTTTAAAAATACCATATATTGCTCAAGTTCACCTACAGGATTGTTGTGGTCTGCTCCTCACATAAAACTATCATAAGTTTTAGGAATATAGCTGAGCCATGTGGACTGCTTTTATGGTGTTTTAATGGTACATTTTTGTACTTTCATTGTATGGAAAAGAGCAGAATCATTCTATCTAACGTCATCTTTTGTGTTTTGCAGAAGTAAGAAAGTCATATGGACTTGGAACATTATGGTGAGTAAATCAAGACAGAATTTTCATTTTGGGGGCAAACTGTTCCTATAAGAGTGTGAGCGTAGCCACAATAGTAATGTATGAGAGATGCCTCATTAAAAACTGGACTGTTTTCTTTGTAGCCATAATTAAAATAGCCTTGCTTTACAAGAGTCTCAAAAACTCATAAACCACAAAAGTCATTAAATATTTTAAATATGGATCCCTACCTAAATACTCTGCCCTACATTCTCTGGAAACTCTTTAGTGTATAGTGTTTACTAAAAGTTGTGATATTACCAACGTAAAGCAAAAGTGTTCCTAGTGTCACCAATGATAAATGCAAAAATAATGACTGTTTTCAGGCATGTATCCCACCAAAAAGACAGTCCCATCTAAAACTTACAACCACTGATAAAAGGAAGGGTTTAGTGTTTTGATTTGTGCATGCAGAACCAGATTGAGGCAATAATCAAAAGCACTCTCTGACCCAATGTCATCTCTCTCACAACCTTTGGTAAGCCTGATTCATTTGTGAATCAATTTTTTTAAAATAGTTCAAAAGAATAGGCCTTGTTTGAGATGAACACATTTCATACAGAAACCAATAATACTGTTCAAGACATCTGTGACGTCATGCTGGCATGTGACAAAATACTTGCATCTTATAAAGGTGGCACAGTGATCAGGCATCAGTTTAATGCTCGTTGGTGTGTTTTTTTTTTTCTTAAATATTAATCTGTGCATATGAACACTCCTGAGATCACAGTACTGTAGAATATGTGACTTTAAAGGTGCACTATGTAAAACATTTTCAGTAAAATATCCAAAAACCACTATGCCAGTGTTATATATTTGTTCAGTTGAGTACTTACAATATTCCAAATGTTTCCAACTATTTGTAAATCGTGCAAAAAAATTGCTATTTTAACCAATGAACCGGGACGTGAGGGCGTCGCCTGTCAATTGCATCATATCTGCGTTACCCTCGGTTTCTGGTTTTATTCTGCAGAAATGCTTTACTCTTACTGCAGTGTGCAATAAGTGTCACAGCAGCCGCCGAGCAAACACACAGAGTAACGTCATAACATCATTTTCAACACACTCAAATGTATCTAATATGATAAACAGAGCTGCGTTACCTAATACTCATGACAGGAAAGCGGAAATGGCTCCGGCGACTGTGGCATAATAAAAGTCCCGCTGCTCGCGTATTGCTTTCGACTTATTAACAATCGCTCCAGCGGCCTTGCTCAGCTCCCACAACACTCGGTCCTGCTCTGCTTCATACTACAGTAATGATAATAATCGCATCCATGAACATGATTTCTGCCCGAGTCCTATCCCGAGTCTTTTCCACCGGCTGTGAGGTGAAGACCACATGTCCCAAGATTCTGTGCTCAAACTTGGTGTCATCAAACTACGCCTTTGTTTTGAATAGGTGACATCTAGCGGACAGAACAGTTACATATTGCACTTTTAATCATATTTCTGAAATCACATGTTTATTTATCTAAAAATGGATGTGAAGACAGAATTTAGTGGAATTTAATAACAGGTACAAAAACAAAAAAATTTTAATTGGCTTTTGCTTACGTAGGTTCATTCACAATGAGAAGTGAATGTATGCTTTGTTTGCTTACTCTCATCTACATTCATAGCAAGGGGTTTGGCATCCTAATATAGTCCATTGATTCACTGATTTGGTGAGTCATCACTCCCAGAAGTTGGATGTTATGTATTCTTTTTTTCTACCAATACTTCTGTTTATCACCATTTTTTCGATTCCTTTGCATAAATGGTGACGTTTTAGTTGTGCACAGCTTGAATGAAAGTGTTCTAACAAAGATCTTTGTTGTTTTTTGTGGCAAATAAATACTGCTATGATTATTAAATTATGTATAAGCTACCATATTTAATGCATAACATATATTCAAAACAAAAAGTGGAGTTGGGGTGGGTCATTTAACCAAATGTGTTAGTATACAGCTAGCTAGCAAAATATATCAATTTGAACTAATTTACTCTGCATTCTTCTCTTGACCTGAAAGAGAAAACTGTCCATAATGTGTGCCTTGCAAATTGCCATCTGACACATTTTTTTATCGCGTAGCCATTATGCTTGGTGTAATGACAGTCGGACCAATCCAAACACTTTCAAACTGTTGCAGTCTATTTAATGAGGATATTTATGCAATGAATACACCACTGATTGCCTATTCTATTGTGTTGTTTTGCTATAACCGTGCCTTTAGGACTACTCACAGTCTCTCTCCAAAGGTAGAAGAAAGCATCTGCAATATTTGTTATTGACTGACCAGTTCAATACAGAACTATTACCCTTCATCAGACTGATTAAACAACTGAAGATGAACAGTGAAAATGTCTGGACTGAGAGATTGAGAGTGAGTATGCTACCTCAGACGATTCTCTCATCTGCCCTCTCACCACCATTCCTTTGCTTTTCAGTCATCTATTTATCTGCTTCCCTCCCTCTCTCTACCTCTCGTTCTCTCCTGGACTATGTTTGATTCATGCCAGAGATGATTCACACTCCACCATATCCGGCATAAGGGAACCCTCACTCTCCATCCATAATTCAGATCCCTCTCTCTCTCTCTCTCTCTCTCTCTCTCTCTCTCTCTCTCTCTCTCTCTCTCTCTCTCTCTCTCTCTGTGTGCATGCATCTTCATCCTCTCACACACTGCCTGTGTCTTGTGCAGCTGTCGATGCATCGGGTAAAAGATTGCTCCGTATTGAGGAAGGGGATCTATGAAAGCACACAGGTAAGAGAGAAATCCCTTGCTTTCTCTGCAAAGTTCCCCATTTCAGAAGAAAAATTAATATTGATGGATTGGGATGTGGATTATGGATGTCTGAAGTTAGTGGAAAAACAGATAGAAAGGCATGAGAGGGAATGAGATTAGGAGAGGTGGAGAAAGGTGATTGAAAGTGAAAAAGAGATTGTGTGGGTAATTTGATGGTAAGGGATGGGTGGTGCTCGATGTTGTCTCACATCTGATGCATCGTGCAATTAGAGCCGCTCTCTGGGAAAGTTATATCACTCCTCTCCAGTTTATGTGTGTGTGTATGTGTGTATTTGCTTGTTGCCACATGACTGTTTATTCATCCTCAAATGCCAGTGAAGGCACTCATACTATATTCATGGGCTGTTGCACCTTGTTCAGCTAAAGTGTGTGTGTGTGTGTGTGTGTGTGTGTGTGTGTGTGTGTGTGTGTGTGTGTGTGTGTTGGGAACAGCTCAATAATGCAGTTACTTGTGGATGTAACACATTTGCTGATGGACTTTTTTTGAGACCAACACACAAGCATGAAATAATGCATTAGTATGGCAAATTGGTGTGTTGCTGTCATGTTTTATGTTGTTCATGTATGAGGTGTGTGTGTGTGTGTGTGTATCTATTTATATTCAGTGTGTGCGTGCGTGCGTGTGTGTGTGCTTGTTTATGTGATTTATGAGGACTCAAATTTGTATAATGACATGGGGACATTTTTTGGTCCCCCTGAGGAAAACAGCTTATAAATCATACTATGTGATGCTTTTTGAGAATGTAAAGACGCAAAAAGTGTTCTGTGATGGGTATGTTTAGGGGTAGGGCGATAGAAGATACAGATTGTACAGTATAAAAGTCATGTTGGAAAGTCTCCATAAAACATAAAAACACAACATGTGTGGTGCCTGTGCGTGCGTATGTGTTTGTTAAAAAACAATATATCTGCTTGTAGAAAAGAAAAAAAAAAAAATCCTAAATGAGGTCTCTTTGATATCTCAGATGTTCTTCGATACAGCTACATATGAGATCAAATAGAAACTCCTCTGAATCTTCTGCTTTTCTGCTGAGAAAAAGACCCTAGGTATCTCACGTGTGTCTAGTCTCAACAATGTCTCAACTGGAGCTCAGATATTTTGATGTGGTCTTTTGCAGGTCTATATACTTACTGTATGCCAACAGTTCAGTCAAATTTTGGTCTAATTTTATTTGGCTTGAGCTCTCATGAACGAGCAACCTCTGAGCAATAAAATTGAACTCTGAGAACGTCTGAAATTAAGGATTTTTTTCCCCCTTTGGAATGATATGCACTAATGGATTGCACACAGTTAAAACCATGTGTGTATCAAGAAAGTAAATACTTTATAGGCTCCATTTTCATGTTGACATGAGCGTGAAATTATACTGTGTGATATTGCAAGCTGGTATATAATCATATTGTTTTAATGTGTTGTCATAATTATAAACACACTGGTTTGTAGTGCACACAGTTTTACTGTATTTACTGCATTTTGTTATCCTTCTAGCTGTTTACATATAGCCGCTGATCGAAAGTATCACACATTCAAAGAAAATAACTTTCTTTCACCTCTGCAAAATAAGGTGGATATGGGTTTTTCAGGAACCTGACATGGCATTTAATGCACTGACATCTTAAGACATGACCATAAACACACCAGATATCCCTATTTTTTGAACAAAATAATTATTGAAATAAAATGCTGCTGTTCTTCACTAGGTTTTCTAATTAATTTCAAATGTTTTATATAAACTGAGAACATGTATCATTTTAAGGGAAAAATAAATTGATTTTAAATTTCATGGCATCAACACATCTCAAAAAATTTGGGACAGGGCCATGTTTCCCACTGTGTGGCATCCACTCTTCTTTTTATAACAGTCTGCAAACGTCTGGGGACTGAGGACACAAGTTGCTCAAGTTTAGGAATAGGAATGTTGTCCCATTCTTGTCTAATACAGGCTTCTAGTTGCTCAACTGTCTTAGGTCTTCTTTGTGGCATCTTCCTCTTTATGATGCGCCAAATGTTTTCTATGGGTGAAAGATCTGGACTGCAGGCTGGCCATTTCAGTATCCGGATCCTTCTTCTACGCAGCCATGATGTTGTAATTGATGCAGTATGTGGTCTGGCATTGTCATGTTGGAAAATGCAAGGTCTTCCCTGAAAGAGACGACGTCTGGATGGGAGCATATGTTGTCCTAGAACTTGGATATACCTTTCAGCATTGATGGTGCCTTTGCAGATGTGTAAGCTGCCCATGCCACACGCACTCATGAACCCCATACCATCAGAGATGCAGGCTTCTGAACTGAGCGCTGAGAACAACTTGGGCTGTCCTTGTCCTCTTCAGTCCGGATTACATGGCATCCCAGTTTTCCAAAAAGAACTTCAAATTTTGATTGGTCTGACCACAGAACAGTTTTCCACTTTGCCACAGTCCATTTTAAATGAGCCTTGGCCCAGAGAAAACGCCTGCACTTTTTAGCCAGCACGTTTTAGCCAGCAACGGTGAATGGCACGGTGGATTGTGTTCACGACAATGTATTCCTGAGCTCATGTTGTGATTTCCATTACAGTAGCATTCCTGTATGGGGCCCGAAGATCACGGGAATCCAGCTGTTCCTTATATGTACATTTAACTTTTCCGGCCTCTTATTGCTACCTGTCCCAACTTTTTTGGAATGTGTAGCTCTCATGAAATCCAAAATGAGCCATATTTGGCATGACATTTCAAAATGTCATACTTTCAACATATGATATGTTATCTATTCTATTGTGAATAAAATATACGTTTATGAGATTTGTAAATTATTGCATTCCTTTTTTATTCACAATTTGTACAGTGTGCCTACTTTTTTGGAATCAAGTTTGTATAAGCAACACACATGGCTATCCACATGATGTAAAAGAAAACGTGATTCATCAGACCAGGCCACCTTCTTCCATTGCTCCGTGGTCCAGTTCTGATGCTCACGTGCCCACTGTTGGTGCTTTCGGCAATGTACAGGGTCAGCATGGGCACCCTGACTGGTCTGCGGCTATGCCGCCCCATACACAACAAACTGAGATGCACTGTGTATTCTGACACCTTTCTATCAGAACCAGCTTTAACTTCTTGAGCAATTTGAGCTACAGTTGCTCATCTGTTCAGACCACACAGGCCAGCCTCTCTACCCACCTGTATCACCCTGTGGCCGGTTCACCACTGTTCCTTACTTGGAGCACTTTTGATAGATACTGACCACTGCAGACCGGGAACACACCACAAGAGCTGCAGTTTTAGAGATGCTCTGACCCATCCCCATCGTCTAGCCATCACAATTTGGCCCTTGTCAAACTCGGTCAAATCCTTACGCTTGCCCATTTTTCCTGCTTCTAATACATTCTAAAATGTAATGCTGTCACCATAATTTAGATTCATTTAAATACAGTTCACTTAAATATTTTTGCAATGTAGCTACATTTTGTTTTAGTAACTTTTAGTGTAGCTAACTTCTTTGTCAAAAGAGTAACTTGACTGTAGTTAACTTTAAAAAACAGAGTAGCTTACCAAGCTACAGTTTCAAAGTATCCTATTCCTTCCCCAACACCGAGAACAACACATGAGTCAGATGGTGTGTAACATGCTGGATTCATTCCTCACTTTTCAGCTCTAATATTGAAGTCATCCGCTGCACTTTGGGAGCTGAAAAGCCTTCAAAAGGAAGGGAAAAGGCTGTGGTATTGTCTGAGAGAAAAACAGAGACAAAAGCATCTGTCAATAATGTGAGCTGTCTTGAGGAAAAGAGGAAGAAAAGATTGCTTTTTTGTCTGACTATATCTTGAGTGCTTTTCAAGAGGAAGAAACTTGTTTTAAAACGGCTTAAGTTTAAGAGTAAACGATGCTAATGGTTAGGCCTGTATTGTGTGTGTGTGTGTGTGTGTGTGTGTGTGTGTGTGTGTGTGTGTGTGTGTGTGTGTGTGTGTGTGTGTGTGTGTGTGTGACATGCTGACCCACACTATTGTATTTGTCAGCTATAGGCTCATGAATCACTCTTGTTGATTAAAATGCCTCTGGCATGCAGACTGTGATTATGCAGCTGCTCCAATTGCAACCCATGAAAACAGAAAGAGAAAACTATGCTAAATAATAGCATTTCATCAGACGCAAAGTTTAAAGTCATAAAACGGCATTAGCAACCCATTTTACTCTTGTAATCTGGTGCATTCCCGGGTGAAATTGGATATCCAATGAGGAAAAAATGTATGATGAGATTTAATTTTATTAGTTGACCTGGAAAAAAGACATTTCATAGACAGAGCATGATATTACAATTTGATAAAACATTACAAAGATAAACATTTGAAATAACATACACAAAAAAATCATTAATCCGTCTGTTTGTGAATGATCAGCTCATCTCTGATTAGCCACGTCTGTCCATTCTGCTCATGGCTGTGTTGATATCTTGTACTGGGCCATTACACAATCGCTTACTGAAGGCTAATGTTCATGAGAACTGACTCGGAACCACACCAAACAACCACATTTCTAGTGCATCATCTGCAATGACTTTTATTGCAGGGGCAGATAATGAGAGGTAAACCTTGTTCAGTTATGAATGGGCAACTTGGCTTTTATACTCACAATTGGCAAATTGTTGGTTTTCATAAGTTGTTTTATGAACATATAAGCATTTTTAATCACTACTAGACTGAAGTGTGCATATGATAGACACTTTACTATCCTGTGAGGCCACGGGAGAGGATTTATGAATGACAGTGAAGCAACGTAACTGACGCTGGTAGGTCACATGATTATGACAAGATGGCGAATGTATAATGTCCAGATTACATTCATACCACACACATTCATACTATATATAGAACATACTTTTTTAGCGGTTGTGAAGTAATTACTTATTCCAACTGAGCAGGATTGGGAAGGTTACTTTTAAAATGTATTCTTCAAGTTTTAAAAAGTAATTTGTAACGTATTTTGTTGTTGTTTTGTAACTTAATCTAAATACTTTAGAATACTTTGGAATACTAATAAGGTACAAAGGGGCCACCAAACTTGGTTTTCCTCTGCATATTATTTTAAATACACAGTATTTCTTGAAGGAAAAAAATGATTCCAGACGGATTCCATTAAATTACAGCAAATGACCATTTCACAAAATGACATGCACAAACCGTAAAAATACAGAGTAGACTTTATTAAACAGTTAATAACATTCTCACACAACACAATCTCAGACTCACTCGCACCATACACACCCGATCCCGATCCCAGCCCCCCTCCATCCGTCTGCCTGTCCTTATCTATCTCCTCTCCCACTCCATACAAAAAATCCCATCACGTGACCACGTGTACTGTGTTATGTTATGTTTTGTTGTGTTTGCTATGTAATGCTTGCCAACTGCATTCTTGTATTTCTGGAGCGTGTGGCGGCGCCTGAAAAGGCTGCGGCCCGGAGGCTTGCTCCAAACTTCATTTCGTTATACTGTACTTGTACATGTGTAATGACAAATAAACTTGAAACTTGAAACTTGAACTTGAAACAGTTGAAAACAGATAAATTATGTCAAATTACACATAAAACAACTAATTTTCAAGTTAATCTCATAATTTGAAAGTCTGCTCTGTCCATCTACAGTAATTTACTTTTAAAATATAGGTTTTCCATGTACAATAACTAAGATATTGTTTATAAAAAAGCAGTAAGCACATACATTCAAATAAAGTTTGCATATTTACAGTATTAATCTTTATTTTTACAGAACCACTCACAACTTCAACCTCTAAATTAAGTAGGCCTACTTATACATAAAAATAGCAGTTTTGGAGCAGTAATAAGTGCAATGACAATTTTTGATTATTCAGATTATTCCACCAGCATGGAACAGTCCAGTTATACATGTACTGTGAAAGTGATTTTGTGCCTCTTTTGGATGGCACCACAATGTGGCATTCACCTTTAGAACGCAAGCTTCTGGAGGGTGTATAAATCTGAAGCGGTGAGTTTAGGTGTAGGGTTGTTGTTCTGTAAGCAAACATCAGTGCCTTGACTTTGATGCCAGTGGCCAAGAGAGCATTACAATAGTCCAATATGGAACAAGGGCTTGGATGAGAAGTTGTGTAGCATGTTCTGTTAGGAATGGCCTGATCATCCCAATACTGTACAAGGCAAATCTGCAAGATCGGGTAGTTCTAGCAATGTGGTCTGTGACATTTAACACAAGTCAGTTATAACACAAAGGATGGGCTGGCTGAAACCACAAGCACTTCCGTCTTGGCAAGGTTGAATTGAAGGTAAAGGTCATCCAGGTGAAGGTCAGAAATTTCTATCAAGCAGGTTGAGATGCAAGCAGCTGCCGGCTGATCATCTGGCTGGAATGAAGGGTAGAGATGTGTCAGGATAGCAGTGATAGGAAAATCCATGTTTCTGAATGATTCTAGTTACAATTACAACAAAAATACTGTACAAAACAGCTGCATGAAAAGATGTAAACAAAGAAGTTGTTGAATGAGAAGAACTGTGCACTCATTCCTCTCCTGCATTGTAATGCTCATCTGCTGTAGTTCTCCAGTCTTTCCACATGACCTGAAATCACAAATAAATAAATACAAATAAGAATTACATTAATTAAAACATGCCAGCATATGTTTTACTGAGACTGGAAGCTAGTCAGGAAAGGCTAACTGTTATATTTTCGGCTGCCGTGTGATTTTAGCTAAATTTATAGTATTTGATGAAATCCAAGAGCTCTCTGACCTCTCCATAGACCGCAATTTAATTACCACTTTAAACTTTAAAATTAAGGTTGAACTCCAGTGGTTCAACCTTAATTTTATGAATCGACGAGAATTTGTGCGCAAAAAAACAAACAACAATAACTTTATTCAACAATTTCTTCACGTCTATCTGGAGTCACATGGACTATTTTAACAATGTCTTTCCTTCCTTTCTGGACCTTGAAAGTGATAATTAAACTGACGTCTATGGAGGGGCCAGAGAGCTCTCAGAGTTCATCAAAAATATTTTAATCTGTGTTCCGAAGATGAACGAAGGTCTTATGGGTTTGGAACGACATGAGGGTGAGTCATTAATGACAGAATTTTCATTTTTGGGTGAAATAACCCTTTAACATCCTGTATATTAAGAGACTCTTCTGTGTATTATGTTTTGATATGATTTCAGCATTTTATAGTCACATCTCACAAGCAAAAGAGACTATATAGAGATTATATCAATCAAATATCATTTAAATCTGAGAAATAAGAACATGAGACATTTAAAAGCTCATAGCTTTACCCTTTAATAGACACCGTAGGGGCTAACGCTTTTGACTTTCTCAGTTTGTGTAAATCCACTTGGGGTTCAGAGTATTTATTTTTTCCCACATTAATTTCACACGTCTAGTACAATTATGTGGTTTTGTTTCATTAATGCAGTGTATAGTTTTTTCTTGATTTACCCCGAAAGAATGGAAGTGAAATGTGACAACATGCCCCATAGGTGGGGTACATTGTAACGTGAGGGGCACGATGTAACATGACCAAATGACAGCTTAAAATGTTACCTGATATATATATATATATATATATATATATATATATATATATATATATATATATATATATATATATATATATATATATATATATATATATATATATATATATATATATATATATATATATATATATATATATATACAGATAGAGGATTACAATAATATCAGATTTGTCTAATTTTAAATAAACACAAAAATAAATAAATAATAAACTTAAGAAATTTACTTTTGCTATGGTTAAATAAATGTTCAGCAATTTTGGTGCAATTTGTTATGTATAAATAATAAATCATGTTGATATGGCAACTAGTAAATACACAAAGTTTCATCATGCTGGCAGGTGTGGAAAGGTGTTTTAAACCGTGTGTGTTACAACTAACCCAGCGTTAGGTTGTGCCCCGCGCTCCCCTACTTCCTTGAAAATGATGAGTTCAGTGTTGTGATTTGTATCAAACTGTGACATGAGTGTATCCTTACACCCCTATGTCTTACCATAGTGAATCAGGGTAAGACAAAAACACATTTTAGAAGATTTTCACATTTTTAGAAGAACATTTTTGTTGCATCTTTAGGTTTTAATGCATTTACAGCTGAAATTATATAATACTGTATACAGGTAGTTTGGATTGTGCTGTGCTTGAAATCTGTGATTTATATTTTCAAGGGAACTCTAAAGCCAAAGATATGAGCTGCTGTCTGTTCCAATTAAACAGCATTTTGATCGTTGCAGTGAGATATCATAGAATAATTTTGTACAATTGGGCATTCACGAGATATAATGAGTGATGCTCTCTGTGATTCTGATATTTTGTTCTGTTATCGGAGTTGTGATGCCTCGCAGCAAGGATGTGTGCAGAATGCATGATGACTCTTCTGTTACCCACTCTAAGGCTGGGCAAGATGCTGAATATTCACAATATTTGCCATTCTTTTTGAATGTCATTGAGTATTTTTTAAGGCAATTTTACATTTCTTTACATTTTTTTTTTTTTTCAGTAGCGATTTTGTTCAGTATTTTTTCCATACATTTATCTGATAGGGATGTTTAAAAAAAGTCTTTGTTAAAAGAGTTATAAGCCATGAACCAAGCCAATCAGCTATGAGGTGAATCGTAATACTACAAACTATGAAAAAATAAAAAAACTACATAATGATAATAATCTGACAAAAGACAAAAATACAAGACTGTGTACTCAATGATTGTACTGAGGTAAAGGGCTATAATCCCATGAAGCACAATCGAATTAAAAACGACGGAGAAGTATAAAACTACTAATTTACTATTGTTGATTATATAAATAAAAACAGTATATCTTGTTTATTGCAAAGTATGCATATGCTGTATATACAAACATTTAAGTATTTTAAGAGTGCAGAGAGATCGACTCAGTTACGCTGTTCACAATGCTTCATGGTAGTGGGTGGAGCTAAAGAACAAGTGTGTGTTCCTTGAACATGATGGTGATGAACTGAAAGACAATTTTGCTATTTTGGCACCTTTTCAACTCTCTGATTGGTGTAAATGTTTGTACAGCATCATGGCGTCACTCCTATTCGGTTGTGTTCATTCTTGGTTTAATTTTCATGGACTTTTAGTTTGTTTTCATTCGTCACATGTTTCCCAACACTCATTTGTTCCCATGGACACTAATCCTCACCACAGCGGTTTGTCTTTCAGTTCATCACCATCATGTTCGAGTTCCTCCCTATGCACCCTCAATTGTCGGTCAATGTTTGTGAATGTATTTGCTTTGTTTCACACACACACAGTTACACCCTCTATCTGTACCTGAGTTTATTGGATTATTAAAGAATATTTCTAATTGGAACCTGTTATCATTATCTTCTTCTTCATCCTGTGACAGATTGACCAACCCAAAATGGATTATGCAGCATGATTTGCTGTTTTGGCAGTTTTTGTTTGTTTGTTTGTTCGTTTGTTTGTTTTGTCGTCTTGACCTCTCAGACACCTCTGAACTAAACTAGAGGGATGCTATCATCCGGTGTCTGGAGAGTGTTTACCCCCGGTCCAGAAAACAGCCGGACCCAGAGCCTGTTTCACCTCCTGCGACCACAGAGGAATCGTGTGGGCCTCCCGCGGAGAGCTACCACCCACCACGAAGCACCAGGAGGAGTCTGACCAGGGGTAATACTAACACCGAGGGTATACTGGTGGAAGTCGTGACTGAGGACTGGCTGATGGACTTCCACCCTGTCCTACCCCCGTTTCTCGTTCTTCATCGCTGTTTCTAGATAGAACAATGGACTCTTTGATCTATCGCCATGCTATATACTATTACCTTCAACCCTATCAAGTCTCCATCTGCCTCTGTCACCACCCTTCTCAGACAGTCCTCCAGCCCCACCTCTGCTGGAGGTTTGCAGCCCTTCGCCATCTTCTGGAATGACATGCTGTGACGTTGAGCTGCAGGTCGAGCAACCACCATCAGCACCTGAGTGAGTGGATCTTGTGGCTCTGCTTCTGTCCTCTGATCACCTCGCACCGTCTCGGCCCATCGACCTGCTGGCTTCACCTTGGCTCCTCCCACCTTCAGCTTCACCAGCACCCTCGGCCTTTCGACTCTACCAGATTCCCTTGTCCCAGCAGCTCCCCCTTGGTCAGTCATCACATCACTTGCGGATCTTCAGCTACGCTCTGTTGCTACCACTGCAGCAGGCTCCTCCTTATCTTCGGTCAATCTGGCTCCACCTCAGACAGTTGTTGCTGCGGCATCGCCTAGGCCTCCTCACTTTTCTCCATCAGCTCTTTGTCTGCGCCCTGGGATCCATTGGCTTCACCTCTGTTGGTCTCCCAGTTGACTTCAGCCTCTACTCTACCTAGGCTCATCACCATCCCTGCACCATCTCCTGTTATCATCATCATCTTCATCTTCATCTTGTGACACATGGGCAATGTGGTTTTTCACTAGGAATTGGAAAATTAATGACTCCTAAATTAATCGCTGTGAATGGCTCGATGTGTGATGAATAATTTGTGAGGATTATCTGTGCTCGTGGTGAATGACACAGTGCTTTTTTGCTTATTTAACTGCTGTTAGTTGTGGGGGGAAAAGTCTCAAGAAAATTAGGCACAAACTCGCCTGTGCAACATGTCTGAAGAGTGAATTTTTTTCTGTTTGTTTCAATGTTGGCTGTGAAGAATGTCTCTCCATCACTGTCAGTAACAACAGAAACAGATGGCAATTGTTTATGCAGGTCTGTCAGTGGCTGTAAACACAAATAGCTCAAGGCACTGAAGATCACACTGCATTTTTTTTTTTTCTATAACTAGAGCATTGATGGAAAGAACACTGTCTGTTTCAGCATGTGTGTTCAAACAGTGGCAGAACTCATACCTCTGACGATTATTTTAAGAGTAGTTTTATGTATTATTTTATGTAGTTAATCATGGAGTACAAAAGTGAGTGAACAGATGTTTCTCAATGCAAGTGTGCAACAAAGCTACAGGCTGTGACTCATTAACTACAGGCCAGCTGTTCTTTAATGTTAAATGTGATCTATCTATCTATCTATCTATCTATCTATCTATCTATCTATCTATCTATCTATCTATCTATCTATCTATCTATCTATCTATCTATCTATCTATCTATCTATCTATCTATCTATCTATCTATCTATCTATCTATCTATCTATCTATCTATCCGTCTGTCTAGCTATCTATCTGTCTGTCCGTCCGTCCGTCCGTCTATGCCTCCAATGTCTACGAATACGTCCTCATTTGTAAATAGTCCTGGAGGTAAAACCGGGTTAGGTCTTAGCTGAAGAATGTGGTTTGGGGTAAGTGCTTCAAGGTCGTTTGGGTTATCTGAAGGCAGTGTAATAGGACCACTTCACAGAATACAGTAAGCAAGGCATCATCGTCTAATACTTGCTGCCTTAACACCGAAAAGAACACCTTCTTGACCTACTGCACCAAGTGCTCCCCGACTCCAACATAATGGGCTGAATGAGGTGGGTTGAAAGTCCATTTTACTCCCTCCTGGTCTTTGGAAGAGCCGCTAGCAGACTATGCATTCTTAGATGACCTTTCTGCATGCAGCATTGGCATGTGGTATCCAATATTGCCAACGCAGGGTGAACAACATGTGATTCCTTCTTCTGTGGCTGACCCTTTCATGTACATGGCACACAATGAGATTTGTCACATGACTGGATTTGGGAATAATTGCAGGGTGCTTTGTTTCTATGGGTAAGGCTGAGTTACTGAGCCTACCTCCAACTCTTAACAATCCATCCACAATCACTGGGTCCAGTTTATACAAGTGGCTTGATTTCTTCACATTACCACCTTTAGTGCACATTACTCACATTAGTACAATGATATTTTCTTTAAAGAACTGGTTTTGTAACAATTACTTTCTCAGCTTGAACCAAATTCTTAACAGAAAGGCAGGTTCTATGCTGTAGCATTGCAGCTTACCAAGTGCGACAATTTTGTCCATAACAGGAACAACTTGTGCTTTCTTTCTTCAGCATTTATGCTACTACCCTTCTGAGACTTGTCCATTTGGAAAAAATAATTCATTAACAAAACATTGATTGAAATTAGGATAAAAATTATACAAAACGAAATATCTATCTATCTATCATCTATCTATCTATCTATCTATCTATCTATCTATCTATCTATCTATCTATCTATCTATCTATCTATCTATCTATCTATCTATCTATCTATCTATCTATCATCTGTCTGTCCGTCCGTCCGTCTGTCCATCCATCCATCTATCGTTCCGTCCGTCCATCCGTCCATCCATCCATTCATCCATCCAACTATCTATCTACCTATCGTTCCATCTGTCTGTCTGTCTGTCTATCTATCTGAAAAAAAACTACTAATCTTTTGTTTAGTTTTTTGCAGTGAATACTCTCATTTAACTTCAGCAGTTTCTGATGAGCGAGCACTATGAAACCATGTTAAACCTTACACTACCTTGCAGAGCAGCATCCACATTAACCTGCGTGCCTACAGCAAGCTGCAGATATTGGCCCTGACCTGTGTGCCTGTGGCCTATGGGAAAGTGAGAGCCAGGCAGAGTGATTAATGGTCATGATTAGCAGGTGAAGGAATGTGCTCTTATGGCCTAGAGCATCTTACCACATTTATCTCCTCAACTAACGTATCCTTTATGGAGGGCAGCTTCCTCAAAGACTCAAAGTGACCTAACCATGGGGAGCTGAGAAAACGTGGGCAAGATTTTTGCAATGGTAATGCAACATGGATGCAACTCGACGCTGGGAAACATAGCTAGCCATTTGGTATGAGTCAAATCCCATGGGTGCTTCATTGTTTGCATAGATAGTTGCCCCTGAAATGGTTTTTGCATGACACATATTCAGTGAGAAGTAATGTGGGCCATCTTTTAGATTCACAAAAACTCATTAGCATGCAAAACTCGAGGCAAGATTTCACACTGATGCTTTGTGAGCCACATAAACTCGTTTAGCTTGAGCAAAAGCAGATACGTGACCTGACCCAGTCACTGCAATTGACACCAGCAGTTTGCACAAATTTTTCAATGTGCATTAGCATAGAGCATGAAACGGCGTGCATTTAAAAAGAAAATAAGGTCAATTTGGAGTCAATGTTGAATTTTTTCAGCAAATTCTGTATTTCCCTTCTACTTGGTTCTGTGCTGTTCAGGAAATATATGTTTACCAAGAAGAAACTGCTTTCTTTTTGTAGTATTGTGTTTGAGCCTGAAAAATAACATAATTTACCTTCTAGGAGGAACCTCTAGTGATTTGACACTTCATAGAGTGCAAAGTGACAGACAACAAGAACATATTTTAAGTGGCATGTCAGAAATTTGATTTGTCGCATTTTATTTGATGTGTTTTATCCAAATGGCAGAGGCTCACTGAATGTTTAAACTCTCAACCTGTTGCGAACAATCCTTGAACACAAATTTACCTGCAACAGTGAGTCTGGTAGCTGAACATTAACGAAATAGTTCACCCAAAAATGAAAATTATGTCATCATTTATTCACCCTCACATCAATCCAAACCCATATGACTTACTTGCATCTATGGAACGCAAAAAGAATATATTTTGAACATTAGTGGGGTTCAGTGTTGTTTCACAGAAAAGAGTTATTCAGTTAATAATGACAGATTTTAATTTTGGGGTGAGCTATCCCTTTAAGTGAACAGGTCTTAAAGAGAACCAATTATTAGTATGGAGAACATTTAAAACATTTAAAGAACCTTTTTTTCACTATAAAGAACCCTCTGTGGAATTTCCGTGGATGTTAAAGGTTCTTCATGTAATCACAGTTTCCAATTAAGAACCTTTATTCTTAAGAGTGTATGACATGATTAAATATTAAGTAAATATAAGGGACATTTTTGACAAAAGACAGAAAGCAGGAGGCAAGACATGCATAGCTGTTCTTAAAATCTGACATAACTGCTCAGGATGACCATTAGAAAAAACTAACCCTGAAACACTGTAATTATTTTGTGGTTAGGTCATATTTTCAAGATAAGAGGTGTATCATCAAAAATAAACTTGGGAAACAAAAATGGTTCTACTATGGCATCACTGCGAAATCCCACTTTTGGGACCTTTACTTAAGAGTGTATTTTTTTATCATTTAGTCCATTTTGCTCTGACTAAAATTTTAGTGAATGGTAAAGTAAAAAAATCTGTGAAAAACTGTGATGTACAATTTATAATCACTGATTTAAAGGCACAATTTTTAAGATTTTTGTAATAAAATATCCAAAAACCACTTGCACAGTGTGATATATTTCATGTAGCTACTTACATTATCCCAAATGTTCCTAAGGATTTGTAACAGAGAAATTCCAGTTTTAAATAATGACTCGTCCCTTGTCATTGTCGCCTATCAATGATGTAATATCCGCGCTATCCTCGGTTTCCGCTTGTAGAAACCATGGCATCATGCGTGGACAAATGTGGACGTGGTGGTTATACAGCATCTAGCACGCCACTGTTGTGTCGTTAAGTCATCATGGATCACGATTATTCATTGGCGAGTACAGAAAACCCCCACCCAAAAAAACGTAAACGTAGATCAACTGTGGCAAGCAGTGAGGGTCCAAGAGCCGGCATGTTTCCATCCGGACCACGAGACAGAACGGTAGCACCATTTTCCTGTTTAGTTGAAGTGAGCAGAGCAGTGCGGATCACACCACAAGCACTCAGGATTATTTGTGGTAATGATATTTCAACGCTATATCCTCTAGTACAGTGGCTCTCAAACCTGACCTGGAGTACCAATAGGCCTGCACATTTTGTATGTCTCCGACAAACTTATACAATATGTATTGCACAGAAGTATTTAGCCATTAGTTGCAAATACTGTGGGTTCGTTCAATTTTACTTTTATTTAGCATTAACCCAAATCATTTGACAAATAGTCACATATCAGTAACAGGCATAGCATTCACATTCCTTGCAGCTAATTCATTACAATGACATAAAATAGTGTGATCAAATGTACAGGTAATACAAAAACTAATTCATTACCTCATCCGTGAACATCATTTGTGAATCTCCGGATTGTGAAAACTTCATTTGTGTTCTACTGAAGAAACAAAGTCACCTATATCTTGGACGCCCTGGGGGAAAGCAGATAAACATTGCATTTTCATTTTTGGGTGAACTATCCCTTTAATAATGTATCAAGCATGTATCAAAATCCGTGTTTATAATATTGTGGTGTGGCATACCCTTACGAAAAAGAAGTGTATTCAAGTGTGCTATTAGTATACTTCTTATAAACTAAAAATAAGAAAGTAGACTTTCAGTCTTCTTTATATGTACTTCTGAGAAATATACTTGAAATGACATTTAAGTGTACTTGACTTATACTGACAGAAAAAGTCAAAGTATATTTGGCCTATACTTGTACTCGAACAATCCATGTTTTGACTGTTATACGCTAGGGGGTGCTGTTACATATCTTCTGAAAGAGTAAAGAAAATCAAAAACGCAGGCGAAGAAGAAGAAGAAACAAAACAGAAGAATGGCTTGCACACAACACTGTTTAACATTATGGAATGAACTGTCGACCCATAAAGAGGTAATGACTGAAAGTTTTATGAAAATTATAAAAAATGCTGGCGCTGACGGGCAACTATTTAAAAAAAAAAAAACTCTATACTTGCGTATACTTTCAGTATTAAACTATGAAAGTATTAGTTTACTGAGAGTGCACTTTAAAGTGTTTATCTAGTAAACTCTCAGCATGCTTATAAGTTCACTTCAAGTACAAACTAAAAACATAGATGTAAACTAATTGTGTACTTAAAGTTTACTACTGTTACACTTAAAGTACACTTAAAAGTATATTTTTATATACTAAAAGAATAAGAATACTTAATAAAAATGACGCATGTTTCTTGCATAGTTTGACCAGCTAGCACATATAGTTCACCTGTGCATTCACTTCATTGCAAATGTAAAACATATTATTATATTTATATTGTGAATATACTTAGTCTATTCATATTTAATGTTTTTGACTGAGCTAATTAGGTTTCTGTCGATGAATGTCTCCAAACTCGCCCCATTCTCACGGTCCCTCTGCCTCGTCCTGCTTGCCACACTCACCTGTCTAATAAAACATATATTAACGCGTCTTTGGTGTTTCAATGGTTTCTACAAAATAAAACCAGAAATCGAGATTAATGTGGGTATGATGTCATTGATCGCCAATGCACAGTCACGGTCCGTGTCCTGGTTAAAATTGCTTATTTATCTGGATTTAAACTTTCTTGAAAATATTTGGGATAAAGTAAGTACACAAGTCAACAAAGCATATAACATTGTTCTAGTGATTTTTGAATATTTTAATCCAAAAATGTTACATATTGTGCCTTTAACTAGTATAAAGAGAATAATTGATAAATAATTGTATGATAACTGCCAGAATTATTCAATGATAAATCATCTGTGGTTCACAATAAGTCAGTGCCATCAAAAATGTATTTGGGTTAGAACAAGGTCAGGTTAGTCCTCTCAATACTGTAAATATACACATAGTTATGGTTGATCTCACATATATATAATATTTATATGTTATATGTATGTGCAGACAGTACTGCAGATGTAAGCTGTGTTTTTATGTGTTTGCAACTGTCTTTCATTATGTAATTCCGTTTCTCGAAAAGGTCACGGCACTCGTGGTTGCATTTGCTATTACTTCATCACACCCTTATCGCACTTTATAGCTGTCTTTAGAAACTAGTCAAGAAGAGCAGCTTGATTTCACAGACACACAGTCAGACACCAATCCTAAAGTTATTCTGTCAAACTCAACGGGTGGCTCCTGCTCGTGCTTTGCATACAGCTGAATCGATTAGGAAGAAGAAGAATTAGTTTGCCTTTAGCAATAAATAAGAGACAGTGTGTTTGACAAGCGTTGTTTATTCTTTGTGCTCAGGAGAGAATGGTAAGCCTGCAGCTGTCAAACTGCGCTCCTGTGTACCTACGTGAATATAATGCACCAGTGCATGTATTTATATCACCTTTATGGATGTACATTAGTTTCCCTATAGCAATGTGATTAACCTACAAAAAAGTGACATATTATTACTATTTAAAAGATTTTTTTATGTGATGACAAAGCTATATTTTCAGCATCATTGCTCTAGTCTTCAGTGTCACAGTGTCCTTCAGAAATCATTCTTTCAGTCACAGGTGGCTCATCCAATTAGAATCTGTTCTAAAAATAAGCAATCATAGAAGTAAAATGCTATTTAATTTATATTGCATCAGTATTGTATTGTGAAACCCAGTTGGTTGTCTTTAGCAGTGTTGCCAGTTATTTTCATTGGAAAGTATCTAAAGTCTATTCAAAAAGTTGCTAAATGTTGCTATATTATGCAATGTACTGCCGGCAGTTTACACCTGTTTTCTTTCCTAATTCATGCCCACATATAATTTCAATATAATAGTATAGTGAAAGTCCAGAAAAGCAAATAACATAACAAAACTGTGATGCACTGTGTATTATTACACCTTTTCTATCAGAACCAGCATTATTTTCTCGAGCAATCTGAGCTCCAGTAGCTCGTCTGTTTGATTGGACCACACGGGCCAGCCTTCGCTCGCCACGAGTCTTGGCTGCCCATGACCCTGTCGCCGGTTCACCACTGTTCCTTCCTTGGAGCATTTTTGATAGATATTGACCACTGCAGACCGGGAACACCCCACAAGAGCTGCAGTTTTGGAGATGCTCTGACCCAGTCGTCTAGCCATCACAATTTGGCCCTTGTCAAACTCGCTCAAATCCTCACGCTTGCCCATTTTTCCTGCTTCTAACACATCAACTTTGAGGGCAAAATGTTCACTTGCTGCCTAATATATCCCACCCACTAACAGGTGCCGTGATATTATTCACTTCACCGGTCATAATATTATGCTTGATCAGTGTGTGTGTGTGTGTGTGTGTGTGTGTGTGTGTGTGTGTGTGTGTGTGTGTGTGTGCATGCGTGTGTGTGTGTGTGTGTGTGTATATATACATAATACAGCACAAGAACATGCACTGGCCTACTGTAGTAAAGCTCCTGCTGCATACATTTAAAGTTTCTCTTTTATATGACTTTAGTGAGCTAGAAATGATGCAAGTATGACTTCTGCTGGTTGGGGAATTTATGATCATGATATTGCTGAATCATTTGTTCACAGTAGGGCCATTGGTCTTGCTGATATTTGCTGACTTGTGGTAATATGTCTGTATTAAGAACTGAATATGGTGCTCAGATGATACCACAGAGGGGGAACAACAGCCCTGGGACCATAAAAACAGGATAAGGCTGTTCTTGGTCTAGAAAGCTTGAGCTTGAGTTGATTTGGGTGGGCAGTTTATTGATTTTTTTCACACAAGCTGGATCAGGGCAGACCTGCTCTGCCAGTACTTCACTTCTGTGGTGGTTTACCATCAAACCTGTAAAGATGGTCAAATTGATTTCAGCTGTTGTGCTAACTATCACCATTTTGTTCGCTTCAATATCTCTCTTTCCAAGAGCAAGCTAAAGTGTGTAGTATGTGAGCAGAGTAGTGAGACTACTATATATATATATATATGGAAAGGTTTCTTAGGTTATTGAAACACTAACAATAACCTGCATGCGAACACAATGCCAACTCAAGGATAGTGTTTTTGATTGACTGCTGTTTGATTCGCTCTAACAACTAAAAAAGTCCGGCCCCCTGCAAGCAATATCAAGTGTTAGTTCTGGCAGGTCACGTTAGTCAAGCTCGCATCAGCTGACTGTCAGCTGATCACGTCTACCTATAGGGATACGGAGCTAATTACCCTCCTCCATCCCCAGCTCCTGTCGTCAGTCGGGATTTGGCATTCTGATTCCCCCTGAATCAGACTAAATTCCCGAATTATGTTGTACATTTTAATACTGACATTAATAATATCTGCAATGCATTGTTAGTTGTGTTCTGTTTACCCTTGGGAGTTTATCACTGCTCTGCCTGCTCTTATCCATGCTAGGCTGCATGGATGCTCAGGGAGTTCTTGCCCAGAACAGAACCATAGCGCCAATCCAAACTATATGCTAATTGTCAATCATCTTTGATGATAATAGTCCTGACACTCTTTTTTTGCTGTTTACAGAGCTGATGGCTGTCCCAGAGAAACCTATTTTAATGACAGATATCTGTCAGGCAGTAGGGACATTTTATGTAGGCCTATGGTATTCCAAAAAATAGCTTACAGCATCTTTAAAGGTAGGGTAGGCAATTTTCCGAAAGGCTAGCAATAGCGAGCTAGCTTTGAAAGCATAAGATCCCACCCTCCCTTCAGAGCTCTCCAAAGCTTCCTTCAAAACACATGAACGCACACAGCAGGGAGCAAACAAAAGCGTCACGAGAGATGGCGTTAAACTACTTGTCTCAAAGCAAATAACATTACAATTATTATGAATATAAACAACTTAAAGAGCACTGACCTGTACCACCTGACTGCTGGAGATTCATGTCAGCGTTTATTGTGTTGCCATTGAAACGCATAAATTAGAGTCACAAACTGCTCCGAGTATAATGTGACGGGTTTCAATCTCTTCCAAATTACAGTAATCATGGCTTGAACGCAGCATAAGATCGTTGTTTTGGTTCAGGAGGAACTGGAAAAGGTGACTGCTGTTTCGTTTGCGGTGCTCGGAGACTGACGTCTGTCTAACGCTGCATAGCATGAAACACGCTGATGATGTGTGATGTCTGCACAAGCAGGGTGCGGGGAGGTATGAAAATACACTCACAGGCAGGTAGGACATTGTGTCATTGTACCACTTAGTGGTTGCTATTAGGATGTGAAGAGACTTTCAAACAGCATAACAAAACAATTTCTGGAACAAATCGCCTACCTTGCCTTTAAGCCTTCAATCAATTTTCATGTTGTTGCCACGCAGTAATCCAAAAAAAGAAGAATCTTTATTCATCACCACTGCACAACCAGAGCTGGTAGAATTTGTGTCTGTTACTTTAACACCACCACACCAGAGAAAGGCACCATGAATTCTGGCTATTACAGGACAATCCCTCTGGAGCAACCTGGGGTTAAGTGTCTTACTCAAAGGTACAGACTGATGGCCTTATAGTTCACTGCAGGGATCAAACCAGCCTTGGTCAATCACATGACCTTCTAAAGGCCCTGTCACATGGGTTGCGTCAAGGCTTCAACAGAAGCGTCATGCGCTGCTTTGACCTCCACATGAAAAAATGTTGCAGACAGTGTCATGTAATGCTTATTTTACAAGGTTTTTAGGCAGCAAGAAAGCAGTAAATGTACTAAGCGCAGTGAAAACATGAATTTGAGCTTAGAATAGGCTTCAGGCATGAGTTTCATACATCACAGAAAAAATGTGGGTTAATGAAATTTTACTGTCTCATGAAGTACTTTGTGAATTTAAATCAGTTTAAGAACTGAGGCAGCATGACAAAAAAAAATAGGAAAAAAATTGAGGCTTTAAATATCTCTTCGAAAAATTTACCCCTTTTAAATGTTTCTTGTTGCTTTGTTCTCAGAAGAGGAAATTTTAAACCATTTAATGACCAGGACCCCCAAATATGACGATTCCTCCAAAAATATAAAGGCTCCAAAATATTTTAATGTATCGTATTTATTTATTTATAAGCATGGTTATATACACTCACCTAAAGGATTATTAGGAACACCATACTAATACTGTGTTTGACCCCCTTTCGCCTTCAGAACTGCCTTAATTCTACGTGGCATTGATTCAACAAGGTGCTGAAAGCATTCTTTAGAAATGTTGGCCCATACTGATAGGATAGCATCTTGCAGTTGATGGAGATTTGTGGGATGCACATCCAGGGCACGAAGCTCCCGTTCCACCACATCCCAAAGATGCTCTATTGAGATCTGGTGACTCTGGGGGCCATTTTAGTACACTGAACTCATTGTCATGTTCAAGAAACCAATTTGAAATGATTCGAGCTTTGTGACATGGTGCATTATCCTGCTGGAAGTAGCCATCAGAGAATGGGTACATGGTGGTCATAAAGGGATGGACATGGTCAGAAACAATGCTCAGGTAGGCCATGGCATTTAAACGATGCCCAATTGGCACTAAGGGGCCTAAAGTGTGCCAAGAAAACATCCCTCACACCATTACACCACCACCACCAACCTGCACAGTGGTAACAAGGCATGATCGATCCATGTTCTCATTCTGTTTATGCCAAATTCTTACTCTGCCATCTGAATGTCTCAACAGAAATCGAGACTCATCAGACCAGGCAACATTTTTCCAGTCTTCAACTGTCCAATTTTGGTGAGCTTGTGCAAACTGTAGCCTCTTTTTCCTATTTGTAGTGGAGATGAGTGGTACCCGGTGGGGTCTTCTGCTGTTGTAGCCCATCCGCCTCAAGGTTGTGCATGTTGTGGCTTCACAAATGCTTTGCTGCATACCTCGGTTGTAACAAGTGGTTATTTCAGTCAAAGTTGCTCTTCGATCAGCTTGAATCAGTCGGCCCATTCTCCTCTGACCTCTAGCATCAACAAGACATTTTCGCCCACAGGACTGCCGCATACTGGATGTTTTTCCCTTTTCACACCATTCTTTGTAAACCCTAGAAATGGTTGTGTGTGAAAATCCCAGTAACTGAGCAGATTGTGAAATACTACTTGTAGGGATTATTCCAGGGTTTCTGTTCCGTTTTCTCAGACTTGTGAGATATAAACTGGCAATTGGGAGTTATAAAGTCAGAATTGAAATGTAAAAGATAATTGCAACTTTTTTCCTCACAAAAGTTCCTTATAAAGCCAGAATTAAGGGATATAAACATGCAATTGCAAGTTATAAAGTCAGAATTGAAATGAAATGTTAAAGATAATTGTGACTTTTTTTCTCACAATTTTGACTTTTTTCCTCACAAAAGTTCCTAAGGAAAAAAGTAAGAATTAAGAGAAAAGGTTGTAAATACATGTGACACAGTGTTTCAAACTTAATGTTATGAAATGACGATGAAAAAATTCTTTGTGCGCCTTTTTTTTTTTTTTTTTTTTTTTTTTTTTTTTTTTTTGTGTCGTTAGATATTCAAGTAGGCCTAAATTGAGGCAATACCCAACAATATTTACATTTAAAAGTGTAATCCAGCAAATTCCAGTTGTCAACGGCATGCAATGATCCTTGGCACAGACTAGGCTGTGAAGGATCCACTCGTTCTATCCTTTGCAGCCCATGAACAGAAAGATGCATTTGTAGGCCGCATTCAAAGAAGCCTTTGAATTAGGACAGCCTTCGTCACACTGTTTTAACGCATTCGGCCTTTGAATGCAGCCTTCAAGGACTGCAACTGAATTGGGACAGAGCTATTATTGTGTCAAAGAATGTAAGTTGCCTCGATATTAACTTCTTGTTTATTGAATTGATGTAGAAAAGCAATATCTCACAATCGTCTCATTGTAATTCAATACATGATTTAGTAGCCTACTTGAAAGAGTCTTTTAAAGCAACCAGAGCTAAATCCCGTACTTTCATTCATTTGAAGTTATTCTCTAGATATACGTGTATACCTGCGCACCAAGACACATAAGAGGACCGCTGAACAAAATGGATTTTAAACCTCTAAGCCAAATGCCTGTACGGCCCTTACCTGACTGATTCTGATTGTGAATATTCCACGCACAGCACATCAGAAATGGCAATATGAGTTTAACTGCAACCTTGAGGCCAGGAAAACGAAGTTCTTAATTACTACGAGCATGCATAAAGTGTGGGAAGCATAGCATGCGGTGGAGTTATTGGAGTTCAAAATGCGGCCCATCAAATTCAGATGGATTTGCTGGACTGCCTGTTGCCATGACAAGAGGACAAGTGCAGATGTTTCAAATACCATTAAAGATGTATTAACTCTCCTCATCGACTTGAGCAAAAAACATGTTAAGCATGCTAATCTGGAGAGGGAATTAAGAGAATATTGTAGGCACTTAATTGCCTGGTACTCTGGGATGCATTGGAGACAGTTTGAACACACTTCAAGAGAGAATAAAGAAAAAACAACTTAATACAGTTACACATATTACAATCAGGCATCCAAGTGCTCGTTAGTGAGAGTGATGGTCAATCATGAAAACACATTCATTGTGACTTTTTTTAAACATACACTATATTGCCAAAAGTATCGGGACCCCCCTCCAAATCATTGAATTCAGGTGTTCCAATCACTTCCATGGCCACAGGTGTATAAATCAAGCACCTAGGCATGCAGACGCTTCGACAAACATTTGTGAAAGAATGGCTCGCTCTCAGGAGCTCAGTGAACTCAAGCGTGGTACCGTGATAGGTTGCCACCTGTGCAATAAGGTATCTAGAAATTTCCTCACTACTAAATAATCCACGGTCAACTGTTAGTGGTATTATAACGAAGTGGAAACAATTGGGAACAACAGCAACTCAGCCACAAAGTGGTAGGCCATGTAAAATCACAGAACGGGGTCAGCACATGCGAGGTGCACAGTGTGCAAAGTCGCCAACTTTCTGCAGAGTCAATAGCTACAGACCTACAAACTTTGTGTGGCCTTCAGATTAGCTCAAGAACAGTGTGTAGAGGGCTTCATGGAATGGGTTTCTATGGCTGAGCAGCTGCATCCAAGCCTTACATCACCAAGTGCAATGAAAAGCATTGGATGCAGTGGTGTAAAGCACACCACCACTGGACTCTAGAGCAGTGGAGACGTGTTTTCTGAAGTGACCAATCATGCTTCTCTACCTGGAAATCCCATGGACGAGTCTGGGTTTGGTGGTTGGCAGGAGAACGGTACTTGCCTGACTGCACTGTGCCAAGTGTAAAGTTTGGTGGAGGGGGGAATTACAGAGTGTCTATTCACACCAAGTGCAAATAGCATTCTTTGTTGGCAAGTGCTATTCGCTCTAGCTCTGCCTAACAATGCCTGGCTGCGCCAAACAACATTAAAAAAAAAAAAAAAAACACTGGTAACTCAATGTCTTCAGTGTTGCAATCAGTAAAGTGTATGGCAAATGAATCATTGTTTTGATGCGATCAACACAGGTTCAAATCCACCTTTTACAGAGCTTGCTCTTCTCTCTTTTCTCATCACGTATCACATTGGAAAGGCATTTACTTTCAATAAAAATTAAGAAAATGTTTCTAAATGTGGAAATAAAGTGCTTAAGGCAATGTTTAATAATAATAAAAGCATTTATTGGGTAGGGTTAGGGGTAGGTGTAGGGAGGGCTTTTATTGTCCCATTAAGGCGGCATCCATTTAATGATTTTAATAAATATAATCATTTACACTCTGTTATGATTGCATCATGTTAATGTACAACAATCCTGAGGTGCAAATAGTATGCATCTGTCAAAATAAAGTATAAATTACATGTAATTAATATGTATATTGCAAAGAACTGCTACTTTTATATGGTGTAAATAGAATATATCACTATTTTCACTTAGTAAATAGCATCTACAGCTACATATCTATCACTAAGAAAATGTTATTTTCACTTAGTGTAAACAGAATCTATTTGCTATACATTTTCCGCTGTCTATTAATTATTATTAATTATTAGTCTTACTCCATTGGTGATTGTTTTCTTGTATTAAGTTTCAACCTCATTAATTGTGTTAGATGTATGCTTAAAACGATGGGGAGAAAACTAGTTGTAATATTTGTTTGAAGGTTTTCTTCAACTTCTGTGCACTTTTCTTTCTCATTAATAAATAAAATGTAGGATTTATTAATGCAGATTTTTATTAATATTAATTTTACTTGAAAACAAAGCAAGAATGTTTACATATTTTAAAATAAATATTTATAAATGTAGACCCATACTTAATAAATGACATACAAGGGCTACATGAATTTCAAGTTTTCAGTGCAGACATTTCTTTCTTTTGTTCTTTCTTTCTACCATAAGTGTGCATATAAATCAGTCCCTCTAAGGGTTATGATCTAATCTTGTCTGTCTCTGTTTTCATCTTGCCCTCTGCTACCCAAGTGCTGAAACTTTTTCCTTTAGCAACCAAATACGATTTCCTGCCTGCCAACCCTTCTCTAATTTAATAGACTAATATTGCATTGATGTGAACCTCATCTTACCACTCCCTCCCAGTAAAGGTGTGTATAACAAGCATCAGAGCCCCTTACGAGGGTATTGATTTTGTGATGAGTAGTCTGACTGCCGGGCTGTGAGTAGTGCATAATGTTAGATTGTCTCTCTAGCGGGATGTTGTGGGGTTTGAGTGGATAAAAAAAATGAGGAGGGAGATGGCTCTCCATTGAGCAGAAGGGGTGCGGTTAATTCAATTGACTGCGTGCCAGTGTGCACCATCTGGGCAGGACACTGACATAACCAATTGACTGGTGTCAAAGCCACTCTCTGCTACTTCCTTATCATCGATTGGCCCTTTGTTGAGCCTGAATTAAGCTGTGTCCATGTAATTAGATTATGCCAGCCTCCCTTCCCCTCCCTCGTGAGAAGCACTGGTCAGTGTTGCTGCCAAGTCATTTGTAGCCATAGGGCTTTAATTTAGCCCTTCAGCCAACAGCAGCAACATAAAGAACATTGCAATGAACCAACTAATCAAGATCAAATTAATAGTAGCTTGATTAACACGCTATAATTAGCTTTAATTGGGGTGTTGACTAGATTTACACCCCAAATACAGAAAGTGCCGGCCATCAACCCAGGTTTCTCCATTTCAATATGTGAATGCAAGGTGAAATCACATACATAACAACCATTATACAACAGTTTTTCCCTATTTGCATCACACCACTTGACAGTCTATCTGTTTATTTGATGCTCAGTGGTTCATTCTGCTGTGACTTATTTCCATTCCATCATTTCCATTGGCAGAGGAAAAATAGACATGTTTCTGGTAATATTGTGTCTTTTTGCAAGTACTTGTTCATTGAGTTATAAAAGCAATATCACACTTAATCAATATTGTGACATTTGCTTTGATTTGCTGAAAGATATATATATATATATATATATATATATATATATATATATATATATATATATATATATATATATATATATATATATATATATTATATATATATATATAGTTGAGTTTTGGGGTCAGAAAGCCTTTATAAAATCTAACAAACCCTACATCACCACATGTTGTTTGGAGGGGATTCAAGAAGAATCTTCTTTGCTCATCCAGAAACAAATTCCAGTATATTCAGTTGTCAGATATGAATGGCTATTCAAAAGGGAACAAAAAATATATTTCTGGCAGAAAACCCACTAGATGTGTTTGGTGCAAACAGGGATAAAAAGTACCCCATGCCCACGGTTAAAATACTGCTGGATCATATGGGCTTTTTTTTTTTTTTTTTTTTTTTTTTTTTTTGCTGGAGGTCCTGGACGTCTTGTTCAGATACATGATATCATGGATTTTAGCAAATACCAACAGAAAAGCAGAAATCTTATAATGGGCCATGGTTGGATCTTCCATCAGGCCAATGATCCAAAACAAACATCAAAATCAACACACAAATGTGTCACTGAGCACAAAATGAAGCTTCTGCCATGGCCGTCCCAGTTCCCTGAACCCTATAGAAAACGAGTGGGGTGAACTGAAGAGGAGAAGCACCAACATGGATCTGGGAATCTGAAGGATCTGGAGAGATTCTGTATGAAGGAATGGTCTCTGATCTCTCGTCAGGTGTTCTCCAAACTCATCAGGCATTATAGAAGAAGACTCAGAGCTGTTATCCTGGCAAAAAGAGGTTGCAAAAAGTAATTAATATTAGGGTGCCAATAAGCATTTATTTCACAATAATGTGATTTACCCCCCACTTTCAATTCTTTTACTTCAATGAAATAATAGATTTTTACACATTTTTAAATAAAAGATCAAAAGGATAAACATAACAGATTTATTTTTGCATCCATCTATGATCATATGGCCAGCACTGGGCCTGTAGCCCAAGACTGGTTTCCCTCTGAAACTAAGCAGGGCTGAGCCTGGTCAGTACCTGGATGGGAGACCTCCTGGGAAAACTAGGTTGCTGCTGGTAGAGGTGTTAGTGAGGCCAGCAGGGGGTCACCCTGTGGTCTGTGTGGGTCCTAACACCCCAGTATAGTGATGGGGACACTGTACTTTAAGAAGCACCGTCCTTAGGACGAGACGTTAAACTGAGGTCCTGACTCTCTGTGGTCATTAAAAATCCCAGGATGTCCTTTGGAAAAAGAGTAGAGCATCAGAGTAGAAAAAGAGCATCCTGGCCCAATTTGCCCATTGGCCCCCGTCCATCATGGCCTCCTAATCTTCCCCATATACTGATTGGCTTCATCACTCTGTCTCCTCTCCACCAATCAGCTGGTGTGTGGTGGGCATTCTGGCGCAGTATTGCTGCCGTCGCATCATCCAGGTGGATGCTGCACATCGGTGGTGGTTGAGGAGATTCACCCCTTCTATATGTAAAGCGCTTCAAGTGCCTAGAAAAACGCTACATAAATGTAATGAATTAATATTTACCAGGGGTGCCAATAATTCTGACCACAACTATATATGTATACATGAATACAACATGGTCTGTTATTTTGTTGGTTCTCTCTTGTTTTTGCATGTGTTCATTATTTCTTTGTATGACAGCCTGGCCAAAAACTGTCTGCACATTCTGGCATGTTTCATTGTGTTATTATTTCATTGTGTTATTACAAATTATTGACTCCAAAAAAAAAAAAAAAAATACTTACAAAATTACAAAATCTTTAACACGTTATTAATAATATTTAAATAAAGGGTGAATGTCCATTTTCCTATAGGCCAGCCATTATATTTATATATTTTTATATATATATATATATATATATATATATATATATATATATATATATATATATTTTTTTTTTTTTTTTTTTTTTTTTTTTTTTTTTTTTATTAAATTAGTACTATTAATATAGTACTATTAACCCTGGACCACAAAACCAGTCATAAGTCACACTGGTATATTTGATATTTGTGGCAATAGCCAACAATACATTTTATGGGTCAGAATGATCCATTTTTCTTTTATGCCAAAAATCATGAGGATATCAAGTAAAGAGATCATGTTCCATGAAGATATTTTGTAAATGTCCTACCTTAAATGTATATTAAAAATTTATTATTAGTAGTTATATGCATTGCTAAGGACTTCATTTGGACAACTTTAAAGGAGATTTTCTCAATATTTAGACTTTTTGCTCCCTTAGATTCCAGATTTTAAAATATGTGTATCTCGGACAAATATTGTCATATCCTAACAAATTATTATATATTCAGATGATGTATAAATCTCAATTTCAAAAATGTTCCCTTATGGTTTTGTGGTCCAGGGTCACATATACACATATAAATAATATATTCTAAAAAAGTGAGCTATGGCCAGTTGCTTAAACATAGCCACTGTATTAAGAACTATTTAGACAAAAATGAATTACCTAAGAAGTTGTCTCTGACAGACAAAAAAAAAAAAAAAAAAAAAAAAAAAAAAAAAAAAAAGGCCATTTTTATCTTCATAACTGATGCATCAAAGTTTTATTCCTAATTATTAAAGTTTTATGACATTTTGGAGTGACTGACATTTCTCGAGGGTTTTTAAGCTTTCAAATGACTTCTCCTGAGAGTGTATCCATGGCAACAAGACATTTAAAACTGGTTTATAATGCGTGTTCAGAACTTTTTGGGTCCTTTTTACACCCCTGGGTACCAAAACACCAAACTTGCACAACAAAATAGGATCAGGAGGAGGAGGCCGTGCTATCCGTTATATGGCAAACAGGACATTGACATGTTCCGTACAGTAATGTATACTGTATATCCAGGCCAGACAGGAGGTGTTACCTATAATTGACCTGTTCCGTTAGCCTGCTACATTATCTGTGAAAACATATGGACGTTTCCTCTGTGCACGTCGGCCGAATCCATAATGCATATGTTCCTTGTAGGAGAGTGGGCAAACCCACATTATTAATTTACCAGCGTCAGCAATAATTCATTCAGCATTTTAGGGGTTGGCATTTGAGAGTCAGAAGACACATTTTAACACACTGATGTCAGAACGTGTGTCTGATTATGTAACTCCCATGAAGTTTTGGCTGTTTTGTATTCTGAACACACCATTTAATACAGCAGTTTGATTGAATGTTGAGCTTGTTTGAAGAGATCAGTAGGTTTTCTTGTATTAAAGGATATTCATCATTTATGATGTTGTCTTTGGAATGCTTTGGGAATATTTCTTCTACTAATGAGAATGTTACTAATGTTAAAATCGGTTTATTACATCAAAGTTGCAACATGATATGTTACATCAAACACTGTAGAATTGCTGAGGAGTTTGTGAATGGAAAGCATTCACTGTGACTGGCACCAAATTGGCATTTAACATTAGGGATAAAATTAATCAAAATTGACAAATTTTGGTAATTACCTTCTGGAGTTTTGTATAATAATGTGCAGTGCATTTTAAATCACACAGGGACAAAGTGTCTGCACTGAACTTGTAGATGTTTTGTTTTCGTGTAAATATACTCAGAGCTTGTGCATTCTGATTAATGTCTCTTACACAAAACTCTTCTTCAGTGAAAACCTGAAAGTAAGCAAAAATGTCTGCATTCAGCTACAATAATTCACAAAATGAATCAATGCTGTGACATTTTGCAGAAAGCACAGACAAATGTTGGGTTCGATATATTGCTATCTATGTCTGTTTTATTTGTTTGGTGTTGTAGATGGAGTGAACGCAGTAAGTATTTATTACTTTTGTCTTAATGTGTTTGATCATTAATAGAATACAGTTTGTACTAAAATGTGAGAAAAGCCCCAGGTTGTGAGTGGCTTCAGCTATTTGTCTTTTTTTCCCAAGCTCAAGCACAAATCAGTTTGATTGTATGTATACAGTGACGCACACCTAATGAATTATACAACAAAAATTGGTTGAACGACACACATATCGAGTAATTGTCTGGTGAATAAACAGTAGCAATTTTTTGACACTTTATTTTATCAAAGCTTTTATGTTGATTTTTTTTTTTTTCATTTTATGTAGACTTCCATATTTTGTGCCTCACTAATAGCCTTTGTTGTCATCTTGTATTATCATAGCTTTTATTTATTTATTTGTCTGTTTGTTTATTTGTTTGTTTGTCCATATATGCTTCCCACTTACAGCCTACAATGTTTGTCTTATATAATCAAAACTTTCATTTTCTTTTTTTTTTTTTTTTTTTATGGAGAATAGACTTCCATATTATTGTCACGTTTCACGATTCCCCTGATTACCACCAGAGGGCACTCCACCCCGGACTGTCACTCCATCAAGGACTACATTACCCATAATCCTTTGCCCGGACTCATCAGCACTCATTGTTTACACCTGTGTCTCATTTACATCATTACCTCAGCGTATATAAACCATGTTCACGTTGTCATTCATTGCAAAGTGTTGTTAAGTTTAATACTGCGGTTCTGTAGCCTGATAAGCCAGACCCACATCACTGGAGATGTTGGATCTGGGAACACATTGCTGGCAGGGCTCAACCTGAGGGGCGGGATGTCAAATGGTTGTCTTTCAAATTCACTCTGCACGCAATAGGATAGTGCTACAACCGACCAGAGCAACGAAGAAGGTGCTGTAGTCAGAGGAGCTAGCTTGATACAGCGGTGCTATATAGTTGATAGATTAAACTTTTACCGTATCCGGTCAGCAAAACTCTGAACACATCTTCCTCTTTTGCCATTCTTTGATCTTTTCTCAAAGAAAAGCTTAACACCAAGTATTCCAGAGTTGCAGAGTCGTTTTCAGGTAGCATGCGGAACCATTACAACTCTGCCGTCATCATGTTAACCCCGCCCACGATGTGATTGGCCTGACCAGAGTTTGGTTTTTCCAGCTCGAAAGCCAACGGAGAGTTGCTAGACGACCCTGGCTGCAAATTATATTTGCTGCCGCTAGGGTCCGTCTAGATTTCTAGGCTAGCATTTCTGAGCATTCTCCCTGGTTTCTTGTTTCTTGTCTCTTGGTCTTGGATTACTTGCCTGTTCTGTGGATTACCCTTTTGATTGTCTCTCCTGCCTTGTTTGCCTGTTTGGACTGCCTGCCTGTGTATGACTGTGTATCCTCACCCTTTGAGTCTCGGAGCAGTTCATTACAATTATGCTCCTCACTAATAATAATAAAACCATGTTGTAATATATTATCAAAGGTTTTATTTTTATTTTATGAGAGAATGGACTTCCATATTACAATTCCCACTAATAGCCTATATTGTTGTAATCTTGTATCAAAGCTTTTATTTTGTGTGTTTTATTTTAATGGTGAATAGTCGTCTTGTCAAAGCTTTTATTTATTCATTTTATTTTATATAATATGGTATGGAGAACGCATTCCATATTTAGCTCCTCAATATTAGCCTGTATGTTGTCATCCTATATTATCAAAGCTTTTGTTTTATTTTACATTATTTAATGTTTTCTATGGTATGGAGAATGGATTCCATATTTTGCTCCTCAATAATAGTATTGTTACAGTTTGGTGAGGTAACGAAAGCGCACAACAAACTTCCCTAAGCACTTTCCCTCGGGGGAATCCCTGCCTCCATTATGAAGTGCGTTCCACTTCATGAAGTGCGTTCCACTTCGTGAAGTGGATGAGGGAAGTTTATATGGACAGACCCTCGCTCCCTTGGTTTTGACCTAGGAAGTGAGTCTACTTCATATGTACACTTCAGGCAGCTTCATATACCACAATGCAACACAATTGTGACGTCACCGCATATCACGTTTAATTTACCCCACCACAAACAACTCTATGATATTTTAAGTATTTTTAAAAACATTTAAAACAACCCAAACACACCTATATACATATAGAATACTGCATTAAACAATTTTGTAAGGGGAAAAAAATTATAAAGCAACTCCATAAGTGATCAAGGGGTTTGGACATTCCAATTCAGTCCATTGCAAAGGACTTGCCAGTAGTGGACACTCATGCAAAGTAAGCAATGACGCACATATGAATAAATGAAACAGAGGGAAGTTAGCGAGTGAAGGGCATAATAAAAACTAACTGGCATTAGTCATGGGTAGAACACAAAGCATAATATAAAACAGGGAAATACAATACAGAGCATACATTTTATTTGTATTTTATTTAGTTTTTTACAACAGGCTTTCATATTATGCTTCCCACTATTAGCCCAATAAGTATTCTTACCTCTTTCCACCTATAAGACACAAAGTCCTTCTTCACGTAGCTTTACAGGAGGCAGTGGGTGGTTGTTGGAAGTCTGATACACATAGAGAAAGAGTCAGATACCACTGCCTGGTGTGTCATTGATCACCTTTAAGCTCGATTAGAGTGAAAAAGGAGGGTGACAGATTTTGTTTTCCACCTCAGTGGTTTTTGGACCTTGAAATGGAGAATGCTGCATTGTACAGTTCACCTAATGGTGCTATCACCTGCCTCTTCAAGTAAAAGTAATCTGCTATCAATTTAACTCTTGTTCCTACTGTCTGCTGCTCCTTTCACCGGCATTCATTTTTCATTTTATATTAGGGATTTGGGAAATCTCTAGCTTCAAGTAGTAATAGTGATTCTTGCAATAGCAAGTACCACTAATTATTGTACTGCAAGTTGCTTTGTATGAAAGGTGACTGAAAAATTGCAATCAAATAAAAGCATTGGAACATAATGAAGACGAATATGGCTAAAATCTCTCAGCCGACCTTGGGAAAATACTTAGGGTCATTCAAATATGCATATAATTAATAATCCAATCCAGGACAAAAATTGAAAAGTGAGGTAATTAGCATTGAGTCTGCCATAGAATAAAAGAAAGCCAGTGGCTTTATGAGTAGAATACTGATAAAAAGTCACAAATCAAAGATGTTCACTGTAAAGGTTCTGAAGCCCTGAACCAATTCCCCTCATAAGCGTGGAGCCTGGAGGCAAATTAAATTGACGATGCATAGTTTAACAATTCAAATGTTAAAACTGACTTTCCAAATGGGCTGCACATAAAAGATGAGACGTATGGGAAGGTCAGAGAACTGAAGGTCATCAACATTTTCTTCATGACCAGTCATTGGAAGTCTATAAAACACATGCACATAAAGCACATTCTCATTTTATTCATGACAAGAAGTCGCTTTTTGTAACATTAAATGATGCACCACATGTGGAGTAAGTGTTTTTTTTTATAGTATCACGTGTGGCCCAAAGCAATCATATTACTAGCATTTGTACAACCTTTCCCTGTCTCGGTCAAACATCTATCCATCCCCTCAATTTTACATTTAACTAACCAACCTGAAAGTGCACTAAAATTGAAATCGCTCTATGTGACCTTGAGGGAAAAATGGGTCATTAAACTATGCATATAATAATGTGATCCAGGACCAAACCAGTGTTTTTGTTATTTATTTATTTATTTATTTATTTATTTATTTATTTATTTATTTATTTATTTATTTATTTATTTATTTATTTATTTATTTATTTTTATTGTGTGTTTTTGCCCAATTGTAGTGTTTGCATCTTAAGTGCATCTTTAGTGTATATTTCACTGTCATATTCATGAACAGTAGTCCATTTCATCCAGCTGTTCTTGACTTGAAGGTGACCTAGGTGTTTTTGGCCCTGTCCCAAATGGCACCCTAAACCCTCACAGTCTTCCTCTGTGTCCGCACTTTCATGACGTAATGCCGCTTTGACTGCTGGGAAGAAGTCCGCTGTGTAACCCGCACCGGTGCGGGCTCAGCAGAAGTGCGCATCGAGGGCGCATACTGACCTCAAAGGGGGCGCTCGCGAGCACCCTTCTGAGACCTAAAGTGACAAATGGGACATCCTGCGGTCTTGTGGACTTAACGGACACGCACACGCAGCAGCCATTGTAAGTCCGAAAGTGCACATGAAGTGTGCTATTTGGGACAGGGCCATGGTTTTCAGGGGGCCTCGATTTTGTTTTGTTGTCCCCTGCTTCAGCCACCTTGAGCTGTAATATTATACATACTGACTAGATATATTGTGCCATGTATCACATACATTATATTACCAAAAGTATTGGGACACCCCTCCAAATCATTGAATCCAGGTGTTCCAATCACTTCCATGGCCACAGGTGTATAAATCAAGCACCTAGGCATGCAGACACTTCTACAAACATTTTATACAGTATATATATATATATATATATATATATATATATATATATATATATATATATATATATATATATATATATATATATATATATATATATATATATTTTATAAAAGCAATAGTGAAGTCTAAGCTACAGCCATCAACAGCATATATACTGTAAGTGCACCAACATATATAAGTGGCTATATAAGAAGTAGCTATGTTCAGTGGATACGCAGCACTCCTCATTGCTCAGTTTGAGATGCATTTCCATCCAGTGCTGAAACAGCTTCCTCTTTGCTCCACACTGAGTAGCTTTAAGCAACATGTGGAGAAGGTAATGCAGCAGAGTGTGCAGTTTCATGGCTTATTAAAGTCGCCTGCACCAAATGAAATGAAAAAGCATTTTTCTCTGAGAAATGGTGTAAGGATCTGCTATTGCATGGTGAGAGAGCACATTATAGGTAAGGGTCGGCTGCTTAAAAAAACCTACGCTGCACGACAGACAGTATAGAGACGTGTAGCTATCATTTTCTGGTTATTTACTTTCCAAATCAATTTTCTTTGAAGTACAGTGCCACAAACCAAATATGCATGAAATAGGCTTCTAATCTGATAATGGATGTTTCAGATAATGAGTTTGGAAGAGATACCGCAACCTATCGGAAGATAGAGCCGGTCAATAGAGAAATTTATCTCCCATTAAGTATCTGCCCTTTGAGTTTCACTTACGCCCACAACAAACACACAAGTCATACCACGAAATGCAATTGCCAGGAAACAAACCTCTGGGATGGATCTGTCAATTTGCATTCATTTCTTCCTCGCCAGCTGAAGCTCTCTGTGAGTCAGCTAAATATTTCCTCTCTTTATTGCTCATAATGTCGTGGTGCTTGGATTACTCATTGCCGACAAGATGGCATTAGGCTGGAGTTTCGTGGACCTCACCTCTGTTGATTTCCCCTGAGGCCGCTGTTGAACTTTAATGACTGAATGGGAAAGAGCTCAGAGGGATTTTAAACCTGACCCGTTAGGGAGGCTTTACCAAGGCTGAGAGACAATCGTCAAGCTTGCGAGAGTAATTTTGACTGGGCTAAGTAATTCTTAATGAACTCTTTTGCCTGACAACTCTTTAAAAACTAAAGGAAAACTGAAAGAGCAAAAAAGGTTAATTGGCTAAGAAATAATAACTTCCTCCCCAGGTGAGCGCACCGGGCTTCGAGCTTAAGCGGTTTGTTAGCTAAAGGAAACACTAGCCGATATGTATTATGTCAGTAGTTGAGTTCTCTCGTGTCAGAGTGTTAAATCAAAAAAGAAATGAGTAATTCACATGGATGAAGCAAGAGACTCAGATATCAAAGATCCGTCTAATTAAATAACTCAAGAAGTCATCACTTCCATCATTGTCATTTTTTTGTCTTCTAAAAAGGATTTGCCCTTCAATTGGAATAAACTCAAAGTGAAATAGTCACCATAATTTGATTAGTTTTCTTCTTCTGTCATCACTGTTGTCAGTTCAGTTCCACTTTGCTCGGCCATCCCTGGATTTCCCACCGCTGATGAGACCTGAATCTCAATATTGTTTCTAGGTATACTAATGGCTTTGCTATTAACTGCATGTTCTCATGCTACATCAAAAGCTTTGTTAGCTCCCATGGAGACTGAATGCCAAGTGGAATACTGCAGTGCCATCCAGATCAAATTAAGACAACACACTCCTTTTGCCTTGTAGAGTTTTACTTTAATGAGGCTGTTCTTGTAGTCAATTGCAGCTCTCCTTGATTCAATTTACCTTGGAAATGTATGAAACAATCACATGCTGCAACTGCATAGGATATATCATCGTGGCATACCGTAAGCAACCAAGCTTCCGGGTTCTTTGGACAAGAAGCTTTTAGTGATACCACTGAGCAGTGCAGTGGCTGTAATGCATTATATATCATATAGTAATGTTTGGTAATGTTAGCATTAACATTGTTGCATCTGCCCATACCGGGCCTGTCCCAATACCCACACTTGAGGTTATGGCTACTTGAAAGCACATGTACGTGGCAGGAAGTAAGTTCTCAAGACATTCCCAGGTTGGAAAAATGCCACAGCACAGTAGCCTACAGTAGCCTACATCTATCATACTATCTACCACTTCGGAGTGGTATTTGAGACTAAACACATCTTATCATTCATCACATTCAGAAACGTACATGGAAAACTTTCCAGTGTAGGTTGAATTAATTCGATTTTGCATATAAGGTAACGCTTTTTTAAGGTGATATACAGTACACATTACTACATAGTAATATATAGTAATAAGAGTAAATTATGCATATTACAATTAACTCTAAACTAAACTGTAACCCTTACCGTAACTCTATAGTAAGATTCCAATTCTGGAATAGAATACTTAAAGTCAGGAATCGGATACTTGTTATAAAATTAACATTTAGATTCCTCTTATCGATTCACTCAAACAAATTCTGGGTTAAAAACAACCCAAACAACCCAAAACAACCCAGCGATTGGGTTGTTTTAAGCAAACATTTAACCCAACCGCTGGGTTAAAACAACCCAATTGCTGGGTTTGTCCATTTTCAACCAAACTCGGGTTGTTTTTAACCCAGCATTTTTTAGAGTGTTCCTAAGTGCTAGAACCACGTGCGCTCACAGAAAAAAGTGATTTATGCGATTTTTAACCATAGACTCAAGTGCTGTGCTGTTTTCTGTGCTGCGCACACACATCCAAAATGATGTGCGCGCAGAAATCCACCTCTCATACTGTATGCGATACTGAACTGAGGTTTTTTTTTTTCTGTGTGTTTTTGCACTTGAAGTTGAACGGACAAACACACAAAATATTTCAAAATATCCTCGTAAACACTGCCAGTTATGTCTTAAGTGAACATAACAGTTGGCAAAGTAACGCATGTGTCACTGTAAAAAGTGATTAATTGACTTTACTTAAAAAAAAAATGAAGGACACCCGTTGCATTAATTCAATTAAGCATAACTTAATTGTATCAAGCTGTTCTTACTTAAACCGTTTAAGTTTTGTCAACTTAATTCTATCAGTGATCTGAGGAAGTGTACTCCCAGAGTGCATTGCGGCATGAATAAATTAATTGCTTTGTTTTATTATTTTTGCCTTTATTTTACCATTTTATTTGCTGTATTTTGTCAGTATAACCCCAATAACAACAGCAAATACAATTGTAATGGTCTTATTAATTATATATAATATAATTATTTTAATTTTATTATTATTATTTTTTATTAAAAAAAAATTTTCAATTAACAATTGAAAATAACTATTGTTAGGATAGGACAATATTTGGCAGAGATACAACTATTTGAAAATCTGGAATCTGAGGGTGCAAAAATATCTAAATATTGAGAAAATTACCTTTAAAGTTGTTCAACTTTAAAGTCCTTAGCAACGCATGATACTAACAATAATACAGTTTTGATATATTTTGATATATATTTTTATATAAATATCTTCATGGAACATGATCTTTACTTAATATTCTAATGATTTTTGGCATAAAAGAAAAATTGATAATTTTGACCCATACAACTTACAACTTATGACTTGATGGTTTTGTGGTCCAGGGTCACATTTGTGTTTCGAAGATGAACAAAGTCTTACTGGTTTGGAACAACATAATAATTCAGCAGTATTAAGTAATGCCCCAAAACTTTTGATCATCTTCATAGGCCTATTTCTAAAATATGCAAAACCTTATTAATTAGCAAAACAGCTATATTTTTCACCTCTCTTCGCAGGTTTGCAACCACTGATTACATGATAAACATGCAAATCCAATGTTGTAAACATCACCAACACAGAGCCAAGTGCACCTGTTTATATTCATCACAGAGAATTTTGACTTTCACACCCGTAAACTGATTCGTTGTGCTGCGTTACTGTTCCTTGGAAACGATATTGGCAGGATGTTATACAAGCAGCGATCCGTACCTTCAGCACAGTGCTTAATACCGCCTGTAAATCACATAATCCACACTATGCATTACAAAACACATCTGTCTTTTCTTTAGCCTTGTTCTTTTTCATTGCAGCATTTCCCTAATGCTTCAATCCAGTGCAACGGACAGTCCGTGTCTCGACCACTTTATGCTTCCTCTGCTTGCCTTGGGGAGAGTCGGCAGAGGGGGCGATCTTAACCACACCAGATGCTTAGCTGCCGGTTTGGGTGCGATCCATCTGTCCAAGAGCCCAGGCTTGTCTGATAATATTAATGCAGGTATTTCCGAAAGGCCCACTGTGCTTTTTCTTATATACAAGAGGGGAGGAAGGGGAAGATGAAGCGAGGAGTCTGTGATTTGTTCGCTGCACATAATTATTGTGGATGGTTGCAGATGCTCCTACTCTGTAAACATAAATGTACATTGGCCTACACCAGATTGTTTGCTTCCAGTTAGGACAAAGTGTTGACAGATATTAGCGTCTGGAGAGCACTGTGTGCTTTGATTCTCAATGGCTTTGCCAGAAGACAGTTTGCTTCATGGATGAGTGAGCAAGATTTCCAACAAAGTCAGCGCTTCAAGGGATGTAAGGATGTCAATTTCACACCACCAAAGATGCGTCAAAGCCATTTCATCTCATAGCACAGGTATTTCAGACCAGGTAAAATAACTTTAATTTCTCGGCCAAGTAAAACAGACCAGCATGACAGGGACATATTATATCTTAAAGGGGGGGTCACAATTTCGCATTAATTGAGAAATCAACTTTTCATTCAACCTTTGATATATAAAAGTTCATCGTAATATTTCGGAACTGAAAACTTAATTGTTAGTCAAAGAAAAGCTTTTATTGACACCAGACCGGGCAAACGATCGATCTCAGAATGTGCCGACCCTTGGTGTGATTGTGTGGTGTAGCCCCGCCCACCGACTGGTGGAGCTAAATGGATCACGCTACCGAACAATAAACATACCAAAGATAGCAAGATATTGCACTGTGCCTGGTTGTGGAAGAACACAGTCGCTGCATAAGCTTCCTTCGGATTCTAATATTAGAAATGAGTGCTTGAACTTTATTTTTAATGAATATCCAGCTCACGTGGGGAAGACATTGCACGTTTTTTTCCTTCATTTCACCATGGATTCATTTGTAAACAAGAGACTGGATTTGCATACAGGATGAGATTACATGAATGAATGAAGCAACACACTAATGTGAGTAAAAATGTTTTTTATATGTGATAGTATTGCATTGTTACAGATTGTTTGATATTTATTATGTGTACGTGTCTAACTGAACATTAGCACGCTGTCACAGGGCTCGCAAAGCCCAATGCCCCGGGGCTAACTTATGTTTTTCAGATGGGCTACCAATACCTATCATCTTAAATAGTGAAATAACATTCCTTTCTTGATGTGCGTTGTTCACTCTCTTGACTTGATATTTGAAGGAAAAATACAATCGTGGAAGTTTTGATCATGCTGTCTGCAGTTTTGCTGATGCACGTACTTCTTGTGTGTGTCTGTGTGTGCGTGTGTGTGTGTGTGTGTGTGTGTGTGTGTGTGTGTGTGTTTGTGTGTGTGTGTTTGTGATGCACGGTTCATGGTTATATCTGCCGATCAGGCAGGCCAAGTAATAAAAAAAATAACATTCCAATTAATTTTTGCGAGCCCTTTCTTTCTGGTTGCTGTTTTCGCACATGCTTTCAAAACAATCCCTCACGTGTACTCAGGGGAGCTGAAGCTCATTAAATATGCAAAGCTTATCCAATCACAGCAGTGGCTGTTTACTTCCAAGTCTTCAATATGGTACGCCAATAAAAACCTAGTGTTCCATGAGAGAAGCTCAAAACCAGGGTAGAAAATAGCCTATTACTTATTCATTATGATGTTTTTGAACATACAAAAGATTCAAGATTCAAGAGTTTTATTTGTCACATACACAGTTATATACAGAATATACAACCGGCAGTGAAATGTAAACAGGTCCGCTCCATGGACAGTGCAAATTCACAGTTAAAAACACAAGGAGGAAATTATATAGAAATAGGATAAAAAAAACTACTATATATATATATATATATATATATATATATATATATATATATATATATATATATATATATATATATATATATATATATATATATATATGTCTATATCTGTAGAATTATAAATAATCAAGTCAAGAGAAAAAAAGGTAAAAATAAGGATAAAGTGGAATAAAATAATTGAAGTAGACTGTGCAGTGAGTAAACTGTAGACTTATAAATATGTGGTTAACAAATGTATAAAGAGTATAATGTGCAAACAGGTTTATAACAGGTTGTTACACAGTAACAACGAGAACAGAAAGTGCAGTGCAATGTCAGTGTATCGATGTTTATCCTGAAGTGAAGTCACGTGATGTTAAGTGACTGAGTTCAGGAGTCTGATGGCCTGGGGGAAGAAGCTCCTCCTGAGTCTCTCAGTTTTGGCCATCAGGCTTCGGAAGCGCTTACCAGATGGCAGCAGCGTGAAATGAGGGTTTGCAGGGTGATTAGAGTCCTTGATGATCTTGGTAGCTCTACCTTTGCAGCGTTTGGTGTAGACGTCCTGCAGAGACGGGAGAGCTGACCCTGAGATACGCTCGGATAAGCGCACAACCCTTTGCAGGGCTTTGCGGTCATGACTGGTGCTGTTCCCATACCACGCTGTGATGCACTGAGTTAATACACTTTCTATCGCCCCTAAATAGAACGTTTTCAGGATAGCTGGTGAAACCCTGAATTTCCTCAGCTGGCGCAGGTGGTACAGTAAACCACGCAAACTTCATAAGTTGACCTCAGACAACAGTATAAAAAAATTTAAAAAGCCAGTTCATGACACCTTTAAGGAGTTGGATTATCATGCCAAAACATGGCCAAAATAAAAAAATAAAAACGAGTTGGATGTATGACAGAGTATTTCTGTGCTCCTACGGATTCGTATATGTTTCGGAATTATTATTATTTTTCGAGTGTGGCCCTGTATGGCGTCATAAAGGGCGGAATTGCTTGTATGGGCACTTCTCCCAGATATGCGCATGCACATCAACCAGAGCAAGAGCATGTCCATCAACGACCTTCGTTCGGGTTATGAAAGCCGTCAGGAGCGCTGTCATTTTGTTTTTAGACCACAAAATCAACAGTCACTAAAGAAGTGTATTTTTGGTTGTGAGGGAAAGATATCCTTGTTCAGCATCCCAAATAACCCAGCGGAAACAGTGGATGCAGTTTGTTTTTCCGGAGCAGCAACAGAGTTCTGCAAGAGTGTTTGTTTTCTCATGAGTTTAAATTGCATGCGGTGAGTGAAACTGCATCAAATGTCTATATAATATATAATGTAAATAACACAAATGCATAGTAAATTGAAAGATAACTCCATGATGTATTGTGTGTGTGTGTGTGTGTGTGTGTGTGTGTGTGTGTGTGTGTGTGTGTGTGTGTGTGTGTGTGTGTGTGTGTGTGTGTGTGTGTGTGTGTGTGTGTGTTTGTGCTTGTGACTTTAGCTCCGCCCACTGCATGCCTCCACAAGCTCGCCTCTTTTCGGGAAAGTATCGGTAAAGTGTATATTTATTTTATAAATATGATAAAACTAAAAACGGAGATATGAAGGATACAATACTACTGTGTTATGTACCCTTTAAACCATTCTTGTTCATATTATGTTTAAGCCTTTTCAGACAGACATGTTCTTCCAGGTTTAAATTAGATTTTGAAAACTCCAAAAACAGACTAAAAAGTCAGCTGGTGAACAGTGTATACTTTTGAAAAAGTTTTCATTTAAGAGGCCAAGAGAGAAATAGCCCCACAGGGATAAAATATCATTCTCCAAGATCCTGATTTCTGATGCAACAACTAAGCAATACAGAAGCTTTAATGTGAAAAAGGAACGGTGAGTCAAGCATATGTTTTGGTGGAATTATATGCAGGATTCAAATGTGTCATTTTATTGATCTTTAAGGGATGGCCAAAAATGGCTTACACTGACAGATCAAGGGTTGCATGGTAAACATATACAAAAAAGTACAGGAATACTAATAATGTCAATATCAACATTTTGCACTTTTTAGTACAGGATGACAGTTACTGGATATAATGTATGTTCTGGAATATTTGGAAAATTGAGAATGCAGTTGGATGAAACATTCTGTCCTTAAACTTACACTGATTACTGAATAGTTTATTTTTCTTAAGATGGAGCACTTATTTTTCAGAGTCCATACCTTCAGAAAATAAGGATAAGGAAAATGCATTTAATATGTCACAGTAACCTTGTTATGTCACTGCTTTAAAATCGGCATACGTTTGAACCTTGAGAGTTCACTTTGATAGAGATATGTGTTCACATTGGAAATTCAGAGAGGACATCAGCAGCCATGCAGGCAAATACCAGGGGTTTTAGATCATATTTTACTGATGTAATGCATAGCGATTTTGTTTCAGAAATTCTGGACCGAATCTAAAAAATGAAGCGTGCACATTTTTTCAGAGGCTTTAGCAATGGAATTTGCCCATAATTAGGTGCTCGATTTACCTTGAATTTGTTGATGGTTAAACTTTTCCAGGGTAAAAATATGGCAGCTGTCCATATCCTTGCAAGTGTTCAAATACACTTGTGACAGAAAGGGAGAGAGAAATGACTTGGGAGGTACAGTGATGAAGTAGTGTCTCGCTGACACACATACACACAGCCTGCTTTTTCTGCAAGAATGCCTGCAAATCTGTTTATTCCTGCCGCTCGTGTCTTTTTCACCCGCCATTTTTGAAATACCAACTGCCAAATATATAGCTTTTTTTTACTATCTCACCACAGCAATCAATCTTTTTGACACTATAGACAAGTATAAGAAAAATGCTGTCCATGATTGACACTAAGATATGCGGTTCCATACCATACCGTTTGTATGAAACCTGAGAAAATTATTCAGGCAATATTTAAAAAAATTAAAAAACATACACACGCAAATGAAATGTAATTTGTGATTTATGGATGTGAGTCAGACCTGGAGTATTCCTGTTTCAAGGAGAACAATATGTTGACTTGACCTTTGCCTTTGCTAATAGTCCTTCCAATGTGTTGTGAAGTTCTGGGTTTTTCAATCTTTCTCTTCAGTGACAGACAAGGACATAGCTTGCTAGAGAGATTTTCAAATCAATCAAACTGTACACAAATTATAAAAAAAAACTATCTATCTATCTATCTATCTATCTATCTATCTATCTATCTATCTATCTATCTATCTATCTATCTATCTATCTATCTATCTATCTATCTATCTATCTATCTGTCTGTCTGTCTGTCTGTCTGTCTGTCTGTCTGTCTGTCTGTCGATCAAAGTCCTCTGAAGTGCCTTGAAACATGAAGCATTATTAAATGTGTTGGCGTAATTTCCACTGAAACAGGAAGACAGGAAGGGACATATCAAACAGCTCCTCCCCTTTATTAAAATAGCCAATAGCGATTTGTTTATATCACAGCATGACTAGATCCATTCAGATTTAATTTCCCCCTAATCTCCTCCATATTGTTTTAAAATATAGCATTCTGTGCAGAATTCAAAGGATCTGAAATGCTTTCTGGTATGCGCCGACTCGTGTATATGATCCGCTATGCGCTATCGTATCGTGACCGAAGCAGACTGTGTGTGTGTCTACCTTTTAATGGAAGAAAAATATAAAATCTCAAGTTTCCAACAGCACAGCATCATACTATTGTTAAATCACTTTTGTTGTCACGCAAAATGACTTAAGTCCATTTGTTCAAATCCTCCCCTGAAGCTTTTTCTGGGTTGTAGTTTCTCCAAGAAGAAGAAAAAAAATCATATGGATTTCTTTTTCACGCCAGCTCAAGATTGTTTATCTGAGGAGTGAAGGACACTCATGAAGACAGCATGTCAATTTTCAGATCAATTGTCAGCTCTTACCCTCCAGTCCTGGCATTGCATTTACATAGTAATGGCATTTGGACTTTCATCTGAAAACCTCAGGTCTCCACACTAATACTTTACTAGGGAAGGAAAGATAGTGTGTGCTCAACATTAATTTCAATAATACTAAAAACTCAAGCTAAAACAACAGCAAAATAATGTTTGGAGTTTGCTGTTTTTGTCTGTACAGATGATGGGGGAGTTTTTTTCTGTCCCTGCAGAGACGGTACTCAAGCTCATGAGATATTATACAAATAAGTCATAACTACACATAGTACTACACGTAAAATGCCAAACATAGGGACTCTTTCATCTGCTACCATCTGGACGAAGGTATAGGGTACTGTTATTACGGACTGCCCATGCACAAAGATCCTTCATATTCTCGAGCATAGCTCTGTTAAATAAATTCCTGTGATGTCAAAGTACACCTATGGCGGTGATTCTGCTGTTGTGAGAGGGATGTGGGTGTCTAAGGGTGGCTATATATGTATTGTGTAATGATCAATGTTTGTTCATACCTGTTCATGCCTGCTATTGTTGACTGAAGGGTGCCACAGATGCGAAAATATTTTCTGAAAGGACAATAAACTAAATTAAACTAACTAACTAACTAACTAACTAACTGACTAACTAACATTTATGTGAAATAATATGGGCGTTGTTTGAGCCTATGCTGCTTTAATAGAGAAATGAAAAAGATTCCTTGTCCCCTTCATCCACTTTCATTGTTACCACTTTAATGAAATGTCCAGTTATTTATTTAATTTTTGGTTATTTTGTTTTCCAAGGTTAAACATTAATGTGAAGTCTAACAAAATATGTAAAAAGCAAAACAAAACAAAACAAAAAGTTATTAATTGTATAAATAATCATTAAAACTAGTTTTGAACAAGTTGTTCAAATGTTCGAAAAAGTTATTGATTTACCTTGAAAATTCAGTTTTTGAATTACACATTTTAATGTTGCATGTTTAGTGTTCAAGTGAAGGATTTTTATAAAAAAAATAATAATAATAAAAAAAAATGATGGTAATGTGTTTGGTCTCAGTCTGATCAATGATGTGTTTAAAAGTCCTATTGATGTCATCCTGAACAAATGTATCTTTTTATGAGAATTTGTAATTGGTGTTATTATTGAGATACTGACCTTGATCCTTTAAATGGAGAAAATCGAATTCAAAACCTGTTGTAAACCAGAAAGTTTCCAACAGGAAAATCCTATAGACTTGCAGTGGAGAGAGAGCCAAATCAAATCTACAGACCTCAATATATTTTTGAGCAACATGCTAAAAACACTCAAAACACCCTAGCAACCACATAACCCTGGCAACCACCCAACACACCAATTGGTTAGTAGGTGTTTACTTGTTTTCTTCATTGAAAGGCAGGCCACAGTGTGAAAGCGGGACTCCTTTCTGGTACTTTACACTGGGGAAAAGATGCCTTCCTGTTGGTTTGACTACAGCAGTGATGTGATTATGACTGTGTGCTAGTGTGCAAGGCATGGGCATGTTATTTACAAGTGTACACAAATATGTCATAACTACATATGTAGAATGCCGAACATAGGGACTATTGAGCTCTTGGCTGCATTACATAGCTTTTATTTGATAGTCTTTGTAAACGACATACAGATATTAATTCTCCAATCTTATTACAATTCCCTCATTTAACCTGCCAAAAGGAGCACACAGTTGAAAATGAACACATAAGGCTTCCGTGCAGGCTTGACTGGGCCATCTGTTTGGTCATCTCAGTGCAAAAACCCAGAATCACCTCTAAGTGCTAATTCTAAGCTAGAATTAAACTCGGCGTCTGGGGTGGAACAACGACAGCGAGGAGGAAGGAAGCCAATGACTGAAAAACAATTAATTACTAAAACAAGAAGTACAACAAAAAAATCACTAGGCCCTCGGTCACAGATGGTTTAGGAGTCTGTCAGTCAAGTTTTCAAGCGATTCCAAGGAGTATCCCGCAGGACCTGAAGTCATCCACCAAATCAGCTCATAAAAGCTGGCACCTTAGATGGTACCGCAAGCCTCATTTACCCCCCTTCCATCAGCACCACATGGCCATGGTCAAAACGACCGTCGCAAGCTGGCAGACCTCAGGTGATAAGCAGAATCTGCCGGGCTAATTCCCAGCACAGACGATGAGAGAGATATCTTGAGCTGTGAGGGAAAAAGAGAGATGAGTGAAAGATTGAAAAGATGAAGAGAAAAGTGCAATTATTATGAGTCCTCTTGTAATAAGACTAAATAATGCACTTTTAAGTCAGCGTAGCATGACTAGATAGAACTTGATATTCAATGAGAAAAAATGGAGACTTTTTTGATGAATTAGGAAATGATAGATTTGAGGCTGTTCCTCATAAACTTCTATTGTAAATTTCTTGATGAATATAGTTAAAAAGTTGGGGTTAGTAAGATTATTAATGTTTCTGAAAGAAGTCTCTCATGCTCACCAACACTGTAAAAAAGTAATCAGTTGACTTAAAAAAAGTGAGGAAACCCATTGCCTTAATGGGTTTGCACGATCCCAGCTGAGGAATAGGGTCTTACAGTGAAACGATTGGTCATTTTCAAGAACAAATAACAATTTACATACTTTTTAACCACGAATGCTCGACTTCGGTGTTGTGATTCTTTACGGCGTGTTACGTCATTATATCGGAAAGGTCGCAGCTGTGACGTACTGTACCATGTGAATAGTAGCAAATCTATCAGAGTAAAAAAAACATGCACAGACAAATCCATATTAAACACTGCGGCTCACAACCGTTCATTTTGTAAGACATCAATGTGTCGCAGGGTTTAATATGGATTTGTCTGTGCATGTTTTTTTTACTCTGATAGATTTTGTTACCATTCACATGCATTATACAACTGACAGACTGCAACGGTTGGAGTTAAAAATCTTCATTTGTGTTCTACTGAAGAAACAAAGTCACCTACATCTTGGATGCCCTGGGAGTAAGCAGATAAACATCAAATTTTCATTTTTGGGTGAACTATCCCTTTAAGTTTATTTACGTAATCATTTAAAGGCAACCAGTTTTCTCACTTTTTTAAAGTTTATTTACTTAAAGGTACATAACACAGTTTCTAACAATTTCATGTTAATATTGAGTACCTATAGAGTAGTATTGCATCATTCATATCATTCATATCTCAGAAGATTCATTAGTTTTATCACATTTATAAAAAACGCTTCCTTTCCAAAAACAGCCAAACTCGTGGAGGCGTGCAGTGGGCGGAGCTAAATAGTCTAATAGTCTAATATGACACACACACACACACAATACATCATGGCTATATCCCTGGATAACTTTTGATTCACTATACGTTCGTGTTGTTTACATTATATCCTCTTACGCGCCGAATCATGCACTGGATATTTGTAGTAGCTCAAACAGCCAAGGTCATAGGTTCAATTTTCCAGGGAAAGCATGAACTGATAACATATACCTTGACTGCAATGTAAGTCACTTATATTTATTTTTGGATAAAAGTGCCTGGCAAATGCATAAAGGATATCATGTATAAAAAGATAAAAGTAACATATCACTGGTGGTTTATTTGTTTCGCAGTGTCATATAAAATAAATTCTTACATTTAATTCGCATTGTTTGCAAGAAATCTGAAACATATTGACTTGCTTGTAACTTGAACATATCCTTATGACGAAAATGTTCCTTTCCAAGAATACTTTTATAGAAGTTGACATTTTGTGTTCTTTTTTTCAGCCAGATATAATGTGTTTGCTATACTCAGAGTGGGCTGTTGTTGAATTTTCTAAGCCGTGTGAGGTGTCACCTTGGATCACCTTCAAATGAGATGACTGGCCTAATCGATCTCTTTCGCGCTCTCTGACGAATCAATAGTTTTCTCTCTAGACTACTAAGGCACACAGTTCAGAGTAGCGGGAAAGATTAAGTGTTGCCTTTTCTTTTTTCTGTTTGTTTTGACTGCTGCTTGGGAAGAAATAGTTGAGGTGGCAGGAAATTCAGATGCTCTCAGATAATGCCTTGTGTTCCATCAAAAAGTGGATGAGAGAAAGGCATATGGCTTGAAAAGAAACAATCACTTCCCTGATAAGGTACAACTCCGTTCTTTTATTATTTTCAATAGAGAAGCCGTTCTGGCAGGCGATGGCAAAATAATTAGCTAAAAATACCTCTCTATTCAGACTCTGGGCCCTTGTGTGAATGACACTACAAGTACAGGATGAACATGTGAGTTTGGTCAGTCGTGTTATGCAGAACATTGAACATAATGAAAAATTATATAGCTGACATTGAGAAATAATGTATGTGGAAAGTTAAGTGAATATGGTCAATCTAAAGTGCCCCTATTGTTCTATTTTAAAAAAATCCTTTTGGAGGTCAAGTTTACATTCATCCAAGGTCAAAAAACACTTACATTTTCTCATTATATACATTGTAGCATTACCTCTTTTCTCACAGTGTCTGTAACAGTTCCATAAAAGATTCTGTATCTCTAAACACCTCCTTTCGGAGAGCCTGCTCTGTTCTGATTGGTCAAATGATCTAGTCTGTTGTGATTGGTCTACCACTTATAACACATGTTGGAAAAATGAAATGCCCATTACTAAATCTGAATTTCAGCTCCGGAGCTTTCTCAGCACTTGGTACACAGTGATATGAAGAGTAACAATGGCTACTGCATCAATTCCATCCTTTGGAAAGTGGATTCGCAGCATAGAAGACAGCGTCTTCTTGACACTTCTTCGAAAACATGACATGTATCTCAGCTACAACGTTGTTTGAGGGCGGGTCAGAGTTGACGTTATCAATGAACACCATATGCAAATTTTATACAGACCTACACAGACACAGTATATGTTTCCTTGATTTGATGATGACTAGTTTCAGCAGTTCAGAATCAGTTATTTCTTTTAATAGACAATAACTTTATTTGTCATGCACTTTGATCTTTATAACTTTGCAGACCTTTTACATTCACAAATATTACATACTGCATGAAATGTAATTTTTGAAAATTTGAAAAAAAGAAGAAAAAAACAACTGGGCACTTTAAGTGCAATTAAACATTAATGGGTCATACTTTAGATTAGGGTCCAATTCTCACTATTAACTAGCTAATAACTACAACATTTACCTCAATAAATTCCTAATTACTGCTTATTAATAGTTAGTAAGGTAGTTGTTAAGTTTAAGTATAGGGTAGGATTAAGGGATGTAGAATAGAATAATAATAATAAAATAATTAATTACATTTATGTAGTGTTTTTCTAGGCACTCCAAGCGCTTTACATATAGAAGGGGTGAATCTCCTCAACCACCACCGATGTGCAGCATCCACCTGGATGATGCGACGGCAGCAATACTGCGCCAGAATGCCCACCACACACCAGCTGATTGGTGGAGAGGAGACAGAGTGATGAAGCCAATCAGTATATGGGGAAGATTAGGAGGCCATGATGGACGGGGGCCAATGGGCAAATTTGGCCAGGATGCCAGGGTTATACCTCTACTCTTTATCGAAGGACATCCTGGGATTTTTAATCCCACAGAGAGTCAGGACCTCGGTTTAACGTCTCATCCGAATATACTTTACAAGTACTAATAAACAGCCAATGTTCTAGTAATATTCATGCTAACAAGCAACTAGTTAATAGTGAGAACTGGACCCTAAACTAAAGTGTTACCAAAATAAGCAATATTCCAAAGCTATTTTTGTTGTTGTTTGTTTCATGTTAGAAGCACCCAGAGCCAAAAGCAATATCTATATAATTTTACACTTTTACACTAAATTGTCATACAAAATAAAACAATAATGAATATAATTTCCTCCTTCAAGGTTTGAGTTTTATCCCATTTATTTCTGTCCAATATATCACATATGATGGGGACATGAAAATGTACTGCATATTAGGATTGACCCAGATATATCCGAAAGACTTTGATTCAATCCATTTTTCTAGCCCCTTCAACGGTGGAGAAGTGAAGGAAGGGGCCATAACATTCCAGCTGCCATCTATTTGTCGGGACATAAAATGGTATCATTAAAAAGAACAGCGATAGGTGAATGCAAGACAACATGCACAGCATACATCTGTGCTCATGTAAAACGCGTCACAGTAATAATCATGGCAGCAGATGTATTGTATTACTTACACCAGAACTGTCCACAAGAACATTATGTTCTCATAAAGTTGAAGTATGCTGATATTCTGTCCTCCAACCGTCCGTGAACTATGCAGGTAAAGATTTCAGATGAGGTTCTGTGATCATGATAGAGGTGACTGAACAAAGGTGGCAACGCATTTCTCTTCCAAAGCCTGGTTTATACTTGCGGCGTTTGCTTGGTTGTGTGCAACAAAAAAATGAGTGTGTGTGCCGCATTAACAATGAACAAGTTCAAGGCAACATTGGCTGGAAAGATGTGGAAAGAACCTTTAACATCATATGCAAATATTTTTGACATTTCTGAAATAAGAAATGTATAAGCATTTCAAACACTTTTTAGCGTCTCTTTATCATCTCTTTCAGCAATAAACATTTGCTGACACTGTTTTTATGATCGAAATATCTAATAATTTGCTGGCTAAAATGTGTCCACGCTTGTATTTATTTTTTTAAAAAGGTATATTATATATTGACTACACATTCCTATAATTTATATTCCTTGTTAATTGCAGTATCTCAGTAATGGGACACGTGTTTTTTTATGGATGCTAGATAGATGGATGGAGGCATGGATGGGATGGATGAATGAATAAATGGATGGTTGGTTGGTCGGATGGATGGATAGATGGCTTGGATTGGATTGGATTTGAGTGAATTGCACTGGATGGATGGATGGATGGTTGGTTGGATGGATAGATCGCTTGGATTGTATTCTATTGGATTGGAATTGATTGGGATGGATGAATGAATGGTTTGAATGGGATGGGATGGGATGGGATGGGATGGGATGGGATGGGATGGGATGGGATGGATGGATGGATGGATGGATGGATGGATGGATGGATGGATGGATGGATGGATGGATGGATGGATGGATGGATGGATGGATGGATGGATGGATTGGATGGAATGGGATGGGATTTGATGGATGGATGGATGGATAACATTTTTCTTTATAGTGCAACTTGTGTGGAGGAGTATTTTGAAGTGACATGATACCTGAATCTCCTCCAAAAAGTTTAGTAACTTGTAACCCTGACAGTCCTGAAGCTCAATTTTTGCTGTGGAGGAATGCAGATGTCATTTTTCCGTCTCTTATTACATTCAGACTGTCATGTTCAGTGTGGGTTATTTCCACAAGAGACTGGACATGATGCATAAGTCAAAACACTCTGTAGGAATATTCATATTCACAAATAAACATGTTTATGTGTCTGTCAGATGTTTATCTGAAATATGCTGTCAGTAATGTGTCAGTATATTAGAGATAAATAATAAAGCGTGATAAATGTATCAGAGGCAAAGAAAACAACTTGATTTTATATTGGTAGCTAATGTAACACTGCATTACTATATAATTAGTTTAGTAGTTAGAATTTTGATTTACAAAAAGCCAGTAAGCTCATAATCTCCTCTGTAATGTAGTGACATTCATGTTGTAGATTGAATGCCAGGCTCATGAAGTCTTTATTGCAGTGATATGTTCCTCTGTGTATCTCTGGCACTGGTGTTAACATATGAACAAAACCCCTAGATTAGCATGAAGCCAGTAGTGGCCTTATGGTGAATATTATACTGAGGCAAAGGTCCTGTTTTGATCCCAGTTTTAGAGTTTTAGAAAGTTGTTTTAGGTTATAAAATACATATGCAGAGGGATCTAAAAGTCTGAGATCACTAGTGTAAATCCTTCTAGTTGACATTTTATGTGTCTTAATCGAAACATTTTCTCAATATTTGGTTTGGTTTTGCTTTAATGACAGCAGCACTCAAGCTGAAATGAATAAATCTTGATGATCATGTTCTCCAGCGTAATTTGAGATGATCCAAGGAGGATCTTGTGCTTAAATTAATGCAAGAATATCTCACAGTCTGTACAAAAGAGTCACATGATAAATGTCAATAATTTATTTGACCTATTAATATTCATTATACATCATAACTTTCTCATTTTACATTTTTTTATGTTTTTAAAAGAAGTCTTATACTCACCAGGGCTGCATTTATTTGATCAAAAATGCAGTAAAAACAGTAATATTGTGAAATATTATTACAACTTAAAATAACTGGTTTCTATTTAAATATGTTTTCAAATATAATATATCTGGGTGATGGCAATCAGTGTTGAAAACAACTTCTTAATATTTTTGTGAAATGCAGAGAGTAATTTGCCAGTTTACTGTTTATTATGGGGTGGCAGTGGCTCAGTGGTTCATGTAGGTTGTCTACAAACCAGAAGGTTGGTGGTTCAATCCTTGGTTGCACTGCTGTTGGTGTATGAATGAGTGAATGAATGGGTGAATGCGAGGCAATATATAAAGTGCTTTGGTGGCTTTCTTTCTGTTGAAAGCGCTATATAAATGCATTTACCATTATTTTTTACAAATAATAGGCCTATTACTAAATTAGGAAATAATAATCAGAAGATCACGGCGAAGTGGGACAGCTTGTCTGACATGTAACTGCATTTATGTGACAAAGCCCATGGGATTGTACACAGGGTCCTGTATGCAAAATTTTAGGATCCATAAAAAAGATACAGTAAAATGTTTGGTCATATGACAACAATCTTTAACGTTTTGAACATGCAGTCAAGCCAGTCATGGTTTGACGTGGCCGAAAACATAATCAGATTATTCCAAACCCAGTCATATCAGACTTCAGTAACATCAAATTGATCAAACTGATATTTTTCTTCCCTCAGAGACAGATGCAGCTGCAACCTAAACTTTTTATTTGTGTAGGCCTATATTTCACTTTTTTTTTTTTAAATGGTCTAGAGCTGCCGTCTTAACAATTCTAAAATTTGTTTAGAGCTTTTTTGATTCAATCCACTTTATTTTTTTTCTAATTTGTTTGAGATAACATTATTTTACATATTAATGTTATTAATGTTTATAAAATGATTGTATTAACAAGTGTCATGTTTGTGATTTTCATTTGTCAAGTAGACAGACCCTGCCAATGAAATCTTTATTAGCCTATGTATTATTAAATTGTATATATACAATTATATTTATTAAATTCAGAAACAGGTGCAGTTAACTATTATTTTTCTGATTAACTTTTACTTAAAATTAAAAATTACAAAAATAAGGATGAATGATGTTTGAGAGGTGACACGTCTTATTCTTACCAATAGTAATAAAATAATTTAACCCTTTCATGCATTAATTATTGAATCAAAAAGTAATATTTTTTTTAATGTTTGTTTTGTTAATCGTGCCAGTATTTTTTATTTTTTATTTGTTTTTGTAATATATTTTACACTCACCTAAAGGATTATTAGGAACACCATACTAATACTGTGTTTGACCCCCTTTCGCCTTCAGAACTGCCTTAATTCTACGTGGCATTGATTCAACAAGGTGCTGAAAGCATTCTTTAGAAATGTTGGCCCATATTGATAGGATAGCATCTTGCAGTTGATGGAGATTTGTGGGATGCACATCCAGGGCACGAAGCTCCCGTTCCACCACATCCCAAAGGTGCTCTATTGGGCTGAGATCTGGTGACTGTGGGGGCCATTTTAGTACAGTGAACTCATTGTCATGTTCAAGAAACCAATTTGAAATGATTCGAGCTTTGTGACATGGTGCATTATCCGGCTGGAAGTAGCCATCAGAGAATGGGTACATGGTGGTCATAAAGGGATGGACATGGTCAGAAACAATGCTCAGGTAGGCCATGGCATATAAACAATGCCTAATTGGCACTAAGGGGCCTAAAGTGTGCCAAGAAAACATCCCCCACACCATTACACCACCACCAGCCTGCACAGTGGTAACAAGGCATGATGGATCCATGTTCTCATTCTGTTTACGCCAAATTCTGACTCTACCATCTGAATGTCTCAACAGAAATTGAGACTCATCAGACCAGGCAACATTTTTCCAGTCTTCAACTGTCCAATTTTAGTGAGCTTGTGCAAATTGTAGCCTCTTTTTCCTATTTGTAGTGGAGATGAATGGTACCCGGTGGGGTCTTCTGCTGTTGTAGCCCATCCGCCTCAAGGTTGTGCGTGTTGTGGCTTCACAAATGCTTTGCTGCATACCTCGGTTGTAACGAGTGGTTATTTCAGTCAAAGTTGCTCTTCTATCAGCTTGAATCAGTCGGCCCATTCTCCTCTGACCTCTAGCATCAACAAGGCATTTTTAAGCCCACAGGACTGCCGCATACTGGATGTTTTTCCTTTTCACACCATTCTTTGTAAACCCTAGAAATGGTTGTGCGTGAAAATCCCAGTAACTGAGCAGATTGTGAAATACTCAGACCGGCCCGTCTGGCACCAACAACCATGCCACGCTCAAAATTGCTTAAATCACCTTTCTTTCCCATTCTGACATTCAGTTTGGAGTTCAGGAGATTGTCTTGACCAGGACCACACCCCTAAATGCATTGAAGCAACTGCCATGTGATTGGTTGATTAGATAATTGCATTAATGAGAAATTGAACAGGTGTTCCTAATAATCCTTTAGGTGAGTGTATTTTGAGGGAGTTACATATCTGTAAAGTGATATATCTATAAAAAGTGATTAAATAGAACTCATTTGTGGTCTTAAAAATAAATTTTTGGTCTTAAAAAGAAACATTCACTAAGAGCAAATGGTATGACTATACATAAGAACATTAAATAACAACAACAATAGAGAGGATATTTGAAAAGCATATCGTTCTAAGTCTCGAAACGTCATAACTGTCATGATGGACGACTCGAAAACACAGACTGATGTGAACAGGTTTATTGTCAGCGGAACACGAAGCAGTAAACGGTGCAAGACAGTGGAATGGCAGTGGTAACGGAGAATACGGTCTTAACTTGAGTGAGGTCGCGGCGATGGTTTGGGAGTGCAGACTCGGGAGGGTTATGGCGGAGATCCAGGAGAAAGTTCTGAGAATAGTTTGCGGAGAGCTTGGGCGAGAAGACTCGGGGAGAGTTCGCAGGAGTCGCGGGAAGAGTCCGGGTAACTGTGACGAGACCAGACACTGTGAGTGAGGTGAGTGCTGGCTTTATAGTGCAGGGGAAGATTGTTTGCAGGCGCAGGTGCTCAGTATTCCGGTGATGAGGAGCGGATGGGCGGGGAGAAGTGGAAGTCTGGTGCAGGTGGCGTGGCTGAGTCCGTTACAATAACCTGACGTAACGTCGAAAATATTTCTGTTTAATAAAACTATTCAAGTTTAAATTATATCATAATTTTTACTAAAACATATAAAATAAGGTGGAATCTAAATATAGGCCCAATAGGCACAAGATACCCTTTGTCGCATGACGTGAAGTGTACAGATGTCACAGAAGAAAAAATATTAAAATCTGGATAAAAGTATTTGTAACATATTATTTAGCTGAACAATATATTTTTGTTCCTGTCTGGTTTTCTGAGAATAAAAGGATTTAACACTTACTCCTGAGGTACTTGGTGCATCTCCTCTTCCAACCGCTATTTTGAATGTATGATGCAATATCTCAAAATAACAAAGAGTTACAAAGACACTAATTAAATGGAATCTCGCCACTTGGTACTAAAACTTAAATGGTTCAAAATGTTTTTGTTCCTGTCTGGTTTTCTGAGAATACATTTTCTGAGGTATATATACACCATACATGGGAGGTTAAATATACAATTTAATAATATGAATATAATAGATTTAATGTGCCTTTGAACAGGAGCAACGCCACAAACGTGGATGCTGTAAAGGCTATTTCTGTCATGTGACTCCACATTTGCGTTAAAGCCTTTTTTCGTGACAAAAAGAGTTCCCATTCAGTCGGTCACTCTCGACGCCACGTCGGAGTACCGACGAATAGGAATCTCGCTCGCGAGAGCCAATCTACTTCGAGTGTAACTAAAACGAGCCAATGCACATTGGCATGCAATGATTGCACCAGGTGCTCATGCCACGCTGTGCGGGTATAAATGAGACACAGGTGATTGCATCAAATTAGCATTTTGCTTCGGAGCCGAGTGGTAGATGGTTACTACAGATATCACTCCTTACTTCGCAGTCCTGACTGAAGACGGAAGCCGCCTTTCGGAAGCAATCTCTTCATTCGGTGTTGGTGTGACGGCACAGCAGCGGGTCGTGTGGTTTTCCGATCATCTCTCTTTGTTGTTTGAACAGAACGATCACAAAGGCTGTTCTCACAGCCGGTTCGGTGCGCTAGGTGGAGAGCGCTAAAAAAGCCGTTCCCACGGCTGGTAAGAGCGCCTTCAGTGAGAGAGCGCGCGTCGCCAGGCTGCACTACCCCTGACTGTGTCGCCGCGACCCCTCCCCCTGCGTGCTTCAGCACCAAGGAGAGCGTCCTTCTGAAAGAGCTTACACAGATAGAGCTTGCGTCTTTTTCAAGATGACATTCTATCTGTGTGTTTCTGGATGCGGTGGTTTCCTGTCACCGAGGATGGTCATCAGCGCTGTATCTCGTGTTTGGGCGTTCAGCACGCTGAGGCAGCGCTGGTGGATGAATCATGTTCTCACTGCGGGAACATGACCATCTCGGAGTTGCGATCGCGGCTCCGTCTCGCATGAGGCGGAGCCTCTGTGCCTCTGCCGCGATCTAACTCTCCTCAGAGAGTTACTTCAGGCAGTAGGCCGGCTGATTTGAGGGTTACGGTGAGTGTGTTTCCCCCAGGAACCAACCCCGGGGAACCTCATCCCTCTCGCACTCCGCAGCCAGTAGAGCTGCCATTGGAACGCGGTGGGCCATCCACGAGATGTGCACCATCCGTATCCTTTGGGGCTCCCCCTTGAGGACCAGATGTCCATCGCTGCATCGGAGGGAGGTCAGAACTCTCTGGAGAGGATGTGTCGGCGCAGGGGCTCCTCGGGTAGACCCACTGTGCCCGATACTGATCCGGAGATGATGGCTATGCTTGCCGGGCCGCCGAGAGAGTCGGGCTCGTGTGGAACCCTCCACCGTGTCCCGAATCCTCAAGGCTGGATGATTGGTTTCTCGGGGTGGCCCGTGCTGGTTCTCAGCGCCCCACCCGGTGCCTTTTTCCCGGAGGTGCACGAGGAGCTCACAAGGTCGTGGGCGGCACCTTTTACTGCCCGAAACCGGCCTAGTGGATCCTCCTCCTCACCACCCTCGATGGCGGACCTGCAAAGGGATACACGCAGTTCCCCCGTGGAGCGGGCCGTTGCTATGCAACTGTGCCCTAACTCCACTTCCAGGGGAACCGTGTCTTCCCTCCGGGGCCTGTAGGTACTCATCCGATCTGATCGGGAAGGCCTACCTGGCTTGTGGAGAGGCAGGCTCCGCTTTACACGCTACGGCGTTGTTGCAGGTCCATCAGGCCCGGCTCTGAAGACCTTGCGAGGGTGGTCACGATCCCGCAGTTCTCCAGGAACTGAGAACCGCCAGCGGACCTCGCGCCGTGCGCGACGAAGGTTCTGGCGCGGGCCGTGGGTCGTCGCGATGTCCACTATGGTGGTCCAGGAACGCCACCTCTGGCTGTGTCTGGCGGACATGAGGGAGACCGACAAAGTCAGGTTCCTTAACTCCCCCGTCTCCCAGACTGGCCTCTTCGGCGACGCGGCCCAGAACTTCGCCCATCAGTTCTTGGCCGCACAGAAGCAGACTAGTCACATTCTCATTCACATTCAGAAGCAGGTCAGTCACATTCTGCCTCGGCAGTCAGCTGCTGTCTCCACCCCGCCGCCGGCAGCGCCTCAGCCTGCTCGTCGCCGAGGGCGGCCGCCTGCGTCTGCCTCCGCTCCGCTGCGCGCAGCAGCCTCCACCCAAGCGGCATTGTGGAGCCGGGCGCAAGCAGGCCGCCCTACCCGTCCAGACACCTGCTAAGAGGGGAGGCAAGGCCAAGGGCAGGCTGCCACGAGACGGGCGACCCGGAGGTGAGGAGGACTGCTCTTCTGGAGATGGTGACCACACCGCTCCATCCCCCGGTGGAGGGCCGGGAGGAGAATCTTGTGTTCCATTTTGTCTCTGTTCCGCCGCTGGGCTCAGCCCCAGCGGTACCCAAATTCTCAACACAAGAGCAGTTCCTTCCATCTCCGGGTCCGCAGGGGGCTCGGAGAGTTGTGGCCGGTCAAACGCCGGACCACACTCATCCTCCCTCTTCGCCAGCGGGCAGCAGTGGACAACCCCCTCATGTTCCTGCTGCCCACCTGTGGAATCAGGTAAGTGTTGCACGGCACACTCTCACCTCGCTGCTGCGGGCGCCTCCACAAGACAGCCGCCCCAGTCCGGTATCTGCATTCCACCTCGCTGCCCCACGGTGGGTACGCCGGTGGTCCCTATGGTCCTGCTTGTACGGTCCCTGGGAGCCTGGCTGGTGCTCCTCGGTCCGTCTCGCTGGCTCATTCGGACCATCAGGCTCGGCACGCGATTCAGTTCGCCTGGCGCTCCCCAGGATCAGGGCATCCGCTTCACTTCGGTGAATGCTGCAGATGCCCATGTCCTGTGTGTGGAGATCGTTGTCCTGCTGGCGAAGGGCGCGATAGAGCCGGTCCCTCCAGCCGATATGAAGACCGGCCTCTACAGCCCGTACTTCATTGTACCCAAGAAAGCCGGTGGAGTTCACGGCCAATCTTGGACCTGCGAGTCCTGAATCGGAGCCTCCACAAGCTACCGTTCAAGACGCTCACGCGAAAGCGCATTTTCGAATGCATCCGTCCCCAAGATTGGTTTGCAGCGGTCGACCTGAAGGACGTGTACTTTCATGTCTCGATCCTTCCTCGACGCAGGCCATTTCTGCGCTTTGCGTTCGAGGGTTGAGCATATCAGTACAAAGTCCTGCCCTTCGGGCTGGCCCTGTCCCCCATGTCTTCTGAAAAAGTCACGGAGGGGGCCCTCGTGCCCATGAGAGAACGGGGCGTTCGCATCCTCAACTATCTCGGCGACTGGCTCAGTCCTGGGATCAGTTGTGCGAACACAGGGACCTGGTGCTCAGACACCTCAGCCAGTTGGGTCTTCGGGTCAACTGGGAAAGGAGCAAACTTCGCCCCGGGCAGAGGATCTCTTTTCTCGGTATGGAGTTGGATTCGGTCGAGCAGGCAGCGCGCGCCTCACAGAGGAGCATGTCCAGTCGATGCTGAACTGCCTGAACACGCGTTTCAGGGCAGGATGGCGGTTCCACTGAAACGGTTTCAGAGGCTCCTGGGGCATATGGCAGCGCGCGCGCAGTAACGCCGCTCGGCCTGCTTCATATGAGACCGCTTCAGCATTGGCTACGGCCGAGTCCCGAGATGGGCGTGGCAACGCCGCACTCACCGGGTGAGCATCACACCGCCTGTCGCCAGTCCTTCAGTCCGTGGTCAGCCCCTTCGTTCCTTCGGGCTGGAGTGCCCCTGGAACAGGTGTCCAGGCATACTGTGGTTTTCACGGATGCCTCCGCCATGGGCTGGGGAGCCACGTACAACGGGCATGCAGTGTCAGGGGTTTGGGCGGGCCCGCACCTGCATTGGCACATCAATTGCCTCGAGTTGCTAGCAGTACATCTTGCTCTGAGCCGCCTCAAAGGGCGGTTACGGGCAAAGATGTACTGGTCCACACGACAACACTGCGGCTGTTGCGTATATCAACCGACAAGGTGGTCTGCGCTCCCGTCGCATGTCGCAAACTCGCCCGCCATCTCCTCCTCTGGAGTCAGAAGTGTCTGAGGTCGCTTCAGGCCATTCATGTCCCTGGTGTGCGCAACCGTGTGTGGCTGGCGAGCTCTCACGAGCTGCGCTCCCAGGGAGTGGCGACTCCACCCCAGGTGGTTCAGCTGATCGGGAGACAGTTCGGGGTGGCACAGGTCGACCTGTTTGCTTCCCCAGAAACGTCCCACTGCCAGTGGTTCTATTCGCTGACCAAGGGTACACTCGCACGGATGCCCTTGCGCACAGCTGGCCCCAGGGGCTGCGCAAATATGCGTTTCCCAGTGAGCCTACTTGCACAGACACTGTGCAAGGTCAGGAGGACGAGGAGCAGCTCCTGTTGGTGGCGCCGTGCTGGCCCAACCGGACCTGGTTCCCAGAACTTATGCTCCTCGCGACAGCCCCTCCTTGGCCGATTCCTCTGAGGAAGGACCTTCTGACTCAGAGGCGGGGCACCCTGTGGCACCAGCGTCCAGACCTGTGGAAGCTTCATGTCTGGCCCCGGACGGGACGCGGAGGTTCTAGGTGACTTACCCCAAGAGGTAGTTAACACCATCACTTCGGCACGTGCACCGTCTACAAGACAGGCTTACGCCTCGAAGTGGAACCTGTTCGTCGAGTGGTGTTCTCCTCGCCGAGAGGACCCCCGAAGATGTTCGATCGCGTCTGTGCTTTCCTTCCTGCAACAAGGGTTGGAGCGTAGGCTGTCACCCTCCACCCTCAAGGTCTATGTTGCTGCTATATCCGCCTATCACGACCACATAGAAGGTAAGTCGGTTGGGAAGCACGACCTGGTCGTCAGGTTCCTTAGGGGGGCGAGACGGTTAAATCCTCCTCGACCCCCCTCCATACCCTCTTGGGATCTTGCTCTGGTGCTCCGAGCACTCCAGAATGCCCCATTCGAGCCTTTGCAGTCAGCAGAGCTAAAGATTCTGTCTATGAAGACTTTGCTGTTGGCTGCATTGGCCTCCATCAAGAGGGTAGGGGACCTGCAGACATTTTCGGTCGACAAATCGTGCCTAGAGTTTGCGGGTAATACCCACGTGGTACTAAGGCCCCGGCCTGGCTATGTGCCCAAGGTTCCTACCACTCCCTTCAGGGACCAGGTGGTGAACCTGCAAGCGCTGCCCCCGGAGGAGGCAGACCCAGCCCTAGCTTTGCTCTGTCCCGTCCGCGCTGCGCGATCTCGTGGATAGAACTCAAAGCTTCAGAACCTCAGATCAGCTCTTTGTCTGTCACGGAGGCCAGCAGAAGGAAAGGCTGTCTCCAAGCAGAGGATGGCCCACTGGATAGTGGATGCCATCACCTTAACCCAAGCACAAGGTGTGCCCTGTCCGCTCGGGTGCGAGCACACTCTACTAGAAGTGTTGCATCCTCCTGGGCGCTGGCACGTGGCGCCTCGCTGTCAGACATCTGTAGAGCTGCGGGCGACACCCAACACGTTAAGCTAGATTCTATAGCCTACGTGTGAGCCGGTCTCCTCCTGTGTTCTCACCTCAAGCGGGTAGAAGCACTGAGAGGCCCGGCTCTTGTCGGCTTGCTGCGCTCCGGCGCTCTTATTCTCCAGAAGCAAACTCTGTGAGTCCTCCATCTCCTTCGGTGCCGGACGTCGCGGAACGTCGGGCATCAGGCCCCTTGCCGCTGAATCCTTGAGAACCGGTAATGGGCTGGGCTTATATGAGTGACCCTGCGGGGATCCCATATTTCTTCCACGGTCGCTCCTACGGGAAGCCCGTGTCTTTCCCTTGGGAGAGCCTTCCCGTCACCAGGACTGAGCCCCCTCCTCCCTTGCGGGCTCGGCTCAGCTTTGTACTCCACATAACTCCTCCGAGAGTGCGATGTGGGCTCCGCAGCGGAGCCCTTTTCTAGGCACGCTTTCCCAGTGTCATCCAATAATCACTGAACAGGGTCATGCGGAACAGCAGTGATGGACTTCCTGGTGTGAGCCCGTCTCATCAGGTAAGAGAGCTCAGGTGGCTCACACTGGGCACTGGAAGGGGCAGAGGCCATGGCACTTTGGTAGGGATTCCTATTCGTCGGTACTCCGGCGTGGCGTCGAGTGACCGACTGAATGGGAACGTCTCGGTTCGTATGTGTAACCCTCGTTCCCTGAAGGAGGGAACGAGACGCCACGTCCGTTGCCATGTCCTCTGTACCCTGCTGGGGTGCCTGCCTACCTACTCGGCTCCTCAGCAAAAGGCTAATTTGATGCAATCACCTGTGTCTCATTTATACCCGCACAGCGTGGCATGAGCACCTGGTGCAATCATTGCATGCCAATGTGCATTGGCTCGTTTTAGTTACACTCGAAGTAGATTGGCTCTCGCGGCGAGATTCCTATTCGTCGGTACTCCGACGTGGCGTCTCCGTTCCCTCCTTCAGGGAACGAGGGTTACATACGTAACCGAGACGTTTCCAAACTAGTTTTTCATGACATTTGAAGTATCGACAGAAGTTAAACGGAAAAAGATTGTCGACATTTCCAAAAAATGATCAATAATTGGCATTTCCATCAGCTAAATATTTTGATGTGCTAAACCTTTTTTCACCCAAAAAAAAAAAAAAAAAAATAAAATCCTTGGATGGAAACCTTATGCTTGGCGTGTTCATGATGTTTTAGGTGTTATAATGTATCTAGAATGAAATGTTACGCCCTTTGGTGTCCAATGTAAAATCTGAGCAAAACCACTTATAGGCCATGACCATGCTATAAGTCAACAACATATTGCGACCTCACCTTCGGGGCTTTTCTCCCTTATCCGTAGCACATAGCTGTGAAGATTATGGATTTACTTAACGATAGCTTTGCTTTGATGGGTCATCAGAGCTATTTTCTGGGAATCAGAGGAGCACTTTCAGGTTTAGACCCCAATATGACCACCATACGTGCCTGTGACGGTACAACCTCCTCCAGGCCATGCATGCTGGTGTTATCTCTCTTCGGTCTGCCATTACTGAGAGGTAATTGTGTTTCTCCTCACCGAATCTGTGGGGGCCCGGTATACACCTGTTGTGAGGATTCTATAGCATTGATTTTTCACACTAGGCTGTAAAACCTGTCTGTCACTAACAGCGCAATCTTGATCTCCACAGGGAGGGAGATCATTCCTGTGACCTAAGAAACTCTCTGTCTCTTGCTCTCTGTGTTTCTTTCCATCTCTGTAGAGGTTCAAACAACAGGTGGGTAGATGGTCTGCACTCTGTGCCTCCTGCGAATCCATTTGCGGAGCCCTTAAAGACCTCTGACACACTTAGGAGAGTGTGTTGCCGTGGATACAGCTAACTTCGTTGACGAAAGTTCGTATAGACGGCAGCGCCCTCCCAATATCCAAATCGGTGAGGTAAACTTTTAAAAAAAACAAACAGAAAGATAAATGCCTGACAATAGTAAAAACACTGCCGCCACTGTGAACTCTCTCTGTGTGTACGCAAATGGAATTGACACAGCACTTACAATAAAACTTCATGTGGAAAACACAGATTAGCATCTGTACCGAGATGTTTACAGTGCTATTGTTGGCTCTTGCGTGCCGCTGCTCACTTGCTGCTCTCGAACAGCTCTGTGAAACCACTTCTGCTGCTCTGCTTTTTTCCTGCCAGCAATTTTAATTTGTTGTTGCCAGTGTTTCATATTCAAGAGGGATGAGCTACCCTATAAGTTCACGTTGTGTCCTCCAGGCAGAAAAATAGGCTGGAAAGAGGAAATCACAGCTGTTGTTGACCTCAGTTCTTCTGTTCCAAAGCCTAGCGAGCTGTCTTGCTTTCTAAAACAGCATAACTGCAATAAAACCTTGTAAGTGATTGATTTGAAACTCTTTACATAGGCATCAACTCTGTGAATGATTCAAATAGCACTTCTCACTCACAGGAGTCTCAACTCACAGTTGATGATGTTTGGCATTAGCATGCAGTCAAGCTAGTCATGGTTTGACGTGGCCGTAGACCTTAGTCAGGTTAAGGCTAATTCACACTGCACCGACAGACAGCCCCAGATCAGGTTTTGTCTGTTGGTGTCTGTCTGAGCTTGTATTTTCTGATTGAACATGCTGCGAATCAGACTTAAAATGTCTGAAAAGTGTAATCTGGTGATTGTCTGCTTTGATGAATGGAAAGTTCAAAAGAACATTTATTTGAAATATGAATCTTTTGTAACATGTATTTAGTATCACTTTTGTTTAATGCAATCTTGTTAATATCAATTTCTTAAAGTGCCCCTAAAGGTTCCTGATTTAGTTTTAGAGGTCTCCTACAACAGGTTTACATGCATCAAATGACACTTTCCATTTTCTCATAATATACATTGACCATCACCACATTTTTCAATCATTCTCAAACGACTCGAAGGATGAATCTCTCTAAATTCTTCCTTTCCACGAGCTAATCTGCTCTGATTGGCCCAGTCTGTTGTGATTGGTCTACCGCTTACAGCACTTGTCGGAACAACCCAAACCTCCATTGCAAGGCTGACTTGAGCAGGACGTTTCTCAGTGATACGCTACTCATTTTAAGGTACATTATGAGTTTCAACTGTAATTCCTCACCATCAGCATTAACAAGAGTATGAATGGGAGAGCAGGGCACAACCTAACGCTTTTTGACTGTCTCAGTTTGTGTAAATCCACTTGGGGTTCAGAGTATTTATTTTTTTCCCACATTAATTTCACACGTCTAGTACAATTATGTGGTTTTGTTTCATTAATGCAGTGTATAGTTTTTTTCTTGATTTACCCCGAAAGAATGGAAGTGAAATGTGACAACATGCCCCATAGGTGGGGTACATTGTAACGGGAGAGGGGCACGATGTAACATGACCAAATGACAGCTTAAAATGTTAAGAATAATATATATAAATATATATCCAAGACAAAATGAAATATTGCCAATAAAATACAATGATAATTATTTTTATTTATTTTTTCATATAAAATGGCATTTTTTAATCATTAAAAATAAACACATTTTACAGCTATACGGCATACTTCAAAACATAATAATAATGAATTATTTCTGAACATTGACTCTCTGTTACAAACACTAGTGTAGATGAATCTCACGAAGGCAAAGGAGAACTTGGATCAGGAACTTTAATAAACAATGAACTCAGGAACACTCAAACACACCAGTAAAAGGGAACACCGACGGACCAACACTGAGGGGAAACTGAGGACTAAATACACTGGGTAAATAGTGTTGATATGGCAACTAATAAATACACTAAAGCTGATGATACACGGGGCAACTTTTTGAGCAATGTTGCCGGGCAATGTTGCTGAAAGATGTTGCTGTGGGCTTTTTCCCATTGAGAATGGGCAACAAATTTCTATTTGGATATCCAGATATCCATTCTCAATGGGAAAGTGCCCAAGCAACATCTTTCAGCAGCATTGCCCACCAACATTGCTCAAAAAGTTGCCCTGTGTATCATCAGATTAAGTTTCGTCATGCCGGCATGTGTGGAAAGTTTTAAAACGTGTGTTACAACTAACCCCGTGTTAGGTTGTCTCCCCTACATCAAACAAACCACTGTGTACATTTCTAATTTATTGCAGCGCACATGTGGGAACTGTGTCAATAACAGCGCATATGTTAGTCTAAATGATGTAACACTAAAGTTTGCAAAACAAATAGCTCCATCATTTATCTTTACTCAAAGTAGTAAGAACAACAGACAATGTATTAATGCATTAATACACAGGTAATAGTGGCCCACACCTGATAGCAGAAGTATTTCAGTAAGATAGTAATAATGTGAGATTAATCAGAGACCTACACAATATAAACATAAAACCATGTATTCTGAACACCCGGTAGAAAATATATACATCAATAATTATTCATACTTACATGTTGTGATTCTGTTTGAGACATTTGTTCGCAGGCAGACAGCGTACAACATAGGCGGGTATTATGCACATGTACCTGGTTGCCTTAAAATTTTTAGTTCATTGAAATAAAAAAATTGAGTTAATACAATGAACATTTTTGAGAATTGACATCACCCTTTATTCAAATAGTATTAAAAGATTTTGTAAGCATATTGCGTAATTGTGTTTTATTTGTTATAATGCAGTGAAACATGCCAAATTGGCTATTTTCATGATTTATCACAAATTTTTTTATTGTTTTTATTTATGTGGTTCAGATACAATAATATTTTGAGTTTCTATTTATTAAACCCATTTCCTTCATTGTATTAACTCAAATTTTTAATTTCAATGAACTCAACATTTTAAGGCAACCAGGTTACTTACTTTTTAAGTTAAACCAACAATATTTTTTTACAGTGTAGTGACGTAGAACCATCACGCAGTGGGACTCGGTTAGTCGATTCTTACTTTTGGGAGACAATAACCTTATTCATCATGCACTTTCGACTTTACAACTTTGCAGAACATTTACATTCATAAACAGCTATATTACACACCGCATGAATGGGAATATTCAAAAAGCCATAATAGGGGCACTTTAAAAAAATACTGACTCCAAACTTGTGAACTATTTAAATATTGTTTTTATAGAGGTATTTTTGTTTTTAAATGCTGCTCCCTTTACTATTTACCCATTTTTCTCAAGTTAATATGTATAATAGACATGTCTCTTAATTCATCTGCTATCTTGGACAATTTTTTCGCTCAGCTTATTGCAGTGCATTCTGGGACTGGCTTCACTTTGAAAGATACATTCAATTCTGCATAATTATGTTGTGTTCCCTACCTTAAGAAAATATTATAACATAAAAAAAGACACTTTTAAATGCAACTATTTTTATGATGTCTTAAAATGTAGACAGCTCACTAGGTTTTGACTGTCTCCCTGTTACGTGTAAAGGAGACAGAAGTGTTTTGCACTTATTACATCAGGCTTTTCAGGACTTTGTTACTTTAATTGTTTCATGTAATCTGCTGCTTTTGAGCTCAGTCTTTGTTCTTCCTTTCTCCTTTTTTTTTCTCACTGTGACTAGTAAGTGTGCATATATTTACATTATCATATATGTTTATTTATATGGTGAAGGAAACCCAGGGCATGACATGAATCCCAAATTACATCTTTAGCTCTAGCTTACAGCAAAACATGTGATTTAAATAACTCTATGGGGATTTCCTTTGTAAAAGCAGAGAAAATGGGAATGGAGCCCATAGCTTCAACTGTTTGAAGCAGAGCTTTGCATCTTGAATGCAAATAACATTTCAAGACATGCACAGAATCAATCAATAATCTGATCAATAGTCAGTGTATATGAGTGGTAATTTCATGCTTCACCTAAACACTACCATTCAAAGTTTGGGGTCTGTAAGATTTTTAAAATAAATAAATAAATAAATAAATACTTTCATTCACTAAATTGACAGTAGGCATTTATAATGCTGCAAAAGATTTCAAATAATGCTGTTTTTTTAACGCTCTATTCATCGAAGAATCCTAATACAAATGTATCATGGTTGCACAAAAATATGAAGTCATTTTCAACATTGATAATAATGAGAATTTTTTTCTTGAGAAGTATATTATCAGCATGATTTCTGAAGACTGGAGTAACAATACTGAAAATTCAGCTTTGTCATCACAGGAATAAATTATATTTTATATATATTAAAATAAGAAACAGTTCTTTCCCAATATTGCTGTTTTAACTCTAATTTAACAGATAAATGCAGCCTTGGTGAACATGAGATCTTTCAAAAACGTTTAACAAACAATTCAGACCTCAAACTTTTGAATGATAGTGTACATATATTTTTGACCCCACTGTAATATCTGTCCAAGCCAAAAGGATATTGAGTTACTGACAGGCCGAGAGCAGATAAACTGCTCAGAGGATCTGTATGTGTGAATAGAAACTTTCTCCGGTCTGAAGCGGGTGATGTATAGCACAGGATGACTGATACCTTTGTGTACTGAAATCTTTTGATATTCGCTGTCCTGCTCCCAGCCATGCCCTGTCGTGTCAATGTCAGACTAAAATATTAACATGGCAACAATTACTCTCCTGGAAGTTACAAGAGAGTGACAAGGAGAGGAGAAAAAGAGAGAGAGATAAATCTGGCAATAATTCTTAGTCTACCGCATACCCTTGCTTGGGACTTTAGGGCAGGTGAAAATTCCCCAAATTGTTGTTCACTATACAGGCAGCGGTGATGAAGCACTGGTGGAGGTCTGGTGAGAGAGAGAGAGAGAGAGAGAGAGAGAGAGAGAGAGAGAGAGAGAGAGAGAGAGAGAGAGAGAGAGAGAGAGAGAGAGAGAGAGAGAGAGAGAGAGAGAGAGAGAGAGAGAGAGAGAGAGAGAGAGAGAGAGACTCCTTTATTACAATTATTACAATTAACACTCCTTTATTACAATTATCCTAAAACTAATAAATTCCTACCTAAGGCACAAATATACATGTACAGGATGAGATTACATGAATGAATGAAGCAACACACTAATGTGAGTAAAAAAAAAAAAAAAAAAAATATATAAATATATATATATATATATATATATATATATATATATATATATATATATATATATATATATATTTTTTTTATGTGATAGTATTGCATTGTTACAGATCGTTTGATATAGATCTATTGATTATGTGTACGTGTCTAACAGAACATATCTTAATCTTAGAACATATCACGCTGTCAAAGGCTGGAGAATCTTTTATTTGTGGTGTTGTTGGTTCATTGCGATTCGGGATCAGACTCGGACATGTATGGGCCAGGGCTCGTAAAGCCCAACGTCCCGGGGCTATGTGTTTTCCAGATGGGCTACCAAAACATATCACCGGCCTGCCGACGGGCTATCTTAAATATTGAAATAACATTCCTTTCTTGATATGTGTTGTTCACTCTCTTGACTTGACATACTTGGCTTTTGTGTGTGTGTGTGTGTGTGTGTGTGTGTGTGTGTGTGTGTGTGTGTGTGTGTGTGTGTGTGTGTGTGTGTGTGTGTGTGTGTGTGTGTGTGTGATGCGCAGTTCACGCTTATATCCACCGATCAGGCGGGCCAAGTATATTTTCTTTCTGGAAGCAAAAAGGACATTCATTGCTAATACCAGGGTTTATAACTGAAACAAATGCATTCACTGCAATAGTACCATAAAGAATTCTTCATTGTAAATCTCCTACTTTCTTTGGCAAAGGTGACTTGTATAATGCTGTCCATTCAGGTTTAACACTCTTGACTAAATGATGAACAGTACGCCAAGGAGTATCAACTCTTTTGTGTAAAAACTTCTTATTTAGAGTTTTGACACAGCTTTTGTACAAAACCTTTCCAGACACTGGATTAGAACCCATTAGCATTAAAATGTTGACTTGTAAATAAACACCTTCACACTCTTCAAAATCAGTCAACAGATACAAATCAGGAAAAGGGTCATTACAATTTGGAGTAATTAAACCTTCAGTGTAATCTTCCAGCAATTTAAACTCCTCTGATGTAAGTGCTGACTTCCATTTTTCCAAGTAATTTGGCCATTATACGTTTTGACTTTACCCCCAAAAAACTGGCAACTGCATCAACATTCTCAAAAGCCAGTCCAGCCAGATTAAGTAAATGCCCAAGTGTTAGTAGCATTAAGAAGAATGTCACAAATTGCAGGGAGTATCTTCTCATTTGACAAGTACAAATGTAACCCATAAATCAATGCAGAGATGTCATAGTGCTTAGTCTCTGCACTTTAAACAGAGACCAAACTTTGAATAAGTTCTGGTAGAAAATGGGCAACTTAGACAAGTCCATCTTTTGTAGATTCACCCAAAATAAGTCAAGACCTCTGAAATCTCCCAAAACAACACAAGCAGCGAACTTCCAGCTTGAGTCCACTGGTCCATTCAGCAGTCTTTGAACAAATTGCAACAGAGAGAGAGAGAGAGAGAGAGAGAGAGAGAGAGAGAGAGAGAGAGAGAGAGAGAGAGAGAGAGAGAGAGAGAGAGAGAGAGAGAGAGAGAGAGAGAGAGAGAGAGAGAGAGAGAGAGAGAGAGAATACACTGAATAGTGTGTAGGCCTAATGTTTAAAAAATGTACTGTAATAAACATTTCAGATACAAATGTTTGGGGTCAGTAAGGGCCTTTTGATACCTGGTCAATGTTTTTTTTCTTTTCTGCATGTCAATATCCATGGATCACTGGATCTTTGCTAAGTTGTAAGGAACACTATATCAAGTCCAACCTTAAGTTTAATCTGATAATCATTTGTTTTCATGTAGCTGTTTGTACATGTATAAGATATGCAGAGTTACAAAGCTCAAAGTTTCAAACCCAAAGAGATATTCTTTGTAAAAGGCTCAGCCACACCTTCCTAAAATGCATCGTTCAAACACACATCTACGTCAGTATGTGGGGGCAGAGTTTTATTACACTGCCTAAATGTATACACAAAGAAAAAAGGCGTAACTTTTATTCTCGCTGTAGTATTGTTGCCACCAGCTGCCATGTCATGGATACGCTGTTTGCGTGCTCAACCTTCAAATCCTTGGTTAGCATTTGCCCTCTACCTTCCCCAGCTCCACCTGTACATATCTGCTATGGGTAATTCATGTACGCTCTATTGTACAGCAGCAGCTTGTCTTACTTGCTCACAGCAGAAAGTCTGTGTATTGGCAGTAGCAAGTCCTTTATTTGCTCTGCAGCAGCAGCAATAACCTACAGCAGAAGCGTAGCAGATCTATTCCGCCAAGACCAAACATATCAACATTGTCTTACCCATTACCATGCCAAATTACCATGTCAGAGTTGTCATGACAGAAATACTTTTATTCAGCAAGGATACGTACAATTGATTTCTATTTCACATAAACACTGTCTCTATTCACTTTCTATTCATCAAAGTCATATGACACACATCTGACCAACCAGTGGCCAGCTTCCCAGTCTGGAACATTCTGAGAGTCACCAATAACACTGGGCCCTATTTTAACGATCTGAGTGCATGGTCTAAAGCACAAGTGCATTTAGGGCGTGTTCAAATCCATTTTTGCTAGTTTAACGATGGGAAAAATGCTCGCCACGCCCAGTGCATGGTCTACAAGGGTTGCCCCTAGTCTCTTAATGAGTCATGGTGTGTTTTGGGCATAACGTATAATAAACCACCCAGTCTCATCTCCCATTTCCTTTAAAAGACAGTTGCGCTTGCAACATGGCAGAGTCGCTATTTACATGGCAGAATTTGCAAGAAAAAATGTCTCGGTTACGTATGGTAACCCTCGTGAGACGGCACACGGCTCTCATGAGAGAACATGAACCACCCACGAACACCGTCTCAGCATGCTGATGCGCTAGAGGAGTGGGGGCCCATCGGAGATGTACTCTGCGGGGAAGCCCCACTGTAATCCTCAGGTCACCCAGGCTTATCAGCCAAAGTAGGCCTTTTCTAGTGCACCAGAAAAGAAACTAGATCGGGGTATAAGTGAAGGGACTCAACCCCGTTTGAGGTTTCATAGTCTCGACCGCGCATCTAGAGCGCCGAGTGACGGCCGCCCGGCAACTAGACAGCACACGGCACACTGAACACTCAAACCCTCATGGGGAAGGCGAGACGAACAGCACGCTGACGTTGGACAGGAAACAACCGCATCCAGAAACGCACGGGTGGAATGACGTCTTGAAAAAGATGCAGTGTCATACCCGCGCTGCTCTTTTAGAAGAAAATGTGCTCTTTTAAATGTGCTGAAGCACCCAGGGAACAACCGCGGCAAAACACAGGAGAGTAGTGCAGCCTGTGTATGCACTCACCATTGGGAACGCCTTCACCGAACCAACAGACCAAACAGTGCTGTTAAAACAGCAGTTTATCACTGTATCAGGGAGCTCGCGGCCGCCGCTGATCGTGCCATCTCACTCAGCACTCAAAGAAGCTTCTTCTGTCGTTCTCTCTTTCTCTCTGCTGAAGCAGGAACAGTCTTCTTCATCAACACCGTATTCGGCTCCGAAGTGAATGACAAAGGTGCGCTGCATTTGGCTTCCGCTTATACCCGCAAATCTATAATCAAATCGCAAATCTCCCTGAAGTGATCCCAATTCGTCGGTGACGTCCAACGTACGTTGAACGTGACGACTGAAAGGGAACTGAACGCTTCTCCAGAGAAGAATCCTTTTATTTATAATATATTTAAAAATCTTTGTGTGCTGCTGCGCATCCCTGTGTGTGGAATAAGCAAAGTGTACGCGTGTTGTGGACCCGCCTATAGGTGCATATTACTAACGCGCACTTTAAATAACTTAAAAAAAATACTGCGCTATTGACTTTAGACCAGGTTTTCGTTGGTCAATGGCACAGTCATTTTTAGTTGCCTCAAAATAGCAAAGCACCAACAATATGCCTGAACACACCGCGTTTTCAGACCAGCACGCCCATGGGTGAACAGATGGGTGCGAGTGCATTTGCTTTTTTAACAACGTGGCGCAGGACATGAAATTTATTATCAGGCTGAAACTAACAAAAAACACTTGCACCATGCCTGGCGCCGCATTGTGCCAGGTGTATGATAGGGCTCTCTATGTCTGTTAAAGACAGTACAGGCATATCAGGAGCCGTATATATAATAGAGCTGCATAAAAATCAATGAACTAACTGTGTTTTTCTGCTCTGGGATCATTGGAATGTAACCGAGTCTGTCTGCACCTGCAGTAATTTAAGGGTTGACTGTGAATCCTTTGTATGGCAAATAAATGGCGCAGTGGCCCATAATTAAACAAGTGTCTTCTCAGTTTATACAGAGTGTCTGTGTACATTCCCTCCCTCTCTGGTTCAGTTCACCGTGTTCGCCCTCCGCCGACACAAGACCCACTCAGCTCTGCGAGTGTTGTCAGTGCTGGCAGGATGATGGCTTCATTCACGAGGAAGTTTACAGTGTGGGTCTGTCTCTCTTTCCGTCTGTCTGTCTTTTAGCCTTTCTCTCTCTCACCTCCAACATTCAATTAGCAGACAATTTGCAGTCATTCTCAAGTCTGCGGGTGAAGCCAAGGTCACAGTGTCATTTCATGCATGTTGAATTTGAGTTATCGAGTTATTAATCACCTCAAATGATTCCTGATGGTAACACCACTATTTAAATGAACACAAGGAGAAGGTGAAGTGGGACGCAAAAAGAAAAATGGGTGTTAGAGCAAGAATTGATGAGTTTTCCCATTTGCTATTTGAAAGCCATCTTACACACATTTAAGCATGAACAATCACAAATCAAATTCAATCAGGCTGCTTGAACTGCAAACCTCCTGATACCCAATGTGAATTGCTGGCGGAGTGAAGAACAGATTAGTTTTCAGACTTTGAGTCTAAAAATGCTTATACAGTAAGATCAGCAGTGTTTGAGCTGTGATGCATGAACTAACTTTTCTGGCATTCATGACCTCTAGACTGGATTGCTGTAATGCAATACTAGGTGGTTGTCCTGCATCCTCAATAAACAAGCTACATTTAGTCCAAAATGCAGCTGCTAGAGTTATTATACCAGTTCAAGAATATATACCAGTTTTATCATCACGCTGGTTACCTATTAAGTTTCGTATAGATTACAAAGTATTGCTACTGATCCTACAGTCCTTAAATGGTTTAGCTTCAGTGTATTTAACCGATCTTCTATCACCCTACTATCCATCATGCTCTTTAAAGGGATTGTGCATCCAAAAATTTTAATTACGCCATAATTTACTCACCCTCAAGCCATCCTAGGAGTATGTGACATTCTTCTTCCAGTCAAATACAATTGGAGTTATGTTATATTCTAATAAAAAAAGATATATTCTAATGAAATAAAAAAATAAAAAAATAATTAATCACTAATGTTTCATCATATTATAGAACTTGTTTTACTAGTGCTTAATTCACTTTTTGGAGGTGCTTCAAGAATATACATGGGTATACATTGTGCTATAGTGGTCTCGATTGGCACTTCTTGCATGGGCATCATGTGCTTGGCAGTAGGTGCATGAATTATGCTAATCTAGAGCACAGGCTGTGGTTCTTCATGGTCATCACACCTTCACAAGCTCAAATGCCAGCATTTGTGTGTCCATTCTTACCATAATCCAGCAGTTCTGCTTTGCCATTCTTGTGTTGTAATTGGTTTGAAACAGTCGTTGTTGCTCCCCCACGCTCTCTCTCCCAGGTTGCCCACCGCATTGCCATGATGGGCAGCGTTAGCCTTGAGAGGCTGGAGGGAAACAAGCTAATGTAATGTAATTTAGACCTGCTTGTCAGTCCTAGCGACACCTACATCCATCAATGTCAACCAACGACATGTCAATACTGGCCTCAAGGTTTGGCTGCATAACAAACCGCAAACTTTAACATCTCACTTAGGTGTTTCCAGACATTTTGGCAGAGAGGGGTGAAGTGAATTAAAGGGAAGTGACAAGGTAACACTCCCTCTGAAACCTTCGTGATGCACAACTAAAGATTAGGATCATGTGGTTCAGTCTTAATGCAGATTGTGCAGTTCAAGGTGCATGTCTGTAAAATGGATTTAGTTCCTATAATTTCTGATTGCATAAGCCGTGTTTGAGTCCGATCATCTATATTCTGATGCATCAAATTATTGGAGGCAGTGATAGCTGCAGGTTGTAATGAGCATGCCAAAACTTAAGGTACACAATACAACAGAAACTAACCTCTAACCCTAACACAAACCCCAAACAAAACCACAAACATAGGCAGCTTTCACAACCAATAGAGTGGTGCAGATATGACATTACTTTGTAGGCCAATCGGTAGTTAGCATCACGCTTGTTCCCTCAATAAAAAACCCAATAGGATTTTCCCACAGGCTTCTGGATTATTGCAAAAAACAAGTTCTGTGATCAACATAAGTACTTTACACATTTTGTCCATCAAGATAATTATTAGGGGTGAGGGAAAAATTTGATTCTTAGATGCATCGTGATGCAGACGTGGATGATTCTGAATCGATTTACAAATTTAAAAAAATCGATTTTCTAAATGTTGATAACATTTTGAACCCGGACCGTCAGTGGCGTGCACATGACAGAGACGCATGAAGGCTGAGTGTGAAATCCGACCGGCACCCTCTGCATTAAAAGCTAGCGTATGGAAGCACTTCGGCTTCTATGAAGTTTAAGGGGAAAATGACCTGGACAAGAGCCACCATATTAGAAACCATATTACACGTTTCCAACGCTGCCAACCAGAGGACCACAAACTCTATCGCAGATTTGATGGTCAAGGATTTGCTTCCATATGCAGATGTTAATTTAGTGTTCAGATGTTTTTGATTGTGGTATACAGAAGGAAAAAAAGTGTCTGCGCTCAGGATTTAGTTTGAAGTCATAACTCTATTATTTATTTGCGTATACGAGCAGCTGTATGTTACTAGTTATTCCGAATATGCTCCATATATAAAAGTCCACAAGCATTACTTTTGAATGAGAGCTGCTGGTACATAGTTCTATATTTTGGTATAAAAGCTGTGATTTAGGGACAGCAAAATGTTTTTTTATTTATTATATTGCTCATTACACATAACAGGAGGGTGTTGGTTATTACTTTATGTTAGTGATTTAGAATATGCTGAAGTCTGTATTCATTTACTATATGCATGTATTAATTAAGTATGCTGCTACAGACACTTTTCCTGTTGGCGCTTTGCAATGTTGGGACATATTCTGGCAAATGTTACCTTCCTGTTGACTTGCAAAATCACTTTTATTAGCTTTATTAATAAAAGATGTTGGAAGTAAATTCATTATGGGTTATTACAAATACATAAATAAGTAACAAATGAGAAAAAAGAAAATCTGTATAGAAAAAAAGATGCATCGATAATCATTTCATAATACATCGCAGCCCTCTGAATCGTAATCGAATCGTGAGGTGCCTAGAGATTCCCACCCCTAATAATTATCACAGATAAACGCAACTTTTATTCATTTTGAAGCCTAAATGCAGTCGCCAGAAGTAAATAGCTAAAGGTAGGCTATAAACGGACTACACCACCATCATTAAGCTTCCGACAATTCTTTCAGTTTTTATCTTAAAACATTTTCCCAGGACGTTTGAGTTAGACTAGTTTATAAGAGCACAATTTAAGCATAATGAGGCTATAAAAGCAGACTGATCGTACTTGTTCGGCGTGATGACGGTTAATCTCCTCGACAGCCTCTGTAGTCCCATTTAGCCACTTGTTAGCAACCTAACCTAGCAAACTTTTTCAAGACACGTAACAGCTTCAAAAAAAACACGAGTGGGGTAACACTGATGTATTTTATGTCGGAGAATAAAACGTGAAAATGTCTTGAGCTTGTGTTCACCACAAATCTTATTTCAGCCATTTAAACTAAATCCCATAAAAAAAAATAAAAAAAAACATTGACTTCTCGATGGAACCGTTGAGAAGAAAATTGAGCTTGCCGAAAAGTCTTTACAATAGAGTGGTGCAGGTAGGACATCACTTTGTAGGCCAAAACACGAAAGTTAGCATTTGAGCACTTCCGGTTCCATCAATGTTTTTTTTTTTTTTTTTTTTTTTTTTTTTTTTTTTTTTTTTAAATGGATTTAGTTTAAATGGCTGAAATAAGATTTGTGGTGAACACAAGCTCAAGACATTTTCATTTTGACACGCCCTTAAATATTGGCATGCCCATTACTCCGACTTTCAGATACCCGCACTTGAATTATTTATTATAGAACAATAATAAACCACTAAATACAGACCAAAACTGAAAACAATATTAAGTTATTGAACTATATAACTTGGTGAAATAATTATTAATTGTGATAAATATAACTACAAAATGTGCTATATGTTACAGCAATTTTACCACAGTTAAGGGATGTCTTCTCTTGGCTTATTGCTTTATTATTATAAAAAAAATAAATAAAACTACGCGAAAGGTGTGTTTTTGCTTTTCATTTCTTGTCAATATTGGTCAGAGCAGTAATGTCTTGATTTGTTCAGACAACAGCAGATGTGTAAAGGTTCATTTTTCCCATGTCCTTTTGATGCTGAACTGAGTTTATGTTTTTGACATCTGGGCAGAACGACATTCAGAGCTTTGCTCTGCTCAGTTACTCGTGATTTAAAATGTCTTCTAAGGTTGTAAATCAAAGCACAAGTGAACAAGAAATAAATAATGCAATTGTTAAGATCTATATCTATATCTATATCTTCATATTTTTGTCATTTGAAATATCATTTACATGTATTTATTTGGCTTATATTATTTCATATTTATCCAATGTGACTTTTTGTGCATTCATGTAATTTTTTTTTTCTTAGCTTAGTTCTACAGTATGTTTCTGAGTAATTCAAACAATTACTTTTAAAATGTAGAGTTTACTTTTTAATTTGTCAATTCTTGTTTTATGGAATATTGCAGTATTTATTATTTATTATATAACTGATTTATTCATGCACATCATTATTTATTTTAATTGTTTTAAATTATGTGTCCTCACCATTTTTCATCAAAATAACGTCTCCAGTGACATCTCTTCTCTGAGGGCGTGTTTATTGGCATGAGGGTGGGGCAACCTGTCATTCAAGTGACATCGACCAATAGCAAACAACAACCATCCAACGATCCAATCAACCACCCATGGACAAATTCAAGACCCGCCCTACATTTTTTTATTTATTTTTTTTTCACTCAGGTATACATCACAATATGAAAAGACTATCGCAACTTCAGTATGCCGACGTTCTAAACGTATAACTTCGGCCGATCTGATGAAAATTATGGCTTATTAATAGAAATTTCTTCAAGACAGGCGAGCAGGACTAACAGAAAGATAGGAGAAGATAGAAAAGAAGGAGGTGGAAAAGGTTCCTGCGACTCCTTAGCACATCTCAGAGTGACATCTGTGACTCTAATGAGCTCATCAGGCCATGAAAGTGGGGAAAAAAAGCACATCAAAGGCCTCACCTGGCTTTCATCATGAGGGAAACTGTGGCGATTAAGCAAACCAGTCAATTAAAGGAAATTACTGCTCATTAAGAGAGTTCCCTCAGAAGTCTTATGATGTTCTCCTTCCCTTATTTACACTAAAAACAAATAAAATAAGATTGAATGAATAAATAAACCAACTTGCATAAAATATGTAGCTTAAATAATGTAGCTTAGTGCGATGAATGCCAAGGTCATGGGTTTGATTCCCAGGGAATGCATACAATTATACAATGTGTACTTTGAATACAATTTGTATAAAATCATTTGGCAAATCCGTAAATGTAAATTAACAATAAATTGTAATATCAATTATTTATTATCATTTGAAATATGGTTTTCAAGTCCAAAATAGACAACAACTCGTAATACAAACCAGAAAAATCTACAGAAAAACAACAAACAAACCAATTGAATGTCATCAATCTGTGCTGCATCTAAAATAATCAGAAAGAGATTGAGGGGAAAAAGGGGACTAGTCTCACATAGGCAGGTCTTCAGACTGACGGCAGAAGGTCTGGACTCCCTAGCAACTTTCCTTGGCCAAGGACCACCCAGCGGTTGTCTGACTGACATGTAAAGCAACCAATCACAGTTCAGCGCCATGTTTAGGCGCTTGAAAATGTAAAGTCGATGTCCCTACAATAACAGAGCAGCGTGCAAAACTCTTTGACGTCTATCTGTGAATTCACATCCAGAGTTTAGTTGATCCTGATAAGCGATCATTGTCACAGCTGTAAACACCCCCATGCGGGGGTTTGGATTCACGTTTGTTTCCAGGCGGACTGTTAGGCCGGCCACACACTTGAAGATTTTAACCCCGATTAAATTTTGCGATCGGATAACGTGGCCGATTTGAGGTTTGTCGCAAATGTCTTTTTGTCCAAAAAATCCTCAATTGTGTGGTGTCATTACAATTATTTTACTGCTCCTGATCGTGTCAGAGCCTCCTTGATCCCAAATAACAAATGCATTTGATATTTATGACTCTTGATCGGGCTGCCTTTGACGTTTGCGTGCTTCTTTAGCTGAAACTTGGCGGCCGCAAACATGCCATGGAAGTGGAGTATTGAGAGAGAACATAACCCATATTATTTTTTTCTTCTTTGTTTTTCTCTGTAAAAAAGAACGCGCTCCAGGAGAACCAGCTGACAACGTCGATTGTCCTCCATTTGTTTTTCTTCTCAAGTCACGTTTGATCTCCATGAGATCTCATCTCACTGTGAATTTTACCTCAGACACAACTCTATGTATATCAGTTTTGAGCGCACCATCACTTCTGGTAGGTGAGGTCAAAATACACAATATGGCGTAGAGATACACGCGAGAGATCACTTCCGCCGCTTGTATCTGATTGAGATGAGCCATATCATGTTCATTTGACCTCACCCACTGGAAGTGATGGCGTGCAGTGAAGGCTGTTGTACACAGATCGCATTCGAGGTAAAAAAAAAAATACAAAAAAAATACTGTTCGGTTTCTCACACGTCACGAGCCGCAGGGTTTAATATGGATTCGTATGTGTATGTTTTTTTTTTACACTCATAGCTCTCCTACTCTGAAATGTTGCCATTCACATGCATTATACGAATGGCAGACCGCAACGGTTGGAGTTAAAAATCTTAATTTGTGTTCTACTGAAGAACTAAAGACACCTACATCTTGGATGCCCTGGGGGTAAGCAGATAAACATCAAATTTTCATTTTTGGGTGAACTATCCCGTTAAAGAACGCAACATGCATTACAGAGGAGAGCCTGAGCCTGGTTTCTCCCAAGGTTTTTTTCTCCATTCTATCACCTGATGGGCTTTTGGCTTTCTTAGTTGGGGACACTAAATATTCAACTATATTACTGATCTGCCCACATTGACACTATATGATAATTGAACTGAGCTGGATGACATCACGGTTTTCTCCATCAAATTCTGTTGCATTATTTTTCCTGTTAACACTGTGAAGCTGCTTTGAAACAATCTGCATTAGAAAAAAGCGCTATATAAATAAAGGTGACTTGACTTGACACGTCTCCCGGAAATCCTGTAGATTTAACCAATCATATGATGGCTTCGAAACACCTGAAATGTTTCCAATTTCGTGTGTGATATGCATCAGACGTTCAGCCAACTGTCCGTGGATGTGACGTCTGAGGCTGAGACTAAAAGGGGACTGACATACAAGAACATCTTTTACTGCAATCTGTAAATTATGCATAAACAGGCCTTCTGTAGTTTCATTTTTCTTAGTTTTGCCTTAATTGAATTCCTTTAAATTACGCAGATTCTTATTTATTTACTTTCATGTCATCATGACATTTTTGTCATTTTCTGTGAACTATTCGTTTAAAGACTTCAAAAGTTTATAATTGTGAAACATGAGGTTCATTGGGTCCCGTCTCCGAGTGTCTCCATCCATCCTTCTTTCCTCCTCATCTTGCCTGTCATTCTGCAACTTCCTGCTACCTTCTTTTTTTCCTTCCACCTTGAACTTGTTCCATGGCCCACACGGCAGCGGGAAGCGGATTAATGCCCGCTCTTTGAAATCTCAGTCACATCGTAGCCGCTTTCCTGCCTTCTCCCAGTCGCTAACATAAATCATGCGTTTCCCATCTGTCAGCACTGACTAATGTCCACTGCCAGCTTTCCGATCGGATCCTTTACCTGACTGCAGCTCCAGTATTGAGGTAAAGAGAGCAGGTGTTAGTAGGCACCTATTGGACAATTAACAAAGTAATGAAAGTTAAAGGGATAGTTCACCCAATCAGTAACCTACTTCATGTCGTTTGTTTGTTTGCAATATACTGTTGAGGGTAGAGTCTTACATGAACAATATCAGCATTTATTTATTTACTTGTTTGTTCATTTGTTCTTTCATTGTTTTTCTAAATTTACATATCCAAGACACTTTTTCAAGCAAATAACCTGAATTGCAAGGGCTCTATGATTTCATCATATACATATGATTTCATATCATATGCTCTATCATATACACACTAAAATGTAATAAAAGTTTGGTTTAACTTGAAGAAATTGTGACAAATATATTACTATTAGTAGAACAGTAGAATGTACTTCTCATCATAATATTAATAATAAAATGATTAAAACTTAAAAAAAAAAAAAAATCCACTTATCAAAAATAAACGGATTGGTTCTTTTTCACTTGATTAAATAAAAAAATTAAAAAAATATTTGTTAATGTTTTATGCCTTCATTTGATAACCACCGTTTTGAAAATATGTATGTATTACATCATACATCCAGAGAAAACTGAATAAGACACAATAAACATTCCATAAGAAGCTATATTGTAAAAAAATTAATAAATTATTAAATTGTTAAAGTTTTATGTATTGAATTGCTTAGATATGCTTTTTGGTTATAAAAATTTTATTAAATCATGAAAACAAATCCAGAAAAAAATTCAGACGGAAAACAAAGACATTTCATAGGGCATAGGGCACTAAAAATGTTTTGTTGAGCTAAATTGTTTCGTGATTTCAGTTAATTGGACATGCTTGTTGATTAATACAATTAAATTAAAATTTAAAAAAGTTTAAAAAAATTAAGTGATTTTATATAGGGCCCTAAATTACATTTCTATTTCTTTACACAGTTTGGTTACGCAAAGTGTTGAATAAATACAATGTGATACAATCAGTATTTTTGTTTTGTTTTTTTAAACCAATAGCGAATCTTTTGGAGATTGTCTGGGGCGCATATATGTCTGTCAGTCATTTGAAGGCGATGATAAAACCTTTCCGCACAATCATTTTTCACTGACAACTTTTAAACCACGAGATGCACCTATTTTTCATTCCCTTTCCCCAATACGTTCTCTTTAAAGAAGCTGTATTTTCAAGATCCAGATAAAATCTGACACTTTTTTTCCCTTTTTATTATAAATTCAACATCATTATTCTGTCCTGTTAGGGCATGTTGTGCAGTAGAGCTCTCAAGGCTTCTAATTACACATGAGTGCTGCGAATTCCTCCTAAAACCGTTGGTTTTGAATGAATGATTTTCCTAGAGCAGACATGTGGGCGACGGGCTCCAAAACATATTCCAGGAACACAAGCTTATGTCATGCATCAAATCAATGAACAGAAGGCTATTTTTTCACACTGAAATGTGTCATTGGATAGGTCTCTGTTTCTAACCGTACTCACTATATTTGGACTTTTCAAGGAAATCGGTTATGGTGAGTCTGTGAGAGGAGTGATTATGGGCCACTTTGAAACTTAAGTCAGTATGAATGTGTGTGGCAAGCACTGATGACTTGTTTATCAGTTTGGCTCATAAGACGTTTGAAAATTTTCTAATTTTTAAATTGATTTACTTTCTTGACTGAACTTTGCATATCAAATATGGCTGCAAGCAACAATTTTAAGTGAAATATCACATGTGTTGTATTGTTATACATAATCTTTTATACCTGATTATCCCTCACTATAGCATCATATGAAGTATTTGGGTCTGTTTTAATCTCTCTCTCACAGTTTGCAGGTGGTTTAATTTTCCACTTGACTTGGTTTTTGGAACGAGACTTGACAATTATTTTGAGTGGTTGTGAATGGGTAGGAAAGATCTGTTGAAATATTTAACTACTCTCCATATCACTCAGATAGGCTGGCTTGACTATATATCATGGGATATTTTTCTGCTTTTAAATAATCAAAAAAATCGGTTGGTGTTATGCATAATTTGATCTCTTTTGGACTCCAGAGCAGTTCCATTGGCCGAAATAATTGTATAATGTATTGAATTGAATAATGTATGCTATAATCATCTTACAATGTATTGTGTTAATTATGTAAAATGAATGTATTTTAAATGTCATAATGAACTGAGGTGGCAAGAATCTTGCAGCAATCTTGCAGTCTTTCTAGATCGTTGAGAACTGTGCAGTTTATTGGTTTTCTTATATTTTAATTTCTAGATCTTCAAAAGCTGGAGCATTATGACAGTCTTAAACCTTGTTCAAAGATTTATTTCTATAATATGTTCCCGGAGTGTGTATGTGAAGTCATTTTCAAGTCAGATAATTTTTTATAGCATGTTAAAATTGCCACTTTTTGAGGGTGAGCAAAACCGCACTGATTTTGTGTGTCCCTTTAAATGCAAATGAGCTGCTGTTCCCTGCCAGCTTTCAAGAAGAGGGCGGGGCTTCAAGAGCTTGTTGATTACCTCACGCAGACACGCACTGAAAAGGTGCGTCCTGATCTGTCCTTCAATCCGTGCAGACGTGTTTTTCTCTCTGCTCCCGCTGTGCTCTTGCGCTGTTTTGTTTTGTCTAGTGTTTCGTCTCTTCTCTTTCTCTCTGACTGCTGCTTTGCTGGACTCCTGAAAATACTGAAATGGAATTGATTAACTGGTCAATCAGCGCGATCGACAAGATTTTCTCACTAAGGAAGGGTGCCCCGGGAGAACCCACCTGCCCGGACGGGACCTTTGCAGGGTACGTGAGGGACGCATGGAACAACTGGCAAGTCCTGTGCCTGGAGGCTCTGTCCGTGGAGGATGCGGAAGATTTATACATGATTGGATTATTGATGGCGGGGTTCCTATTTTGGCTTTGGGATTGCCCTGACCTATCGGAAGATTGGTAAGACAGCTGCAAGCAAATTCACCCAGCCGCTGTCTGTGGAATCTAAAGGAATTAGATCAGAAAGTGATAGGAATTGAGGAACTGAACCGTAACAACGCAGTCCGGACTGCGGATACGCAGGGTAGAGTGGGCTCCATCGGGGGTCAGATCGGTGAACTTTTACGGACTGTAACCGGTCTGGCCATGAGGCTGGACGTAATGTCTAGGGAAACTGCACAGACCGGACGCGAAACGCTGAGGACCAGATCTGATTGATTACCGAAGATCATCAAATGGATTAAAAAATAATAAATTGTATTTGCCCTCACTTGGTCCCTATCTCTCGGTTGGGAGTCCAGCCGGGCAGCCGGGCAGCTGTCTTATCTCCCTTCAAGGACAAACCATAGAACTGAACTCGAAAACATCTGAAGTTATGGCTAACATTCTCACAGACTCACTCGCACCATCCCACTACAACCGTCTGCCTGTCTTTATCTATCTCCTCCCCCAGTCCGTACAAAAAATCCCATCACGTGACCACGTGTACTGTGTCATGTTTATGTTTATGTTTTGTTGTGTTTTGCTATGTAATGCTTGCTAAACTGCATTCTTGTATTTCTGGAGAGCGTGTGGCGGCGCCTGACTAATCGGCTGCGGCCCGGAGGCTTGCTCCAAACTCATTTCGTTACACTGTACTTGTACATGTGTAATGACAAATAAAATATTCAATTCAATAAAATATTCAATTCAAGGTCAGAAACTGTTCAGTCTTTTATGTTGAAACCGGAGTTGGACAATGATGGAGAGACTCAAGAAGAAGTGATGTCACTAACCCGTGAAGAAGCTCGTTGTAGTCCCTACCAGACGTTTTTTGTATCTCCCTTGAACTTTGAGTGTTGCAACTTTGAAGATGATGTTTATTCTCAAACAGCAACATTACACAGTAACTAAAGTAAAACAAAAAAGTGAAATCATAATCAACCACCCCTTTAAATTGCTGAACATAACGAGTCTCTTGTCACTGTAATATTTATTTGGTCAGAATAGCAGATACAAAACACGTGAGATGCCAGAACATTGCTATGGCTACCACGGTGTCAATCATCTCAGTTTCGGGAATGAGATGTGTTCCATACACACATGGAACCATAATTTAGGGCACTCACTCCTGAATTTAAAAGCATTTGTCACTGTACATAACCAGAAAGTGTTAAAAGTGAACTAGAACAACAACAATAATAACAATAATAATAATAATAATAATAATAATAATAGGCCTGAGGATTCGCTGGATTCCTAATGAGAAATTCTGCCAGATGTCTGTGCCATGACTATAATGAGATGCAAATTGAGCTTGTCACAAATAATCAAGTGTATCAGGTTATAATTTTAAAAAGAATTATTGAAAAACAGGTGCCTTTTCAATGCGTTACTGGATGTTTTTAAGACGTGATTTGCATTTAAATGGCCACTTCAAAATTTTTAATGCATAGTATGTCTCTTTACGGTGGAGTTTCAAGCTCAATAGCACTCGCTCTTTGTGTTTCACAGGCTGGAGAGGGGATCCCATTGATCAGTGGAGGGAGCAACTCTTACAGCTAAGCTTGAGATTTGTGAACAGGTCAAGGAGACTGAATCCAGAGGTGAGTAGCTCTATTCTACCTGTGTTAGGATGGAGTGGGCTGTCGTTCTAGCTCTTCAGAGGATGCCTCTTCATTTATTTAGGCTGTGATCTCTGCCCATTTGTTTCTACCTTAGACAGTTACAGGTTCTTTAAATCTAGGTTACGGCCGAGCCACTCATGCATCTACTGGACAACTGACGAATTGGGAAACTCTTGCTGGTTTTGTTGTTTTTCCATTGTTTTTCTTATAGCCTATACACTTGGTTTTATAGCTATTTTCATCACAGCGGGGGTCTTAGTGTGACCCGCAGGGGTCTGAGAGCAAATCTTGCCATGTCAGTGTGTTTTTTGATAGTATAGGCAGTGTATGTGTCATAAGGTGTGACTCCAACAGAGTCGGACAAAGGTAATGCGCACCTCCTTTTCATGCAAACAAACCCACCGCAGTCACTCAGTGTGTGGCTGGCTGCTGAATTATTTATCTCATCCTGCATCGATTTCAAGAATTAGCAAAGAATTGCCAGGCCTTGAAGGTAGGAGTTGGAAGGAAAATGTGAGATTGAGAGCTGTCCAAGAGAGGTAGCGGAAACAAATGAGTGGTTATAAAATCAAATAATAATAACTCTTATATTTTCCTGAAATGCGTGATTGAATGGGGATAGAGGCCATACAGTTCCTTATCACAATGTAAAATTTCCATTAGAGTACAATATGAAGCACATTAAAGACCTCACACTCTGTACGCGTTATCGAAAATACTGCATAATGACATCTATGAACTGAATGCACACTACTAGTAGAATATGTCCATCTGATGCATTCAGATTTGTCAGTTTGGCACAGGACTGAATTAGCAGTAATGTGACTAACAACATAATTTTAACTATAACTCACCCAATTTTAGGCACTAAAAAGAGTATTATGGACAAGTTAATGCATTGTTCAGTTGCCAGGAGCTTCATTTTCACAACAAATATAAAAGTAGTATTTTGTACTCTAGTAGTATTCTTGTTTTATTGTGATGTCTAGACAGTAGGATGGCTGTTATAATGTCAACTCTTTGGGAATTAAGTAAATGTTCTGTAAAACAAGTGTTATTTAGATTTTATCTATATGAGTCAGTGCTAAACTGCAGCATGTTACTCAAAATTCACAAAAAACAACCCCATCAAGACATGGACTCCACTAGACCCCTGAAGATGTGCTGTGGTATCTGGCACCAAGATGTTAGCAGCAGATGGGGCCTCCATGGATCGGACTTATTTGTTCAGCACATTCCACAGATGCTCGATTGGATTGAAATCTGGAGAATTTGGAGGCCAAGTCAACACCTCAAACTCAATATTGTGCTCCTCAAACCATTCCTGAACCATTTTTGCTTTGTGGCAGGAGCATTATCCTGCTGAAAGAGACCACAGCCACCAGGGAATACCGTTTCCATGAAAGGGTGTACATGGTCTGCAACAATGCTTAGGTAGGTGGTACGTGTCAAAGTAACATCCACATGGATGGCAGGACCCAAGGTTTCCCAGCAGAACATTGCCCAAAGCCTCACACTGCCTCCGCCGGCTTGCCTTCTACCCATAGTGCATCCTGGTGTCATGTGATGTAAAAGAAAACGTGATTCATCAGACCAGGCCAACTTCTTCCATTGCTCCGTTGTCCAGTTATGATGCTCACTTGCCCACTGTTGGCAGTGGACAGGGGTCAGCATGGGCACCCTGCCTGGTCTTAGGCAATGCAGTCCCATTTGCAACAAACTGTGATGTACTGTGTATTCTGACACCTTTCTATCAGAACCAGCATTAACTTCTTGAGCACTTTTAGCTACAGTAGCTCGTCTGATTGGTCGGACCACACGGGCAAGCCTTCACTCCCCACATGCATGAGCCTTGGCCGTTTCACCACTGTTCCTTCCGTGGGCCACTTTTGACTTGTATATCCTTTGTCATCTTGCAGACAGCTTTTTACAAGAACAAGAGTCAGTGTTGTTCCACTAAATGTTAATGGCTTCAAACACTTCATGAGTAGTTGAAAAATGTCTCAAAGTTTGTTTAATATGCAATTGAGTTTAATATTCACTATAGGGTTCAAATCTGGACTCTGACCAGGCCAAAACATGAGCCTGATGGACTTGTTCTTAAGCCACTTGGTTGTCTTTGCAATTTGGGCAGGAACATTGTCTTGTTGAACAATAACTTGTTGATAATTGCTCTGCAAGCAAGCCATTCTGCAATATTCTCCTGTACTCCAAAGCATTAAATGACCTTTTACAGTGAAGCATCTCCCAATACCAGCAGATGAAAAGGCTCCGCACACAGTGACACTCTTCCTTCATGCTTCACTGTGGTAGAGATGTATGTATTATATTTCTCAGCAGATTTTTTAAAGACACCGCTCTGGAGCCTCACCATACAACTCGTGTTTCATTGATTCATCACAACACAAAGATTCTGCCAAAAACTTAATTCTGTCTTCGATTTTTTCTGAAACAAAATAGCAAAATAGCACATTTGCTTACATTTTGGTAATTTCCTGACCAATAATTAGTGTTTAAGACATTTAAAAGCTTTGTGTTTAGCCATTTTATTTATTTTATTTTTTAGCCCAGGAGTGTAGTTTTGTGCATCGCACTGAGCTAACATGCCAATCAAATAATTAATCTTATACTTAATATTTATTTAAAACAGCCAAGTAATTGGCCTCCATGATGCTTGTCCTTGTGAAGCTGATGATGATCATCTTCTGTCACTAGAACATTGAGTCCTTGAAACAGTTTAAGTTGTAATGTGTTTTGATCAAGTCAACATGTTTTTTGAATATGCAATTCAGTTTAATTTAATGATATTTATCTTAGAGCCTTATATAATGAGGTTACTAAGAATATTGTGAGGGTTCAGGTTGTTTGTATATCACAGTTACTTTAATGGAAAAATCTAATTTCATTTCTGATAAAGCTGCATTCTTATTTTAAATAGTTAAGTTTTATAAATAGTTGCATTTAAAAAAAAAAAAAAAAAAAAAAAAAAGAAAAAAAAAAAAGTATTTTTAATGGCTTTATATTTTGACATTTAATTGAATACAATTTTGAAACAGTGCCATAACTGTAATGTTTATGTGGTACTTTATAAAAGTCAACCAAGCATAGCTATCACCTGATCATTTACAAATGTCCAAATATAGACCAATTAATTGGTGAATATATGTGTATATTTATGTTTCTGTTTGCGTGTGTGTATTGTATACACACATATTTATTAGTGCTGCCAATCGATTAAAAATAAGTTTTATTCATTTTTTTAAATATATTTTATAATATAATAATTTCACAATTAATCTCCAAATTAATGTAGCAGCAACATAAAGACAGTATCTATTTTTTTATTATTATTATTTATTAGGCTTCAAAATATAACATTTAATTTAAGTGATATTAAAACAATCCTCACATAAACCCATAATAAATGTAATTTACCTGTGCCGAAATATACAGAAATCGAATAAAGTTATAAAACAGTTTGCACTGCATACATTATAAATTAAATATAGCTTAACCCTTATTAAAGCTTCAACAGTTCTTTATTCAAGAGCAGTATATCACAATGCTGATTAGACAGCATGATTATTGCACGGGTGTGCCTTAGGCTGGCCACAATAAAAGGCCACTCCTAAAATGTGCAGTTTTACTGTATTGGGGGGTCTGAAAACCAGTCAGTATCTGGTGTGACCACCATTTGCCTCACGCAGTGCAACACATCTCCTTTGCATAGAGTTGATCAGGTTGTTGATTGTGGCCTGTGGAATGTTGCTGTGGACTTTTCTTCAATGGTTGTGCGAAGTTGCTGGATATTGGCAGGAACTGAAACATATACGCCAATCCAGAGCATCCCAAACATGCTCAATGGGATGCTGGCCATGCAAGAACAGGGATGTTTTCAGTGTCCAGGAATTGTGTACAGATCCTTGCAACATGGGGCCGTGCATTATCATGCTGCAACATGAGGTGATGGTCAAGTATGAATGGAACATAAATGGGCCTCAGGATCTCGTTACGGTATCTCTGTGCATTCAAAATGCCATCAATAAAATGCACCTGTGTTCGCTGTCCATAACATACGCCTCCACCATGGGCCGCATGATCCACAACGTTGACATCAGCAAACTGCTCACCCACACAATGCCATACACACTGTCTGCCATCTGCCATCTGCCCTGTACAGTGAAAACCGGGATTCATCCGTGAAGAGAACACCTCTCCAAATTCCCAGACTCCATCGAATGTGAGCATTTGCCCACTCAAGTTGGTTACGACGACAAACTGCAGACAGGTCAAGAACCCGATGAGTATGCAGATGAGCTTCCCTGAGACGGTTTCTGACAGTTTGTGCAGAAATTCTTTGGTTATTCAAACCGAATGTTGCAGCAGCTGTCCAGGTGGCTGGTCTCAGATAGTCTTGGAGGTGAAGATGCTAGATGTGGAGGTCTTGGGCTGGTGTGGTTACACATGGTCTGCGGTTGTGAGGCTGGTTGGATGCACTGCCAAATTCTCTGAAACGCCTTTGGAGACGGCTTGCGGTAGAGAAATGAACATTCAATTCACAGGCAACAGCTCTGGTGGACATTCCTGCAGTCATCATGCCAATTGCATGTTCCCTCAAAACTTGCAACATCTGTGGCTTTGTGCTGTGTGATAAAACTGCACATTTTAGAGGGAGCTTTTATTGTGGCCAGCCTAAGGCACACCTGAGCAATAATCATGCTGTCTAATCAGCCTCTTGATATGCCATACCTGTGAGGTGGCTGGATTATCCCGGCAAAGGAGAAGTGCTCACTAACACAGATTTAGAAAGATTTATGAAAAATATTTGAGAGAAAAAGGCCTTTTGTGTACATTGAAAAAGTCTTAGAGTCAGGTTATAATTTTTTTTATCTGTTGGTATTTGCTAGAATCCATAATGCCATGTGTCTGAACAAGATGTCCAGGATCTCTGGAAGAAAGATAGGCACACAACATTAAAGATACAGCGGCATATTTAACAGTGGGCTTGGGGTACTTTTTTATCCCTGTGTGCACCAAACCCATCTTGAGTGTTTGCTGACAAAAAGCTTTTTTTTTTTATCTGACCACAGAACTAGGACCCATTTGAAGTTCCAGTAGTGTCAGTTACTTTTCAAACGTTCTGTGGTCAGATGAAAAAAAAAGAGAGCTTTTTTGTCAGCAAACACTCAAGATGGGTTTGGTGCACACAGGGATAAAAAAAAGTACTCTATGTGTAAAATGAAATACTCTGCTGTATCTTTAATCTTTCTTCCAGAGATCCTGGACATCTTGTTCAGATACATGGTATCATGGATTCTAGCAAATACCAAGAGATAAAAAATTAAAACCTGACTGTCCCAGCTAGAAATCTTATAATGGGCCAAGGTTGGATCTTCCAGCAGGACAATGATCCAAAACAAACATCAAAATCAACACACAAATGTGTCACTGAGCATAAAATGAAGCTTCTGCCATGGCCGTCCCAGTTCCCTGAACCCTATAGAAACTGAGTGGGGTGAACTGAAGAGGAGAAGCACCAACATGGATCTGGGACTCTGAAGGATCTGGAGAGATTCTGTATGAAGGAATGGTCTCTGATCTCTTGTCAGGTGTTCTCCAAACTCATCAGTCATTATAGGAGAAGACTCAGAGTTATCTTGGCAAAAAGAGGTTGCAAAAAGTATTTAATAAAAGGGTATGATTAATTGTGAGCAATGCGTATTAGAGAAAAACATTTATTTCATAATAAGATTTTCCCCCCATTTAAAATTCTTATTCTCCAATGAAAGTTTAGAATTGTATACATTTTTAAAACAAAAGATCAAAAGGATTAACAACGCAGATTTATTTTCACAGCTGCCTTTGGTCATACTTGTATATATATATATATAGTGGTGGATCTTCAGTGGTATCCTACCTGAATTAATCAACCTCTTAATAAAATCATCATGATGCCACGGCTATAGAAGCCATCAATATTATACAGAAACGCAGTATAACAGCGTTGCGTCTCTCATGAAGTGAGAATGAATTCCAGCAGGAAACCCAGTTAACACTATTCAACAAGTCTCCTTTCACTGCAGCCACAGCTGCACCATATACATCATATCTACAGAAGCATCGATCCACTCCGGGTTTTCTGTGCATTTTTGTAGTAGGCTAAATTTTGAGTTCTCCGACCACGGAAACCCCGGCAATTGCGGTTTTCACAGGGATTTGAAATTAAGGTGAATTGCTTTTTTTTTTTTTTTTTTTTTTTTTTTTTTAAATTTTTACAGGATAGAAAACAAACAACAACAAAAAAAAACATTTCTTGAAAAATCTTACCAACTATTTTGAACAATCAAAAGTATGACAAATTTATTCTAGGTTAGGTTTAAGGATAATACAAAGTGTTTTTCATTAAAAATGAATTAAACCCACAAAACTTATGATTTTAACAGTATGAAAATTTTGAAAATAATATAATAATAACAAAAATAATAATAAAAAAATGGATCATAAATTTACAAGAAAAAAAATCAATCACATTCATCACGGAAAAACCGGGGGCCGGGTTAGCCAGGGTTGTAGGCTATAAAAAAAAGTAAATAAAATGCATTATAGCCTACTCACCAAAATAGGCTACTGATTATTTGTACACAAAACATGCCAGTGTATGCAGCTGATCGATGCTCTCACCCAGAATTTTCTGCTGAAGTAAATCAAGGAGATCCACAGGACTTCAAAATCAGTCTTGTCAGTTCTGTCATCATTACAGTCAGTTCTGTCACCAGGACAGATCAAATAGTGTGCGTTAAGCTGGAGAAGTGATTCTGATAGTGATTAGGCCTTGCTGCCCTGATGGCCCACCACTGAGATTAATCTTAATCTAGTATCTTTAGTCAGTCGCTCATATTTGCATCAAAAATTCTGCCAATAGTGACTGAACAATTACTTGGATTATGCATGTAATTCTGTCAGATCACAGGCAGCAAATGTCACCAACTGCTTGAGCTTCAATCTCCTACATAACAAAAAAACCAGCCTGTTCTTGCAGAAACGTAACAGATTGTGGTTTATTGCTTGCTCTCCTTCAACAACTTTTCAAAGGACAAACCACAGTAAAGTATGTACGAAATGGTCAGAGAGACAGACAGACGTTGGCTGTTTATGCTGCACAAAACAAGGTAAGAAGGTGACTGAAGCATTTACGTGAAATATGGCGGCCGTTTAGCGAAGACATGATGGCTTTTGAAAGGTCTGGTTCTCTGTATATCTCCGCACAGGCGTAAAAAGAAAACGAATTTATGGCATCTTAGATTGTCGTCAACAGATGGTGGCATTATTCATTCATTTGCAGATTCATTTATTTGTTTATTTATTTATTTATTATCTGTCAAGCAAAGACAAAAGAAAGTCAAGCTTGAGCTGTAGGGCAAGTGATACATAAACTATGACTGCATATGCTTCATGAAAGATTTCTTATGTAATCAAATGGCAATAGCCAAACAGGGTTTTTGAGAGATCTGAGATAGCTGACAGTGTAGGAGCTATATATGTAGGGACATCAGTCTTGTTCAGGTGTGAAGGTTATAGGCCATTGGCCTCAATGGCAGTTACAGGACCCATCTGGGTTTCCGCTTCAGAAGTGACGGAGAGATGGTTTTATAATCCAGCAAGCTGCCCTGTTTTCTACTTCCTACACAGGCATAGACTCTCATGATCTCTCATAAGTGACTGGAATGATCTACATAGGCAACAACTCTCAATTAACAATTGATTTCAGGAGAGTTTACTATGCTGGTGAAGTTACACATACAGTGATTTTATTTAATTTGGACTAATTTAACTTTTTAGCTGATATTGATATTGATACTTTATCATAATTATATTGATACATTTATTTAAATACATTTTGATACCTTTTATAGTAAATTATACATTTTGAACAAATCATTTTCATAGTAAATTATATTAATACATTTGCAATAAATGTAAAATTTTTAATATTGATACTTTTAGTGAATTATTTATACATTTTGAACATTATTTATCACAGTAAATATGAATACATTTTCAACAAATTTAACAAATTACTTATCGTTTTTAATAAATAGTCTTTTTAGATGTATATACACTTTGAATGACATATTACTTTTTAAATTAATATTGACATTTGTTAAGGTGAATTATGTATTATATGAATACATAATTGGTATTTGTACTGAATTATTTACACACTTTCATTAAATATATAACTTTAAATATTGATACTGTTAGTGAATTATTTATCAATTTTGAATAAGTAGTCTTTATGACTATAAGTGTAAGTGTGTGTGTGTGTATGTATATGTGTATATATATATATATATATATATATATATATATATATAGAGAGAGAGAGAGAGAGAGAGAGAGAGAGAGAGAGAGAGAGAGAGAGAGAGAGAATGAAATATTATATTGATATCTGTTATGGTGAATTATGTATTATATTAATACAATTTGTTACTTGTAGTGAATTATACATTTTCTATAATAAATTGTATTTATACATTTTCAATAAATAAAATTAACATTTTAAATTAATATTGATATATTTTATATACTTTGTATTTTTTTACAATTAGAATATTAAATTGGGAATTGATTTGAATTATTTTTATATTACAATATATTTTTAAATGTTGAGTCAATATATTACATTCAGAATTAATACTGACACTTTATGGTGAATTATTTATTAATTTAATAAATATTTATATTTTTATAGTGAATTATTTATATATTTGAAACATATAGTTATACTCTTTAATACTATTTTATATTTATGTATTGTGAATAAATATAACAAATTGGAATTGATATTGATACATTTTATGGTGTGTTAGTTATACTTTTTTTAATATAGATTTTTTTAATATAGTAACTTATTTGTATGCATTTTGAATACATTTTATTTCTTTAACTTCATCCGGCATCTTTCATTGTGCTTATTGCAATACATTATGACCTTTTCTATGAAGAAAATAGCTCTAAAGCACTGCTTTTGTGAGTTTTGGAGAGTGTGACAGATGTGGTGGAAAAAGTGAGTTGTGTAAGGCCAAAATAATGACTAAAGAAGTGGACAGAACAATCTGCGAGGGAAAGGAGCCCAGCAACAATTCCCAAATCTCCTCATGAGCTTCCGTGTCTTTTGTTTTCTGTAGTGTACAGAATGATATCCGGTGGACTAGAGTCTGCAAAGCCTCATGGGAGTTGCAGTTCAAGGCAGACAAACACACATGGTCAATACACACTCATGAGGCCAACACAATGAACACACTACACACAGTACACACATTCACTCTCCACACTCAAGTACACTGACTTTAGGTCAGTGCTCAAAGTGCTCTGTACCATGTTTGTGTTGTTGAACACAGTACAGATGCTCAGAATTTACCAAACGTTTGCTGGATCAGTTTCGTTTGTCCATTTTAAGCAAACCAATGTCCTATTTGATGTTCCACAATTATCATTGTTCACATTATTCAGTGCGATTAATGATAAGAATTATCAACAATTGTGACATTATCTTGTGTTTCAGACAGAACTGATATAACTGCTTTTTGATTAGCCATACATGATATGGCCACAGCAAGCGTTTGGAGACCAAATTCAGAGTTAAAAATACATTAATTGTATTACATGAGGCAAAATGTTATTTCTCAGACATATTTATCTGTTGTGTAGGGCATAGTTCATCACATTAACTATGAACATCTTTTGTGCAATTAAATTAAATGACAAAATTTGAATGGCCAGAGATATACACCGATCAGACATAATGTAAGGAGCGGTTTTACTGCTAAGACAAAAGCTGAGATCTAACGCCCTGCATTAAAACAATAAAACTCAATCTAGAGAGAAGATCTCACAGAGAAACTGTAGGACACCGCCCTGACCAAAACCTTCTCCCCCTCTCTCCCTCATCCCCTCCCTTTCCCCCCTTCCCCCTGATTCAAGTCACAAAATGCAGATATACTACATATGATTTATCTTGTGAATCTATTGTTTTATCCCTTTCATGTCTGGTGTCTTTTTAAAGGTCATAGTGCGATTGGTAAAATGGTCTCAACATCACTGAAGTCACTGGTGTGAAGCACTCATAATTTATGAGCAGGGGATTTATGAGCAGGGGACTCAGGACACAGCCCTGTGGAGCTCCCACACTCAGGGTGATGGAGGTGGAGGTGGACTGGCCTATTCTCACCACCTGAGGCCTGCCAGTGAGGAAGTCCTCAATCCAGAGGCAGAGAGAAGAATTCAGGCCGAGATCCAGGAGTTTGGCAGTTAGCTTAATGGGAACTATGGTGTTAAAGGCTGAGCTATAGTCAATAAATAGCAGCCTTACGTAGTTCCCACTTTTGGTGTCGATGTGAGTGAGGGAGGAGTGGAGGACATGAGAGATGGCATCTTCAGTCGATCTATTGGGAGGATAGGCAAACTGAAGAGGGTCCAAAGTGTCAGGAATGAAGGAGCAAATGGTGTTTTTAATGAGTCTCTCAAAGACCTTCATGACTATAGACATGAGAGCCACTGGACGATAGTCATTTAGGCAAGAGGGTTTACTGTTCTTAGGGACAGGGATGATAGTGGATTTTTTGAAGGAGGTGGGGACCACAGATGTAGCGAGGGACTCATTAAAGATAGATGCAAACAACCCGGCGAGCTGATCAGCACAGGACCCCAGAACACGACCTGAAATACCATCCGGCCCAGCAGCTTTCCTGACGTCCACACCCTTGAGTGCCCTCCGAACTTCATCCTCCGAGACAGAGATCACGTGGTTGTTGCTGCTCTGAGTAATTCCCTCTGACGCGCCACTTGGCGGAGTCGTGCTGCCGCAATTACAGTCAAAGCGAGCATAGAAAGAGTTTAACTCATCCACAAGTAGCGGATCAGCTCTGACCTCTGCAGAGGATTTAGATCCAAAAGAGCAGATGGACCTCAGACCCTGCCACATGCGCTGTGAGTCGTTGAGTTGGAAATGAGACTCCACTCGATCCTTATAACGGAGCTTTGCGTCTTTAACTGCGCATCGCAGAGCATAGCAGGTCGATCTGTATTCCCTGTTAGAAGACCGCCGTTGTATGCGGCAGTGCGTGTGTTCACTGCAGCGCGGATTGAATTGTCCACCCACGGTTTCTGATTTGAGAAGGATGTTATTGTTATTGTTTGTGTGGCTTACTCTGTTAGCGTGTTGATGAAGCAAAGCGCCACATCCGTGAACTCGCTGACGTCAGCTGAACTCGCCCGGAACATCAAGAGCTGCCTGTAGCACGGTCTCTGAGTGGGGTGACCAGCGTTTAACTTCCCGCCTCACCGGGGGTTCCTGAACGAGCCTTTGTTTGTATTCAGGTGTGAGGAAAATGGCGGCATGATCCGATTTGCCGAAAGCTGGAAGTGACCGCGCTTTGTAGGCGTTCTTAAACGGAGAGTAGTAATGATCCAGTGTGTTTGCTCCTCGTGTAGGACAGGAGACGTGCTGGTGAAAGTTTGGCAAGACTTTCTTTAGGTTTGCTTTGTTAAAATCGCCCGCGACGATGAACGCCGCATCGGGGTGTTTGTTTATGACGCCACTGGCAACATCATGAAGGCCAGATAAAGCCAGCCCTGTGTCTGCCTGTGGTGGAATGTAAACAGTGGTCGCGACGACAGAGGAAAACTCCCTCGGCAGATAGAATGGGCGGCAAATGATTGTTAAATGTTCCAGATGAGGCGAGCAGGACCGCGAAAGAATGGTGATGTTCCTGGGGTCGCACCATTTCTTGTTGATCATGAAGCATACTCCACCGCCTTTGGATTTACCGGCCTCGGCTGTTCTGTCCATCCGAAAAACAGAGAAGTTCTCCGACGGCGTCACAGCTGTGTCCGGGACCGCGGGCGTGAGCCATGTTTCAGACAAACAATAGATGTTACAGTCTCTCATGTCCTGTTGAAAACTTATCCTGGCTCTAAGATCGTCCATCTTACTTTCCAAGGATTGGACATTTGCGAGCAGAATGCTCGGGAGAGGAGGGCTGAATGCTCTTTTCCTCAGTCTGTTGCGGATCCCCGTGCGTTTCCCACGTGTTTTTTGATTCTTCGCTGTTGACTCGTCTGTCCATTGTTCAACTCGGCATTCCGAAGAATCTCAGATGGCCACAGAGGATCGGTGAAAGTGTCCTGAAACAGTCCAGTGTAGAGGTAACCAATGTCCAAAAGAGTTTTGAAGTTGAAGTTGAAGTTGAAGTTGAAGTTTATTCGTCATTACACATGTACAAGTACAGTATAACGAAATGAAGTTTGGAGCAAGCCTCCGGGCCGCAGCCGATTATTCAGGCGCCGCCTCTACGCTCTCCAGAAATACAAGAATGCAATTTAGCAAGCATTACATAGCAAACACAACAAAACATAAACATAAACATAAACATGACACAGTACACGTGGTCACGTGATGGGATTTTTTGTATGGAGTGGGAGAGGAGATAGATACAGGCAGACGGTTGGAGGGGGTGGGATCGGGTAGGTTGTGTATGGTACAGGGAAAGATAGCAGACAGCTGCCCGGCTGACCTCCCAACCGAGAGATAGGGACCAAGTGAGGTTCGTTGGGCTAGTTGGCAAATACAATTTATTATTTTTAATCCATTTGATGATCTTCGGTAATTTGTCCGATCATAATCAATCAATCAGATCTGGTCCTCAGCATTCGCGTCCGGTCTGTGCAGTTTCCCTAGACATTACGTCCAGCCTCATGGCCAGACCGGTTACAGACCGGTTGCTGTCATAGCAGATCAATGCAGATGATATGTTTGTAAAAATTGAGAGTAAAAGAAAGTAAAATAGTAAATAAAAGCACAGTCTTCGCGGAGCGACCTGAACGGCCACCGAACACGCGATGGCGGCGCCATCTTGGAATTCCAATCGAGCATCTGCGGGATGTGCTGAACAAACAAGTCCGATCCATGGAGGACCCACTTCGCAACTTACAGTACTTAAAGGATCTGCTGCTAACATATTGATGCCAGATACCACAGCACACCTTCAGGGGTCTAGTGGAGTCCATGCCTCGACGGGTCAGGGCTGTTTTGGCAGCAAAAGGGGGACCAACACAATATTAGGAAGGTGTTAATCAGGCATAATAATGCTATGCTTGATTGGTGTATATTTTTAAGTGCATCTCAGATGTTTTTTGTAGCCACTCTACAGTTTGTGCTAACATTAATTTGAGATTGACTAAAGCTGTAGACCCCTTCAACTAAAGAGGGTTTTCAATTAAATGAGGCCCTCAGTGCCAATTTGCAAACTGAGATAAAGCCTGGTCAAAGCTTTAACAGATTCCACATTTATAGTGTAATTAGGTCAAGGCTTTGGCTTAGTATATGTATGGAAACTAGACCATCAGGGAGTCCATTTAAACATTTCCTTGTACAAGTTGTACCATCCTTTTCATATGCATTGAAAGGTCTCAGTTTGTCTACTTATTAAATGGTTTTTTCTGGTATACAAAATTGCATATATAATTTAAATGCGCTTTGAATAAAAGTGCCTGCCAAATGCATACATTTAAATGCACATTGTCCCCTCCTTATTTTAAATCTTATTGGAATATACACTCACCTAAAGGATTATTAGGAACACCATATTAATATTGTGTTTGACCCCCTTTCGCCTTCAGAACTGCCTTAATTCTACGTGGCATTGATTCAACATGGCATCTTGCATTTGATGGAGATTTGTGGGATGCACATCCAGGGCACGAAGCTCCCGTTCCACCACATCCCAAAGATGCTCTATTGGGTTAAGATCTGGTGGCTGTGGGGGCCATTTTAGTACAGTGAACTCATTGTCATGTTCAAGAAACCAATTTGAAATTATTTGAGCTTTGTGACATGGTGCATTATCCTGCTGGAAGTAGCCATCAGAGAATGGGTACATGGTGGTCATAAAGGGATGGACATGGTCAGAAACAATGCTCAGGTAGGCCATGGCATTTAAACAATGCCCAATTGGCACTAAGGGGCGTAAAGTGTGCCAAGAAAACATCCCCCACACCATTACACCACCACCACCAGTCTGCACAGTGGTAACAAGGCATGATGGATCCATGTTCTCATTCTGTTTACACCAAATTCGGACTCTACCATCTGAATGTCTCAACAGAAATCGAGACTCATCAGACCAGGCAACATTTTTCCAGTTTTCAACTGTCCAATTTTGGTGAGCTTGTGCAAATTGTAGCCTCTTTTTCCTATTTGTATTGGAGATGAGTGGTACCCGGTGGGGTCTTCTGCTGTTGTAGCCCATCCACCTCAAGGTTGTGCGTGTTAAAACGCTACTAATGTTGTTGCTTCACAAATGCTTTGCTGCATACCTCGGTTGTAACGAGTGGTTATTTCAGTCAAAGTTGCTCTTCTATCAGCTTGAATCAGTCGGCCCATTCTCCTCCGACCTCTAGCATCAACAAAGCATTTTCGCCCACAGGACTGCCGCGCATACTGGATGTTTTTCCTTTTCACACCATTCTTTGTAAACCCTAGAAATTTTTGTGCGTGAAAATCCCAGTAACTGAGCAGATTGTGAAATACTCAGACCAGCCCGTCTGGCACCAACAACCATGCCACGCTCAAAATTGCTTAAATCACCTTTCTTCCCCATTCTGACATTCAGTTTGGAGTTCAGGAGATTGTCTTGACCAGGACCACACCCCTAAATGCATTGAAGCAACTGCCATGTGATTGGTTGATTAGATAATTGCATTAATGAGAAATTGAACAGGTGTTCCTAATAATCCTTTAGGCGAGTGTAGCTCTTAAAGTTAGTATAGTTTTGTGTGAGGATCAGTCTAAAATTTAAGTTGTAATTCTCTAACTATTTTTACATCTACCTATTTGTATGCATTTTGGGATGTCTGGATGAAAGTGCAAAGATATGCATTATATATTCACAACATAATATACAAATGAATTAAACAGTTCGTTCTTTTTCAGCTACAGTAGGTGTATTTTATCAGCAGCAATTAAGCAATTAATAGCAATTAATTACAAAAGTTCTTCGTTAAGAGCAGTGAGTGATTTTCTCTGTTTTGTTGTTTTATTGTTAACATTTAACGGATCGTTCCCCAAAATGAAAATTCTGTCATAATTTACTCTCTAAAGTTGTTTTAAACTGAATGAGTTTCTTTCTTCTGTTGAAATGAAGAGATATTTTGAAGAATGTGGGTAACCAAACATTTGCTGGTCTCCACTGACTTCAATTGTATATTTTTTCCTACTATGGAAGTCAATGGAGACCAGCTAATGTTTGGTTACCCACATTCTTAATTATCATCTTTTGTGTTCAGCACAAGAAAGAAATGAATACAGGTTTGGAACAACATTAGAGTGAGCAAATAAAGACAGGAGTTTCGGATGAACTATCCCTTTAAGTACAAATGGCAGCATGACCTGAACGCGTGTTTACTATTAGCTGCTGTCACTTTAGGATCTGCAAGCATCTAATACAGACACGTATCTGATTTTTCTTAAATGTTTACTTTCACTTTAGACATAACCAAATGTGTGTATGTAAACTGTGTATTTGACAGTATTAGTGCAATAAGACTATACCCCATACCCTGGCATTCAGACAAGTGGGAAATAAACAGCTCATGATGCTGCTCGTTAGTTCTGTTACACCTTTGAAAAAGCACATTAAACAGCCTAAACGCTGTGTCCTAACCATAGACGGTAACGAAATATGGACGTTGTGTTCGTGACGTCACCCATAGGTTTCTGAAGAGAGTTTTTGAAGCCTCAAAGTCGGCTGTTGCCATCTTGGCAGCGAGTCACCGCACGTCACTCCCGGATAACTGACAATGGGCAAAGAGGCGGGACGTGGCTGGAGCTGAGGTGACGTGATGACTAACAGACAAACTAAAAAACTTTTTATAAAAACTATAAAATAGATACAAAAATAGAATCATTGTGAATGATTGCAGATGTGTTTAAATTACAAACTAACCGTTGCGGCTGGTTAGTATAAAAAAACTATAATAATCACGTGTCGCATTTGGTTAGGACACAGTGAAGGCTTATAGGGCTGTTTCAGTATTTGCACTGATTTTGTATTGTTAAGTTCTTTTTAGTGGATTTTTGTCCACATTTTGTTTAGATATAATGTGATTTATTTGGGAATATCGTTGTTGTATGGCCAGAAAGACTCATGCCATACCCTAGGTTTTTGTGAAACGCCACCACTGCTTTTACTGCCTGGGCATTTCGGGTGTAAGTGAAAAGAGCATGTTAGAACAGCGCATCAGAACGCAAATGAAATGTTTAACCAGCAAGGTTTCAAAGCTCATGCAAATAATGAACTTTGTGAAGTGAGTGTAACTCTACCTCTGCGTTAACTGTAGCACGATACTACGATATTTCTTCAAAAGCAGATCGTGAAAGACTTAATAAGAAGACGTATGTATAACCTGCAATGGAAATACATTTACTGAATAAATTCCTAATAACAAAAAAACTCAAGTGACTTTGCCTCAGCAGATCATGTGATTGGATAACTGGACTAACTAGCGGACCAGTTTCATTACACAGCCAAAGTCTGCTATCAGAATAGTTCAGTAGCCTATAATTCCCTCTCAGAACTGTCTCACTGGATTGCATTCCCAAACATCAGGCATCCAAAAGCAAAATAACATGACAGTGTTTATTGCATTTTGCTACAGCTGATTGCAGCAACTTCCATTTTTATTACAAAGATTTTGCACCAGTTTTCCAGGAAGTGACGATTTTGTTATCTTGAACGCATGGGATGGCAATGGTGCTTTATTCGTTAAAATGTTTTATGCAAATTTCCTATTTTGCATTATTATAATGATATTATTTACTAAATATACACTAATGTAACGAATATCTAGCCCCAGGGGAAAATGGTGCGGGATTTATGCATGCGTTTAATCGTGTTACGATCAAACATGCACAGATCCCCACAGAGGGAAATTTTGATATTAACAATTGATTAAAACGGATTAAAACAATTATTAATATATAGGGCTTAATTCAACTTTTAGAAATTTCTTTAATTCTAGGATTGAGTTCAAAGGACGGATAATTGTCCACCAAAATATCTGTCTTTTAATAACTCTTAAACAACGTTTCTCTGGCCAGGAGAAATAGCTTTCTTTTAATTTGTAACAGGGTCGGTTCACCGTAAAGTGACCTATGTATGAGCAAACCAAGCGCAATCACGTGTGAATATATATATTTTAATAAAATCAACAAACAATAAACAAACATACACAAATTAACTGAAAGCAGGAAGGAGAGAGAGGAGAAAGAGAGAGAGAGAGAGAGAGAGACAGAACAACGGTGATATTATCGACACAACCTATGAGCATAAACAAGGAGTCAGTCCAGCTTATTGGTATAAGCTCAAAACTTTATAACGACAGCTTATGGATACTTGCATATGTTTCCTTGGTGGTGAGCTCGTGTGTTTAAGGGAATTCCGCGATCCGGTCCGTGTTTCGATCTTGCCGGGTGGGTCCTTGGAGTCCGCGGGAAATTCAACTTTGGTTCCTTGGTGTGATGAGATCCGTTGGAAGGTGGCGAAGAGGAAGAGGAAAGCAAGAAGGAAGAGAGAAGACGAGAGAGCAAGAGCGCAAGAGGCAAGAAGAGAAGAGAGCGTCTGTGGCCCATTCTTAAAGGCCGCGACGGGGCACGTCTCTTTGGTCGGAACAGCCAATCAGAGCGAAGGAACTCAGAAGCGGGAAATCTTCCTTTGTCTTGGGTCTCACCTCATTAACATGTTTTATGACTCTCACAAATGGGCAGACTTGGGGTTTTTGGGTATGCAGACTTTGGGGTTTTGGCATGAAAGAAAGCAAAATAGCATCATAGCACCCCACAACCCGCCTAGCTGGCCTACAAATTGCGGAGACAAAGATTTCGAGACCAAACATGGGGTTTTAACCCAAGAGTTACAGGAATGGCGAGAATTGACGCCATCTTTCCTTAAGCAATATCGCTGGCTATAAGTTTCTAACCTATCAAAACACATCTAAAATGGTTATAACAAAAGCATGCATACATACAGGGAAGAGTACACCTAAAATGAAGAATAACTAAGTTAACAGTCATATGATCTGTTCGGATGTCCTTTGGTATGTGTGAGGTGGGGCTGGTTTATGACTGGTGAGCTGCACGAGCATGGTTTGTGTCCTTTAGCACCGTTAACCTGTCAGTCTGTAGACTCCACGGCGCCGGTCTTGCTTGAGTCATTATAAATAATCAAAGTATTGGTCCGTTGATCATTTATGAGCACCGTCCATACGCTACACTAACTTTTGTCTTTCAAGTGCATGTCATGTGACTTGGGTGATTGTTCAAGTTGCATGGTGGAAGGACAAAGAATGCCAGTTTCCCCATTTAGCCAGGTTGGCTAAATGCTAGTTTGGAGTCCCAGCAACATCGTCATTTTCGTAGCTTGTTTTACGAAATAAAAAAAATCTCTCTCACCTCAGAAAACCGCTTTCCTGCCCTGTCCTGTCAGCCTTTGTACTGTGCTTGTAGCATGCACTCTGTTGCACGTGCAAATGCAGCGCCGCACACTGTGTATCACTTCATAAAGCACAAAAGAAACTATGAGCAATGTTATGTCAATTCGTAAGTCATGAAATAAAAATGAAGTACCAATAAATAACGTAACTGGTATGACGTGTGTTAGCTGGGAAGGCATGCAAGTATGATGTTCATTGTGTTCATCAGGAGCAGTTTATAGATTCATGTTGGTATTGTGTATTCACCATGGTAACTGTTGTTTCCATAACCCCAAAATGCCACTTTTTCACTTTATTTTGATTATTTTTCAAATAGTGTGGTGGCTACTTTATTGTATTAACAAAAACTGCTATTTAATAGCTTTAACTTATAGGCCTATTTATTCATCAGTATTAGTCATATTCATACAATTAATGTGTTTGTGTTAAGTAGGCTGAAGTGGGACATTACTTGTGTCATCTATTTTTATGAAAAAAATGTGCTTGTTTTTTCTCTTTTTTTACATTAAGGTAAATGGTAAAGTGAGTAGATTATTTCTGACTAGTCTACAGTGCAGGCATTTATTTCATATAGGTATGCTAACTGCTCTAAAGAAAACGTGAAGCCAATGTATAAAGTTAATAAAGATAAAGTTAGTAAGTTAAATTATTGTTGCTGTTATTATTAAGTAAAAAGTGAAGTGTTATTATTGCTGGTGCTCTGCCTGAACCATGACTCCACAGCAAACAGAACCATTGGTGTATCGGTACACCCCTAATAGCCACTTTTACAGTATTTGTTGCATTTGTTGAGTTTTTAGGGTGATACCCTCAGTATTTTCTGGTTAAAATCCTGTCAGCAATGTTCTGTAGTTGTCTGCTGTACATCAGAATACCTTTTTTTTTTTTTTTTCCTTCACGAAATTGGTCTCAAATGTCAAAATCGTGGCAAAAACTGTACAATGTGCACCTGGCTGTAGTTGCTGCTTTGATGTGCAAAGGACAAGCAAGTCCTTTGCACTGAGAATCTCCCTTTTACAGAGGCGAGTCAAGCGACGCCTCTGACCAGCTCTTGAGAACCCAGCTTTTTAACTATCCCTTTTCATGCACTGTTTATTTATTATTTTATTTACCAAGGCTGTGTCAGCTCTGCTGACAAATTACAGCGTGAGAGGACAAAAGTAAGACGAGTGGTGGCGGCTGTATTAGCGTTCAGCTATTAGACTTAGCCTACTGTCTACTCCCTTTAAGCATGAGATAATTGCTCAAATAAATTTTGCCAGCGACACAAGCTTTTTTTCTCTCTCTTTGCTATCTTGCTTAGCATTGAGTGTCTTATTCTTTATTTCTGATGATGTTTTTCTGCTCTTTATATCTTTATATAAATTTAGTTTTAATGCTGCTGACACAGGAACTAAAAATGTATGTGTGTGGGTTCAACATAATCATATTAAGATCATTGTTTCTAGCACACATTTTTGTGCTTTTGAATAGACATTGAGACATTTGTTCTAAAACAAGAGATGGTGTCTACATATAATTAATTTATTTAGGTTCATAGCATATTGAATTTGTGGAAATAATTTGATTGTATTTAATCAATGTGATGAAATATATTCAGTGTTATCACATTTATTTAACCCATTTTTGACATCATGACAGTTTCATCATGCTCTGTCATGATTTTTTTGTGTTAACTATATTTTAGAAGGATTCCATCAGCCACTGCCTTTATCATATTAGAAAGAAAATGAATCCATGAACTACAGTATTAGTCCGTTTTCTAAAGCTGCATGGTATTTTAAAACCATACTATAGCATAGTGCTATTGTGAATTCACAAAGGACCCAAATTCACTAACCCTAATCCTAACCTTGTGGGTTTAATGTATGTGCGTTTTAATTATTTACATGCATGTAGGTTTTGTGTGTCTCAGAGTGACAAACAAAAGTTTGTTACTTTTAACGTTCATCTGGAAATGCAATGTGCTCCATTTTCATCAGATTTGTAAGGTAAATCATTTATAAACCTACGCCAACACAGGAGAATACATCAATAGAGTGGTGTATGTATGACATTTTGTAGGCCAAAACTCAGAAACGAGTTAGCATTTTACCACTTCCGGTTCCATCGTTGAATCAATGTTTTTTTTTGTTTTGTTTTTTTAAATGGTTGAAATAAGGTCTAGAAAACATTCACGTATTATTCTATGACATAAAATACATCAGTATTACCCCACTCATGTTTTTTTTTTAGCTGTTACGTGTCTTGAAAACGGCGGTTGCTAACAATGGGACAACAGAAGCTGTCGAGGAGATTAACTGTCATCACGCCGAACAAGTAAACTCAGTCCACTTTTACAGCCTCATTTCGGCTTCAAAATTCATAAAAGTTGCGTTCATCTGTGATAATTATCTTGATGGACAAAACGTGTAAATATCATAATCTTTTGTTGATCACAGAGCTTGTTTTTTTCGATTAATCTAAAAGCCTCCTATTGGGTCTTTGTCGAGGGAACCAGTGTGATGCTAACTGCTGATTGGCCTACAAAGTGACTGCAAAGTCGCCACTCTCAATGTTTCTAAATATGCAAACTGTTCATTGCGATTTCAAAATAAAAGTTTAAACCCTTGCTCTGACAATGTTTATGTGGACATCAAATGTTTTGATGTCCACATTTCTATTGTAAAGAAGTGGCCAAATATTAAAGATTAAGTGGACATTTAAAGGAAATGTTTGGCCAATATTAAACGAGGATTTGATCTGCTATAAAGTGTAACAACTCCAGGCCGTCGGCGCCCCCTGCAGGCATTTGTTATAATACATAATGTAGATAAGATAATTATTTATATTATGTATGTTAAAGGGGTGGTAAAACACGATTTCACTTTTCTAACTTTAGCTAGTGTGTAATGTTGCTGTTTGAGCATAAACAACATCTGCAAAGTTACAACGTTCAAAGTTTAAAGCAAAGGGAGATATTTGCTTGTAAAGAAATCAATTTCTAAGGACTACAGCAAACGGCCGGTAGGGACTACAGACATTCCTCCAGGGTTGCTGACATCACCAACCTCAATATTTACATAAACCCCTCCTCCGAGAATATTAAATAAGGGGGGGCGAGGCCATTTTTTATTGCTGTGGAGAAGAGTTGTTGTGGTATAGTTAGTAGGCTGGAGTGTTGTTGCCGCAATATCGACGAAACGCTGTTATTTTCATCCGGATTGCAGGTCCACTTTGTTCATCCTTTCTAGGGACGGGGGAGTTAGGGATCAATGGTTAAAATGTATTTTTAACTCGGCCCCTCATAATTATTGCTTGCTCTCTGTGTTGCACATTTTACGGAGGAAAGCTTCCACAATCTTCGCAAGTTCAACGCAGGATTCGCACAACGGCTTGTCCTGAAAGATGGAGCAGTTCCAACTTTAAAAACAGAAGCTGTTTACGGGCCACAACCTGTAAGTATGATTTATTTTCCGTTGATGTGTTTTCCTGTAATGGTTCGTATTGTTAATTGTACGCTGTAGCAAGGAAGTAAACAAATGACAACGCTGTTTGGCTCTACAAACCAGAAACCGACAAACACCTAACGTTACAAACTTTTTAAAATCTCAACAGCGAACTTGTTGGAATTAGTATAAATTATTCTTTGATTAGAGCTTTTATGTATTGTTTATCTACAGGCACGCTAAACATGGTTCTGTGTTTGATTTGGCTACTATAGTAAAGCCAATGTTTAGTGTTCGGTTTGGGTTAATAGTTCTTGCGACAGATATTTGCCTATAATCAACATTGTTTCTAATACTACCAAAGCACAGACTACCGGTAAAGGTAAGGGGCGTGACGTTTCCGAAAAAACATGCACTAGGCGGTTAACGAATCACTACACACTGGGCCAGCTGACCAATCTGAGCCCACTGCGTATTTTTGAGGGACCGGCTTCACAGAACCTGGAAGCCATCAGACCGTTTTTACGAGGAGGGACAGAGCAGTGTAGAATAAAGGTAAAATATATGAAAAATAATGCAATTTTTTAAAAACGAAGCATGAACACATGTTACAGTGCACCCCACAAACACAATCAAGCATTCGAAAGAATGTGTTTTACCACCCCTGTGTTGTTCTATAAAACCATATGATTACTTGCTTTTATTATTGTCTCATTGTTATTATATTTATATATGTATTTTAAGTCTTTTTTTTACCACAATATTATTAATTGTTAAAATATTTGACGATTACTTGAGTACCAAAATAATCTTTAGCACCACAGGGAGATGCCAAAGGGCTGTATATAACTACTATACGGATCTATTCATAATTATTGAACACACTAAAATACAAATTAAAAATAAAATAATTCTGAAAGTATGGAAACATAGCCATCTGAAGTCATCCGATGTCATCAGATCCTCACAAACCTCTCCAAAACACCGTTATAAAACACTCACAGTCCATTCATTTTGACAACTATGTGAATATATTGAACTGCGTTCATGCAGAAATACGATGTTATAGCGATCAGTGAGCAAAGTACACGCTTTGTTTGGGCATCAATAATAATGTACTCACACGTGCCTGTAATGGATGACTCCTGCACGCCACTGTTATCGTCTTTACCTTCATTACTACCATCATCCAAACAAAACTTTATTCACTGAGCCTAGAGTGCACATACACGGTTTGCGCATCAATTATAACGGACAAGTTTTATAGAGCATGCCTAGTATGTCACTGCACTCGTCTTTACCTTCATTACAGTGGGGTGTTTTGAGCCCCCGTTCAGTCTGTATTTCACACTGCGCGATTAGAAATGCCTTGGGCTGCTCCGAATCCAAAACAATCACAGAATACGTACGAGAGAGGTGGTTCTTTGTTGGAATTTATATTTTTGTATTTATATAATTTATTATTTAACATATCAATAATAAAATTAATGAATTATATTAATGTATTCAAATTAATTTTAAGTTATCTCGCGGCCCACCCGGAGGATTAGTGAAGCCCCCTAGTGGGCCGCGGCCCACAGGTTGGGAACCACTGCATTAAGATAAAAATATAATTTTTTGCTGTGATGTCAAGTAGCATATTGTGAAAATGTGCAGGTATTGGTTTTAACTACTGAAAGCTTGTATTGCAAGATCCCTACTCCATAACACCAATTACTATTAAATCGCAGCTACACTCACAGACTAACTCAGTCGTATGTCACGCTGACATGAACAGACAAGTGCTAACAAGACACATATAGCTTTCTATAACCTCATGAACTCAGATCTGAGTGCAGTCAAGCAGAGATTGACCGCTGGGAGTAGAGACAGGTGTAACACACACACACACACACACACACAGCAAATCCATTCCAGCCATCACTGGGGTCTCATTTTCCTTATTTACACGCTCCTTCATCTGCCTCCGTCTGCCGTTTCGCTCCGTATATAATCATGGCATGCTGATGAAAAGTCAAGAGCCGTTTCTTTTCTTCTACAGAGAATGTTTCATTGTTTTTGTGCTTATTTATCTCTTGTCATGGCTTTTATCACTCAGTTAAACAGCATTACAGGCTGATTGCTGTTTTTCCTTTATCAGCTGATCGTTCAGAGGGTCTAGCTTTACTGCAGCCATTTCTTTTACCCTGTTACGATTAACCCTCTGTTGTGTGTTGTGCATTATAGTGGAGAGATTTTAAAAGAAGTTTTTGATGTTACATCTCCACACCCTCATGGCTTATTACCTATGAACCTTTATCAATAATTCTTTATGAATGGCTTATGAATTCTTTATGACAACATACATTCAGCGTGATAGATGAAAGTAGTGAAGCACCTCTGGAATACATACCTCTATCTATTTATTTGCCAGATCCAGACAAGAAGTAAAAAGTTTAGTTTTTTGTTTTGTCTTGTTGGACACTGTGAATTTGAAGGGTATGTCTGTCAAGAATAGAATTTCCATTCAATCTTTTTTATTTCATCAAGTAAAAAGTAAGCGCATTTGAAAATTAAATTAAATTAAATGTTATGCATAATTATAAAGGCCAAAGTATACTAAATTTTTTACATGAGGGTGAGCGTATAGTGCGCGTAATGCAAATTTCGTCATCAGAAGAGTACGTGCATACGCACGGCCTGGTTTTTGTAACCATGTATGCGCAGGTTACTCATGCACATTTAATGTTTGCAGCAGCATTTACGTGGGTTGTAACTCGTGGCGAGAGATTGCTCAAAACCGCATCTAACGCCTGTGTACGCATATAAGTCAAAAGAAGTATACTTTGCAAAGCTGTGCGTTTGACTGCAAATAATCTCGCCTACGCGTAACAAAATGAAATATACTTTCGACTTAAGACATTGTAAACTTTAATGCTTATATTTTGTAGTCAAAATAAACTCCTCAGATATTGATTAAATCTACAATATTCCTTCTCTAACATTATAGTATTTGTTATTTTATTATTGTAGGATGAGGGCATATTGCCATTAGCTTACATGTATTACTGTACAACCCTAGTCATGGTGTTTTCTACAGACTGAACTATTCTTTTACCATATTTCTTTTTTTCTTCTTTCAGTTGTGTGATTTATTTCATGCATCAAATGGTTAAATAAGATTGAGATCTTTGAGTGGCACCAGAACAATACCAATACATCACATTCAATCAATGCTTCTTTGTTTAAATTATTTGCTTATTGATTCATAAGGATTGGTGTGTTTTCAACTGTTTATTGTTCACCTCTGTGATAACTTGACCTTTTGTGCATCACGGGCAGGTCAAGCGAGACAAGCCAATGACCTATGAAGCAATCATGCAATCTGTAATGACTGCGTATGCATTAGTGCCGCATGATCCCACAATGCTATGCACATAGCGATCATAACACCTGGATCAATCACTAAGTGAAATGGTCCATCAGTGAACAGCGTCATAAGCAGTAAAGTCCCATTGGCAATCCAAAACACATTACTGGAATAAAAAGTGCATTGTTCAGCTGTAGATGATGGAGACGTGGTGTGCGCTGGATTTCTGCGGTTGCACACCACTCAGATACGGTAGATGAATGTGTGTTATTAGTGTGACTGCAGTCATAAAGCGCATCAGAGGAGGTGTACTTCTGATTACATCTGCTGAAAAGGCCATCATTCTTGTGTTCGACCGCTCTGAATGTTTCTGTGTTAATCGCTCACATTGGAGAGATTTGATGGTGGTCATGCTAGCAACATTTTTCTTCTGAAGGGGTCATATCACAATCATTTTTTTTAAATAACGGGTTGATGCACTCACGCACACACACACACACACACACACACACACACACACACACACACACACACACACACACACACACACACACACTTCTTGTACATCTATCTTTGTGAGGACATTCATTGACACAATACAATCTCTAGCCCCTTACCTTAACCCTACCCATCACAACTAAGTGCCTAACCCAAACCCTTACCCAAAAACCTACTCTTAACCTAATTATAACCTTATCCCTAAAACCGAGTCTTGATCCTCAAA